>JAIWWG010000169.1:0-34732 GCA_025435555.1 Chytriomyces cf. hyalinus JEL632 | reverse complement strand
AACTCATCAAGCCGGTGGCGATCTCATGGCTGACGTTCTCAGTGTTTTCCTGCCCATGGTCCATGCTGCTGCAACTATTCCATCTGACTGGAGGAAGGCGCTCATTGTGCCAGTCTTCAAGAAGAAGGGATCTGATCAGGACATTGCAAACTACCGACCTATTGCACTGACAAGTACGATACGACGACTCTACGAGCGGCTGCTTGTTCCTGAACTTGGACCCGTAATGCAACAACTCGATGACTTTCAAGGTGGCTTCAGACCCGGTCGGTCCTCGCTCGATCAAGCCATGGTTCTCCACGAAACCCTGAACACCAATGAACATGCTTCGACTATCCTGCTGGACATCAAAGCGGCATATGACGAAGTCGATCGAAGGGTTCTTTGGCAAATGCTCACACAAGTCTTCGGCCTGGACGAATTCATTGCTTGCACGGCTCCAGGATCTTTTCGATCACAACTCGTGCTGTCTGGTGGTGGCTGGCGTGATTAGTGATCCGATTGACAACGAACGAGGTCTTTTGCAGGGTGCTACTCTGTCCCCGATTTTGTTCAACTGTCACATCCATGGTCTCTCAATTCGGCTACGTGCTCCTGGAATCCCGCGAATTCGAATCAACGGTATCCATCTCAATAACCTCCTGTTTGCAGACGATACGTCCTTGGTAGCTGCAAATCAACATGATCTCGCAGTCCTGCTCCGAACGTGTGAGGAATGGTCCAACACTGTCGGCATCCGGTTCTCGCCATCCAAGTGCATCTATCTCGGTCCTGTTCCAGCACTACGTGATGTACCTCTCAAGCTCTACAACGTGGACCTTCCATCCCAGCAATGTGCCCCGTATCTCGGCATCCCTTTTGGCCAAACACGGAATCAACTGGGCTCTGCTGGCAAAGGAACGAACTTCAAAAGCGCGTGGTGTCATTGTGGCGCTGGCATCGGTAGGTATGAATGCAATGGCTGGGCTCCTGCAGCTTCTGTTACTATCTACAGGAGTTTCATTCGGCCGGTCCTTGAATATGGCATTGCTCTCAAGCTCCCATCCGCGTCCACGCTCAAGTTGTACGAGTCGGTCCAACGTCTTGCACTACGGACTCTCACATCAACACCCCGCAACACGTCCACTGCCGCTCTCCACAAGCTGCTGCAAGTCGAACCATTCAAACACCGTGCTACCGAGCTCAATCTCATGTGGTCCTCCCGATTGCATAACTCAACTGATCGTTCTATCCCGGCTGTTCGTTTCTGGCGCGGCGCTCTGCTTGGTGCTGACAAACCATTTCAGGAATGTCTTCCCCCGCCTTGCTCGCTCCAACCCACTTGTGACTCATGTGGATGCTAAATGGATTGATTTTCGACAGCAACCACTGGTTCCCCCACCTCCAGCTGAAGTTCCGTTCCGGTACCCTCCGAAGCCAAAACAAGCGCTGTCTGACAATGCTCGCAAGAAGCTGCGCAAGGAATCCATCGTCAACCTGGACAACAACCTGGACACCATTGCTGGCGCAATCCAAGTCGAAACCAAAGACCCAGTCCGGCCGTATCTGACTGCCTGCAAGGGAATTGACCGCAAGACACGCAACAACATCCTTCGCTGGACTCTTGGTGCCGTCACCCGACACGAACCGTGCCTCAAGTGCAACGACGTACTGACCCGATCCCATGCTGCTGACTGTTCTGGTGCCACTGCTCTCCTGCGCATCAACTGGGACACGCTTGCACCTCCTGCCGGCCGAATGACCTGGCTTGATACGATCCTGAATGAAGTCCGGAATACACCGCCCTCCGAAATCGACACGTACACCGAAGTCTCTTCTGCCGTAGCTCTCATCTACACCGAATGTCGCCACCTCCAACAGCAAGCCAATGGCTACTGGGCCGAGCCAGATGCACCCGCACGACCACTGCCGCCTCGAAGACCGCGAAATCGCATACCTCAACCCGGGGGAGCCCCGCTTGGGCGACCACGGCAAAACCCGGAGCCTGGATAATCAACCGTCAAGCCCGAACTGACCATACATATCTTATTACCTTTACCGATCATCTGTTTTCTTAACATTTCCGCACTTTACTTCTGATTCTTTGGAGTTCTTGAACTTTTTTTGAGTGATTTTTGCTATCTTTCAACCCCGCACTTGTGTTACTGTGTAACTTGATTAAAAGAAACTGAAAACGTTAGGGTTAGAAAAAAAAGTCTGTTTGAAATGTCCACGGTCATCAAAAGCAGCAGCACCAACACCAAGCACCCGTTCGTGATGCTGGAGCTCAACATCGCAAAGCGCCTCAAGGGGACGGCTCGCTGTCCCGTGGCGGGATGCGGGTCGGCCTCTCTGAAGAGCCTTGGGGTGGGAGGGAATCCGAACCAGTTTGGGTTCTCCACCATCCAAATGCAGTGCACCACGTGCACCAAACGTTGCAGACTCAACGCAGCGCTGAAGGCAGGAGGGTCGGCCTCTGCGGACCTGTACGCAGAGTGGGAGAAGGCTTTCGGTAAGCTGGTCCCAGTCACTTCCACCACAGGCACAGCAGCAAAGCGCCGCCGCCAGAACTCCGAAGCAGACACTGCCACTGCAGTCTCTACTTCCACACCCAGTGCTTCCCAGAGTCGTCTGATCCAACAGACCCTCTCATTTGCTGCAGCCACCGCTGGCCGCTCTGTGGATCAGCCACCAGCAGGCTCAGCAGGCTCAGCAAGCACAGCAACAACCTCAACAACCAATCTCACCACCCCAGCTGGTTCCGCAGGCCTTCCACAGAGCGAATTCAGCTTCATGGCACCCGCGCCAGCCATGCAGACCACCGCTGCAGCCTCCGAAATGTCGCCATCAGTGATTTCGAATGCATTTCCACCCCCTGCTGTGCCTGCCACAGCTGTCAACTGGCAGCAGCGTGCAGAGGCAGCAGAGGCCGCTACAGCTTCCCTTCAGACGCAGCTGCAGTCCCTGATTGCGCTGCTGGCCCAGCTGGTCACCCAGATGCAGCAGGGCTCAGTTGGTGTGGGTAAGTCATCAGGCACAGCAAATGAGTGTCAGCCAACTGTGGCGCAGCCATTGAGCACAGCAACAGCCCTCTTGGCTTCCATCAGTGCTTCAACTGCTCCCACGCTCGCAGCACCAACTCCCAATGGAGCCCAGTCCACCCACGTGCAGCCCCATGTGCGTACCTCTCGAAAAAGCGGTCGTGGAGGTCGCACTGGACCTGGAGGGCGTATTGTCCCAGGTGCTGCCCCTGCCTCAACAACAACTGTTTCTGTACCCGTTGCTGTTGAAAACACTTCCACACAGGTTGTTGAAGCCGCCTGGTCCACTGTTGCACGTAATGGAACGCGTCGTGCCCCTCCACCATCTTGCGAATCTCGTCAACGCGCGCCGCAAACTCAGCAGCAGTATGATGAAAAAACACACCGCATGCGTCAAAAGAAGGCATTACAGATGGCGAAAGCTGTCCCTGAACCGAAAAAGTTTGCAGTGATCCGTGTTGAACTCCACAGCAGTCGTCAGTTGCGCGGATGTTCCTTCCGGGACCGGAAACATTTGATCGATGCGTTTGTGGGACAGATGGGGGTTCGCCACAATGTGGCTCTTACCTCATCTATTGGTAACTCCATCATTGAGCTGTATTGTCCGACTGATGTTGTTCTGGAAGTGGTGCGAGTTCTTAGGGAGCGTGGCCAACAAGTCCTCCTTGCAGCCTTCAACCCACTCATATCCGACATTGACGGAAATCGCCTTGACTCCACCCAGACAGAAAAAGCTGCCAAGCGCCTCGCGTTTTTGTGCAAAGCCGCACGTACTGTCAATCTCCGTGCTGCCATCCTTGCCGGTGCCTCTCAGCAACTCAAGGAAGCCACGCAGAAAGTGTTTGAAACCATCCGAGGCTCCCCATCCGACTCCCTTCTTGCACCCCCACGCCCCCACCGTAGCGCGTTTGCGAAATTTGCTGCCCCAGACACACTGTCGCTAACTGATTTTGTGACTCTCGACCCAGTTCCGGAATCTACTGAGTTTGTCGATAGTCAAGACGATGTTGCCATGTCTGTGTCCAATCTGGATCTTGGTCCCGCGGCTGACGCCGCCGACCAAGAATGATCAAAATCGCATTTTCGAATCTCAACGGGCTGTCTGGCAAAGCCGAAGAAGTCCTGAGATTCAAGTCTGCGCAATCTGTTGACCTTTCTTTAATGGTGGAAACGTGGCTCTCCCCAACATCCTCCATTCCTTTTCGACCACACCTATTTAATATCACAAGTACAAACACGGAGGCAATTGCGGGAGGTCGGCGCAATTTTGGCGGCATTTTGGCGTTCTCAACTGCAACTCTCTCCCCCCAATTCCGAGTTATCTATGAAGATCCCTTGGGGTTCTATTGCGCAATGCGCATCTCTGATCTTATCCTCATCACTGCCTACATCCCCCCCTCTGCTGACAATCGGGTAATCGGGGACATGCTTCAAAAAGCGGAAACGTTATCTGAAGGCTTTACGTTGCGTTGTCTTTTGGTTGGCGATCTGAACGCACGGATGACGGATGCTGGTGATTCACTCACAAACACACGTGGAACGTATATGCAGCAGGAACTGTTCAACTCTGGACTTGCGCTTCAAATCCCGGAGTCTGGGAAATGGACGTCGTGGGCTGGTGGTGGTCGAGGGATTCCGGATGTTGTACTCTCGAGCTTCCCAGTCTCTAACCTCACAGTTCATGAAGGCGAGTCACTTGGAGGTTCGGACCATCGGCCGCTGACATTTTCTGTGCCACTGGATGTCGAAACCAAGCCCAAGTCTTTTGCGCGCTGGAATGTTCGTCGCCTCACAACTGCCAAATACCATCAGCGTTTTGCTGAGGAGCTGGAGTCCACGCAGCAGGAGATCATGGATCAACTGGAATTGCTGCGAACACGCTTGGAAAGCCCTGCTGTGGGATACGTTGCGGGTGTATCACAGTGCGATGCACACACCGTGGCACCTGCAGTAGGCGCCAACCCTCCGGGAAGTACTTCCCATGCTTCTCTTGATCCTGTTACCCACACTGCAGATTGCCCCAGAGCCACCACTCACATGTCTGACAGTCCTTCTCAGTCCGCTGGTCCATCCCACTCCCATCCACGTTCTGTCGATGCTCCCAACCCATCTACGCAGCAGGACATGTGCTTATGCCTGGAATTGCTGCGAACGAGCTTTGAAAGCCCTGCTGTGGGGTACATCGCGGGTGCATCACAGTGCGATGCACACACCGCGGTACCTGCAGTAGGCGCTCCCCTCCCGGGAAGTACTTCTCGCTCCTCGCTCTTGAACAATACTCACACACCAAACCGTGCTAGAACTCAAGAGTTGATCAACGAGGCCTGGGAACACTTCCTGTCATGGGTCCGAAATGCTGCGTCAAAGTCAATTGGTGTCCTCCAAGTCTCTGACCATCTGCCATCGGAGTTTTGGACTGATGAGCTTGAACAAAGTCGGGACAACGTGCAGCAAGAACTTGCGAACGTGCAACAGGAAATCGAGCGTGGCCAGTTGTCTCGTCTCGAAATCAAACGCCTTGCTTCCGAACTGACCAACACTCAGCGTGCTTACCGGGCGGATCTGACCACACGCAAGCGCGTGCTCTTCGAAGATGCTGTCGATAAGCTCACAGTCCCACAAAACATGTCCTCGTTCATGCGCATGGTAAAAGGAGCCAAGTCGCGAAAAGACCGCACTGTCTGCAAACTGGACCCGGCGAAAATCAATGAACACGCTGCCCATTTTCGAACTACCTTTGGAGCACCTCCGACTGGACATCCCCAACCTGGACCCCCTGCGCTTGAGGAAATCCAGTCGCGTCCAACTCAGGAAGTCTTCAACCCGGATGCGATCATGTCTGCGATTGCTGGACTCCCACTCGGAAAGGCTACTGGATCCGATGGAATTCCTGCTGAACTCATCAAAGCCGGTGGCGATCTCATGGCTGACGTTCTCAGTGTTTTCCTGCCCATGGTCCATGCTGCTGCAACTATTCCATCTGACTGGAGGAAGGCGCTCATTGTGCCAGTCTTCAAGAAGAAGGGATCTGATCAGGACATTGCAAACTACCGACCTATTGCACTGACAAGTACGATACGACGACTCTACGAGCGGCTGCTTGTTCCTGAACTTGGACCCGTAATGCAACAACTCGATGACTTTCAAGGTGGCTTCAGACCCGGTCGGTCCTCGCTCGATCAAGCCATGGTTCTCCACGAAACCCTGAACACCAATGAACATGCTTCGACTATCCTGCTGGACATCAAAGCGGCATATGACGAAGTCGATCGAAGGGTTCTTTGGCAAATGCTCACACAAGTCTTCGGCCTGGACGAATTCATGCTTGCACGGCTCCAGGATCTTTTCGATCACAACTCGTGCTGTCTGGTGGTGGCTGGCGTGATTAGTGATCCGATTGACAACGAACGAGGTCTTTTGCAGGGTGCTACTCTGTCCCCGATTTTGTTCAACTGTCACATCCATGGTCTCTCAATTCGGCTACGTGCTCCTGGAATCCCGCGAATTCGAATCAACGGTATCCATCTCAATAACCTCCTGTTTGCAGACGATACGTCCTTGGTAGCTGCAAATCAACATGATCTCGCAGTCCTGCTCCGAACGTGTGAGGAATGGTCCAACACTGTCGGCATCCGGTTCTCGCCATCCAAGTGCATCTATCTCGGTCCTGTTCCAGCACTACGTGATGTACCTCTCAAGCTCTACAACGTGGACCTTCCATCCCAGCAATGTGCCCCGTATCTCGGCATCCCTTTTGGCCAACACGGAATCAACTGGGCTCTGCTGGCAAAGGAACGAACTTCAAAAGCGCGTGGTGTCATTGTGGCGCTGGCATCGGTAGGTATGAATGCAATGGGCTGGGCTCCTGCAGCTTCTGTTACTATCTACAGGAGTTTCATTCGGCCGGTCCTTGAATATGGCATTGCTCTCAAGCTCCCATCCGCGTCCACGCTCAAGTTGTACGAGTCGGTCCAACGTCTTGCACTACGGACTCTCACATCAACACCCCGCAACACGTCCACTGCCGCTCTCCACAAGCTGCTGCAAGTCGAACCATTCAAACACCGTGCTACCGAGCTCAATCTCATGTGGTCCTCCCGATTGCATAACTCAACTGATCGTTCTATCCCGGCTGTTCGTTTCTGGCGCGGCGCTCTGCTTGGTGCTGACAAACCATTTCAGGAATGTCTTCCCCGCCTTGCTCGCTCCAACCCACTTGTGACTCATGTGGATGCTAAATGGATTGATTTTCGACAGCAACCACTGGTTCCCCCACCTCCAGCTGAAGTTCCGTTCCGGTACCCTCCGAAGCCAAAACAAGCGCTGTCTGACAATGCTCGCAAGAAGCTGCGCAAGGAATCCATCGTCAACCTGGACAACAACCTGGACACCATTGCTGGCGCAATCCAAGTCGAAACCAAAGACCCAGTCCGGCCGTATCTGACTGCCTGCAAGGGAATTGACCGCAAGACACGCAACAACATCCTTCGCTGGACTCTTGGTGCCGTCACCCGACACGAACCGTGCCTCAAGTGCAACGACGTACTGACCCGATCCCATGCTGCTGACTGTTCTGGTGCCACTGCTCTCCTGCGCATCAACTGGGACACGCTTGCACCTCCTGCCGGCCGAATGACCTGGCTTGATACGATCCTGAATGAAGTCCGGAATACACCGCCCTCCGAAATCGACACGTACACCGAAGTCTCTTCTGCCGTAGCTCTCATCTACACCGAATGTCGCCACCTCCAACAGCAAGCCAATGGCTACTGGGCCGAGCCAGATGCACCCGCACGACCACTGCCGCCTCGAAGACCGCGAAATCGCATACCTCAACCCGGGGGAGCCCCGCTTGGGCGACCACGGCAAAACCCGGAGCCTGGATAATCAACCGTCAAGCCCGAACTGACCATACATATCTTATTACCTTTACCGATCATCTGTTTTCTTAACATTTCCGCACTTTACTTCTGATTCTTTGGAGTTCTTGAACTTTTTTTGAGTGATTTTTGCTATCTTTCAACCCCGCACTTGTGTTACTGTGTAACTTGATTAAAAGAAACTGAAAACGTTAGGGTTAGGAAAAACTCTCTTGAAATTGTGTTGGTTCATTGCCAGCACCGAAATCCCCAAGAGCGCAACCACAGCAACCCACCACCAACATTCAACAGCAGCCGAGGATCTCGTCGATCTTTAAGCGTCCAAAAGCATCCGAAGAACCCGAATCAGCGAGCGTTAAGCCCGAACCGACCCCGTTTGCGTTTAGTGCATCAGCATCAGATTACGTCATCAACACCAACCTCCGAGTTGTCGTCAAAGCCGCCACCCCAGACGGCTTCACCCAGTTCGAACGAGCAACTTGGCAATTCGCAAAGAAGCTCCTCAAGTGCAAACAGATCATTGGCAATTCAGTCTGTGATTTCGAATTTCAAACGAAGAGTGCCTGTGGCAATAAAACCCCATTCGGCATCAGTCTCACGTCTATCCAGTGTAAGAACAGCGAGTGTGCCAGCAGACCCCGACTCAGAGACGCCTGTCGTAATTCTGGAATCCAAGATCTTATCGATCTCGCACTTGAATCAGCACAGCTCGAAGACCATCTCCGGGCGCATTACAATCGAAAACAGCGAAAGAAGGCAGTCCCCTTTATTCCACAGCCCGCAGGCATCAAACGCACCGTTGACGCTGTCGACTCCAGTGATTCTGAATTTGAAATTGACTTTGACTGCGAGAAAAACGAAAAAATGTCGAACCCAGCAATGAACCTTGCTGAACTCCAAAAAATGGTTCTTGAGAACAACAAACGTGTCGACGAATTTATGCGCACCATCAACACACAGATGGAAATGATCCGTGAACAGAGTGCACAATTGAAACAACAGATCGAAAACAATGCAGCCCTCCAACGTGAAATCAACGACATGCGCAACCGTCTTTCACAGCAACCCCAAACTCAACAGCCACAACAACAACAACCACAACAGCAACAACAACAACAAAAGTCCACCCGGGCTGCCAGTCGCGCTGCGCGCTCCGCCAGCCGTGGTAGACCCACTGAATCCCATGCGAATGGCCCTGTGTACCGCCCAAAAAACATGAACCGTACCCAAACGTTCAACAAAAACTTCAAAGCTGCTCCCTCGTACAAAGAGATTGCTGCCATGTCGATTCGATCAGACTTCAATGCGCCAGCCCGTGAAGGCCCAGCCCCCGTCCGTGCAGAATCCATTAAGTCGTGCTTTGTATCGCTCAGATTCTTGAAGAAGGAAGCCAAATTGAACGGACCCATGAAAGCAACACGCGCCATCTTCCGCGACACGTTCGAACTGCCGTATATCGAGGACATCAGTCCACTTGGTCGTGGATTCTCCATTGCTGAGATCTTCTTTGATGGTCGTCATGAAGCCGATATTCGTCAGAAACTCGACGCGAAGCAGATCTTGCTCAGCGATTTCAACCCGTTGGATAGTCCGCCACACCAACCGGATGCGAATGAGAACATGATGAAAGAATGCATGTGCGCGCGCCGTGCTGGGGTTTATCGCAGAGCTCGTTTTGCGCTTGTGAAGCAGGCTGCACTCGAGGGATGTGACATGGCAATGCAGGCTCGTATTCGAGAACTTGCTGCGCCAAAACAGGGTAATCAGTCAGGATCCAACTCTGAGGAAACTCAGATGGAGCAATGATTGAGCACACCAAAATCGGATTTTTGAACGCGCGAAGAAACCTCATCGGTGAAGGACACCACATTGAATCCCTCATGAAACACAAAAAGTTAGA
Source organism: Chytriomyces cf. hyalinus JEL632 (assembly GCA_025435555.1). NCBI lineage: Eukaryota > Fungi > Chytridiomycota > Chytridiomycetes > Chytridiales > Chytriomycetaceae > Chytriomyces > Chytriomyces cf. hyalinus JEL632. The sequence continues at coordinate 24,932 of JAIWWG010000169.1, read as the reverse complement.
CTATTTAATCCTCGCGGATACTGGGCTCAGAAAATCGGCAACAAACCCTATGAGAAATGTGATAGCAGAAACACGCGGAGAGACTCTCATCGGCGACCCTGCTCGCGGGGTAACCAAAGCTCGTAATGGGTTGATGATGATCGATGCAACTGGCAGGCTAACGTCTATTTTCGAAATCAGTGATGACGACGGTAGATGGATGGTAGTCCGCCTTGGAGACACACTTTTAGTTAGCGCGTATTTGGCTCCCTCTGAAGGAGCAGCAACACTTACCGCATTCGATCTGATGATGACGCGGCTTCAGCAGCAGAACATCGGATCGCCAATCATTATGGTTGGAGACCTCAATGCTCGCCACATTCGTGTTGGTGATCATAGCACAGTCCCGAACTCTGGCGTAAATGGTCAACGCAGAACGTGGATTGAAAAATGGCTTGATGATGGTGACTGGCTTCGCGTCGACCCGGTCCAGGGGAAATGGACAACATGGAGCACCAACGGTGGAAAAGGGATCACTGATCTCGTCTTTGCCAATGGGCCTGGAGCCACGCGTGTCTCGAATTTAACAGTACTGGACAACGAAACCGCGATTGGCTCCGACCACCATCTCTTGACATTCGAAGTGACCGGTTTGGCCGGCTTTCGAAAACCCCCATTCGAACGCATCAACATCCGTGCTCTGCAGGGCAGAATGGATCAGTATCGTGAGGAACTTGAGAAAAGGGAAGGAGAAATCAACCAAGTACTCACTGCAACAATTGAGGAAATCGAGCACCATCGACTCACGGCCGGACCAGTCACATGGGAAGACCGCGTCGATATTGCTGACCGTGCTTGGGACTTAGTATCTGACTGGATTCGTTCAGCTGCGAGAAAAGCCCTTGGTGTGGTTAAGTTTCATGGTGGCGCTCTCAAGGCGGATATGATTGAGGACCATCTCAAAGAGCTGATGCGTTGGCGCACTGAAGCCCAGGACGCGATGCTTGAAGCTGGACTGGACCCCATCACGCGGAGAGAACGTGCCGGTAAACTTCGATATATCAACATCATTGTTCGAAAAGCAGCCAAGCGCTCGAGGAAACGCCTCTACAACGCAGTCACTGACACCAGAGTGTATGACCCGAGCGCAGAAGCCAAACGGATTGCCTGCCAACGTGCTCGTAGTCTGCGATCCAACTGCGCTCTGCGACCGGATAAAATGGATCAATACGCGCAACACTTCAAAACAACGTTTGGCTCACCCCCAAAAGGAGAAGACCAACCCAACCCCATCGCACTTGACACAACCAATCCCCGATCCCCCCGAACCCCACTCACAAAAACATCTGTCGCAGATATCATTAAGGAAGAAAACGTGCATAGCCTGGTTGCCTGGATGCCCTCAGGAAAAGCAGCTGGAGAAGATGGAATACATGGAGAGTTAGTCAAGGGACCCAAGGATCCGGAGACTGAAATCATTATCACAGCTTATCCCCTCACCCTCGCATTCCGCATCTTCACTGCACTTCTCGCAACACCCACCGAGTGGAATGTCGCCAACGTGGCACTGGTCTACAAAAACAAGGGTGATCAACATGACGTCGCCAATTATCGTCCCATATCGCTTACCTGTCGTATTCGGATGGTGTATGAGGGTTGCTTCCGTCACCTCCTTGAACACCGCACTAACTCGTTCACTGACACTGCACAAGGTGGCTTCCGACGCAACCGCTCAACCCTCGATCAGCTACTCACCCTCCACGAAATCATCGCAGCCCACCCAGACCTCCACGCAGTATACCTCGACATCCAAGCAGCTTACGATTGTACCAATCGCCCCCTCCTCTGGACAGAAATGTTCGAAAACCCGTCAGACCCCAATCCACAGATTACCCACTCAGTACTCATCCCCATCTTCAGATGCCTGTTTGACCACAACGTCGCCCGTCTACTCGTATCCGGCTCCAAATCTGCAGATATCCCAGTTACCCGTGGTCTCCTACAAGGAACACTCTCAGCACCCCCCCTCTTCAACATCTCCATCAACTCGCTCCCAGCAACACTCCGTGACCTGTACCAGAATGCATGTATTCGCGTCGGACCCCACCGCATCAACTCACTCCTTTTCGCAGATGACACTACAGTTTTCGCACGCAACAAACACACACTTCAGCAAATCATCAACACAGTCGCAGAATGGGGTAAGAAGAAGGGCGTCACCTGGGCGCCACACAAAAGCGTCGCTGTCGGACCGACCGAGATGTGCATCAAAATGAATGGAATCGAAATCGCACAAAGAGACAGCACCAGCTACGTAGGAATGACAATGACCGCCACAGGAATCGACATGACCGCATCAACATCAAAAAGAATCACCGATGCCAAGAAGACACTGTCCTGGATGAAGGGAAAAGGGTTTAATGGTTTTGGTTTTCGAACCCTGCACAGTCTATATATGTACCCAGTCTTTATTCGCTCGCAACTCGAATATGGTCTCGCAATTCGTCCGCTCACGACAGAAGAACTCCAGCCACTCCAGAAATTCCAGAACACATGCCTCCGTATCCTCTACTCAGTACCCACCTCCACATCTATCGCCTCGCTACACCTACTATCATCAGTTCCCACTATCAAAACACGTAACCTCATCCTCAATGCTGCCTACTACTACCGTCTCCACCAGTCCAACGACACTCGCAACCTCACACTCCACACATACCGCCAAGGCCTCGAACGAGACCACAGACCCGAATCCACATCACTCATCAAGCACACCCTCGCACACAACCCACACTTCCGATCACTTCCCCGCCTCGCACTCATTGTCAACCCGCTCACCGTCAACAATCGTCAACCCATGCTCATCACTCCTCGTGGATCCACCCACAAGATCCCCGAAGACACCATTGACGAATGGCACCACCAAGACATGCTCGCGCTTCAACAGAAATCCCAAGCCCGGACATCGAAAATTCTCCCAGTCCCTGCGACCCGCAAGCAGCGCCACGCGCTTGTCATGGCCGGCCCCGCAATTTCCAGACCAGTCTCCCGCACCATCCTCCTCTGGCTCCTTGGCCGTATATGCAACCACCAAGAGTGCCGCACGTGCGGCGTCGAACTGTCCCGCCAGCATGGCATTGAGTGCTCCGGCATTGAACCCGCCCTGCAAGCCGCCTTCGACAACGATCTCGGACCGCCACCAGAACTCCTCGCGCATGGAGCCACTATCATCGACGAAGCCATTAGCAAGCTGGAGTTCAAATCCGGGACCAATACAAGAATCGAAGCCACTTACCAGGCCATCAACACGATCCGACTCGCCTGCGGCGGATACAGCGAGATCATCGACGCCAGCACCGCTACGCTCCAGCAAGAGCTCGACGCCATCTTCGCGGACTACGAGGGCCTGCGAAGCATCCGAGTTCAGGCCACCGCCATCATGAACGCCCACTACAACCCAGCGAAATTCAAACCAACTTACCGAAGCGGGCCATCAAACGCACAAGCACCCCACCGCGGGGCGATCCGGAACCGAGGAGGTCGACCGAGAGGCCGTGGACGAGGCGGCTGATGCGGCGGACTTGCGCTGCTGTTGTTGGCAGATCGACATTTTCTGTCAACTTTTACATTTAACCATTTCGAAATTTTTTTTCGCGACTTAGTCGTTTTTTCTCTGTATCCTTACCAAACACGGCCCAAAAGGGAACCGATTACCATTTTGAAAGCGCGCTTTATCAAGCAATAAAGACACACTGAAAACGTTAGGGTTAGGAAAAAAACTCTCTTGAAATTGTGTTGGTTCATTGCCAGCACCGAAATCCCCAAGAGCGCAACCACAGCAACCCCACCACCAACATTCAACAGCAGCCGAGGATCTCGTCGATCTTTAAGCGTCCAAAAGCATCCGAAGAACCCGAATCAGCGAGCGTTAAGCCCGAACCGACCCCGTTTGCGTTTAGTGCATCAGCATCAGATTACGTCATCAACACCAACCTCCGAGTTGTCGTCAAAGCCGCCACCCCAGACGGCTTCACCCAGTTCGAACGAGCAACTTGGCAATTCGCAAAGAAGCTCCTCAAGTGCAAACAGATCATTGGCAATTCAGTCTGTGATTTCGAATTTCAAACGAAGAGTGCCTGTGGCAATAAAAACCCCATTCGGCATCAGTCTCACGTCTATCCAGTGTAAGAACAGCGAGTGTGCCAGCAGACCCCGACTCAGAGACGCCTGTCGTAATTCTGGAATCCAAGATCTTATCGATCTCGCACTTGAATCAGCACAGCTCGAAGACCATCTCCGGGCGCATTACAATCGAAAACAGCGAAAGAAGGCAGTCCCCTTTATTCCACAGCCCGCAGGCATCAAACGCACCGTTGGACGCTGTCGACTCCAGTGATTCTGAATTTGAAATTGACTTTGACTGCGAGAAAAACGAAAAAATGTCGAACCCAGCAATGAACCTTGCTGAACTCCAAAAATGGTTCTTGAGAACAACAAACGTGTCGACGAATTTATGCGCACCATCAACACACAGATGGAAATGATCCGTGAACAGAGTGCACAATTGAAACAACAGATCGAAAACAATGCAGCCCTCCAACGTGAAATCAACGACATGCGCAACCGTCTTTCACAGCAACCCCAAACTCAACAGCCACAACAACAACAACCACAACAGCAACAACAACAACAAAAGTCCACCCGGGCTGCCAGTCGCGCTGCGCGCTCCGCCAGCCGTGGTAGACCCACTGAATCCCATGCGAATGGCCCTGTGTACCGCCCAAAAAACATGAACCGTACCCAAACGTTCAACAAAAACTTCAAAGCTGCTCCCTCGTACAAAGAGATTGCTGCCATGTCGATTCGATCAGACTTCAATGCGCCAGCCCGTGAAGGCCCAGCCCCCGTCCGTGCAGAATCCATTAAGTCGTGCTTTGTATCGCTCAGATTCTTGAAGAAGGAAGCCAAATTGAACGGACCCATGAAAGCAACACGCGCCATCTTCCGCGACACGTTCGAACTGCCGTATATCGAGGACATCAGTCCACTTGGTCGTGGATTCTCCATTGCTGAGATCTTCTTTGATGGTCGTCATGAAGCCGATATTCGTCAGAAACTCGACGCGAAGCAGATCTTGCTCAGCGATTTCAACCCGTTGGATAGTCCGCCACACCAACCGGATGCGAATGAGAACATGATGAAAGAATGCATGTGCGCGCGCCGTGCTGGGGTTTATCGCAGAGCTCGTTTTGCGCTTGTGAAGCAGGCTGCACTCGAGGGATGTGACATGGCAATGCAGGCTCGTATTCGAGAACTTGCTGCGCCAAAACAGGGTAATCAGTCAGGATCCAACTCTGAGGAAACTCAGATGGAGCAATGATTGAGCACACCAAAATCGGATTTTTGAACGCGCGAAGAAACCTCATCGGTGAAGGACACCACATTGAATCCCTCATGAAACACAAAAGTTAGACTATTTAATCCTCGCGGATACTGGGCTCAGAAAATCGGCAACAAACCCTATGAGAAATGTGATAGCAGAAACACGCGGAGAGACTCTCATCGGCGACCCTGCTCGCGGGGTAACCAAAGCTCGTAATGGGTTGATGATGATCGATGCAACTGGCAGGCTAACGTCTATTTTCGAAATCAGTGATGACGACGGTAGATGGATGGTAGTCCGCCTTGGAGACACACTTTTAGTTAGCGCGTATTTGGCTCCCTCTGAAGGAGCAGCAACACTTACCGCATTCGATCTGATGATGACGCGGCTTCAGCAGCAGAACATCGGATCGCCAATCATTATGGTTGGAGACCTCAATGCTCGCCACATTCGTGTTGGTGATCATAGCACAGTCCCGAACTCTGGCGTAAATGGTCAACGCAGAACGTGGATTGAAAAATGGCTTGATGATGGTGACTGGCTTCGCGTCGACCCGGTCCAGGGGAAATGGACAACATGGAGCACCAACGGTGGAAAAGGGATCACTGATCTCGTCTTTGCCAATGGGCCTGGAGCCACGCGTGTCTCGAATTTAACAGTACTGGACAACGAAACCGCGATTGGCTCCGACCACCATCTCTTGACATTCGAAGTGACCGGTTTGGCCGGCTTTCGAAAACCCCCATTCGAACGCATCAACATCCGTGCTCTGCAGGGCAGAATGGATCAGTATCGTGAGGAACTTGAGAAAAGGGAAGGAGAAATCAACCAAGTACTCACTGCAACAATTGAGGAAATCGAGCACCATCGACTCACGGCCGGACCAGTCACATGGGAAGACCGCGTCGATATTGCTGACCGTGCTTGGGACTTAGTATCTGACTGGATTCGTTCAGCTGCGAGAAAAGCCCTTGGTGTGGTTAAGTTTCATGGTGGCGCTCTCAAGGCGGATATGATTGAGGACCATCTCAAAGAGCTGATGCGTTGGCGCACTGAAGCCCAGGACGCGATGCTTGAAGCTGGACTGGACCCCATCACGCGGAGAGAACGTGCCGGTAAACTTCGATATATCAACATCATTGTTCGAAAAGCAGCCAAGCGCTCGAGGAAACGCCTCTACAACGCAGTCACTGACACCAGAGTGTATGACCCGAGCGCAGAAGCCAAACGGATTGCCTGCCAACGTGCTCGTAGTCTGCGATCCAACTGCGCTCTGCGACCGGATAAAATGGATCAATACGCGCAACACTTCAAAACAACGTTTGGCTCACCCCCAAAAGGAGAAGACCAACCCAACCCCATCGCACTTGACACAACCAATCCCCGATCCCCCCGAACCCCACTCACAAAAACATCTGTCGCAGATATCATTAAGGAAGAAAACGTGCATAGCCTGGTTGCCTGGATGCCCTCAGGAAAAGCAGCTGGAGAAGATGGAATACATGGAGAGTTAGTCAAGGGACCCAAGGATCCGGAGACTGAAATCATTATCACAGCTTATCCCCTCACCCTCGCATTCCGCATCTTCACTGCACTTCTCGCAACACCCACCGAGTGGAATGTCGCCAACGTGGCACTGGTCTACAAAAACAAGGGTGATCAACATGACGTCGCCAATTATCGTCCCATATCGCTTACCTGTCGTATTCGGATGGTGTATGAGGGTTGCTTCCGTCACCTCCTTGAACACCGCACTAACTCGTTCACTGACACTGCACAAGGTGGCTTCCGACGCAACCGCTCAACCCTCGATCAGCTACTCACCCTCCACGAAATCATCGCAGCCCACCCAGACCTCCACGCAGTATACCTCGACATCCAAGCAGCTTACGATTGTACCAATCGCCCCCTCCTCTGGACAGAAATGTTCGAAAACCCGTCAGACCCCAATCCACAGATTACCCACTCAGTACTCATCCCCATCTTCAGATGCCTGTTTGACCACAACGTCGCCCGTCTACTCGTATCCGGCTCCAAATCTGCAGATATCCCAGTTACCCGTGGTCTCCTACAAGGAACACTCTCAGCACCCCCCCTCTTCAACATCTCCATCAACTCGCTCCCAGCAACACTCCGTGACCTGTACCAGAATGCATGTATTCGCGTCGGACCCCACCGCATCAACTCACTCCTTTTCGCAGATGACACTACAGTTTTCGCACGCAACAAACACACACTTCAGCAAATCATCAACACAGTCGCAGAATGGGGTAAGAAGAAGGGCGTCACCTGGGCGCCACACAAAAGCGTCGCTGTCGGACCGACCGAGATGTGCATCAAAATGAATGGAATCGAAATCGCACAAAGAGACAGCACCAGCTACGTAGGAATGACAATGACCGCCACAGGAATCGACATGACCGCATCAACATCAAAAAGAATCACCGATGCCAAGAAGACACTGTCCTGGATGAAGGGAAAAGGGTTTAATGGTTTTGGTTTTCGAACCCTGCACAGTCTATATATGTACCCAGTCTTTATTCGCTCGCAACTCGAATATGGTCTCGCAATTCGTCCGCTCACGACAGAAGAACTCCAGCCACTCCAGAAATTCCAGAACACATGCCTCCGTATCCTCTACTCAGTACCCACCTCCACATCTATCGCCTCGCTACACCTACTATCATCAGTTCCCACTATCAAAACACGTAACCTCATCCTCAATGCTGCCTACTACTACCGTCTCCACCAGTCCAACGACACTCGCAACCTCACACTCCACACATACCGCCAAGGCCTCGAACGAGACCACAGACCCGAATCCACATCACTCATCAAGCACACCCTCGCACACAACCCACACTTCCGATCACTTCCCCGCCTCGCACTCATTGTCAACCCGCTCACCGTCAACAATCGTCAACCCATGCTCATCACTCCTCGTGGATCCACCCACAAGATCCCCGAAGACACCATTGACGAATGGCACCACCAAGACATGCTCGCGCTTCAACAGAAATCCCAAGCCCGGACATCGAAAATTCTCCCAGTCCCTGCGACCCGCAAGCAGCGCCACGCGCTTGTCATGGCCGGCCCCGCAATTTCCAGACCAGTCTCCCGCACCATCCTCCTCTGGCTCCTTGGCCGTATATGCAACCACCAAGAGTGCCGCACGTGCGGCGTCGAACTGTCCCGCCAGCATGGCATTGAGTGCTCCGGCATTGAACCCGCCCTGCAAGCCGCCTTCGACAACGATCTCGGACCGCCACCAGAACTCCTCGCGCATGGAGCCACTATCATCGACGAAGCCATTAGCAAGCTGGAGTTCAAATCCGGGACCAATACAAGAATCGAAGCCACTTACCAGGCCATCAACACGATCCGACTCGCCTGCGGCGGATACAGCGAGATCATCGACGCCAGCACCGCTACGCTCCAGCAAGAGCTCGACGCCATCTTCGCGGACTACGAGGGCCTGCGAAGCATCCGAGTTCAGGCCACCGCCATCATGAACGCCCACTACAACCCAGCGAAATTCAAACCAACTTACCGAAGCGGGCCATCAAACGCACAAGCACCCCACCGCGGGGCGATCCGGAACCGAGGAGGTCGACCGAGAGGCCGTGGACGAGGCGGCTGATGCGGCGGACTTGCGCTGCTGTTGTTGGCAGATCGACATTTTCTGTCAACTTTTACATTTAACCATTTCGAAATTTTTTTTCGCGACTTAGTCGTTTTTTCTCTGTATCCTTACCAAACACGGCCCAAAAAGGGAACCGATTACCATTTTGAAAGCGCGCTTTATCAAGCAATAAAGACACACTGAAAACGTTAGGGTTAGGAAAAAAAACTCTCTTGAAATTGTGTTGGTTCATTGCCAGCACCGAAATCCCCAAGAGCGCAACCACAGCAACCCACCACCAACATTCAACAGCAGCCGAGGATCTCGTCGATCTTTAAGCGTCCAAAAGCATCCGAAGAACCCGAATCAGCGAGCGTTAAGCCCGAACCGACCCCGTTTGCGTTTAGTGCATCAGCATCAGATTACGTCATCAACACCAACCTCCGAGTTGTCGTCAAAGCCGCCACCCCAGACGGCTTCACCCAGTTCGAACGAGCAACTTGGCAATTCGCAAAGAAGCTCCTCAAGTGCAAACAGATCATTGGCAATTCAGTCTGTGATTTCGAATTTCAAACGAAGAGTGCCTGTGGCAATAAAACCCCATTCGGCATCAGTCTCACGTCTATCCAGTGTAAGAACAGCGAGTGTGCCAGCAGACCCCGACTCAGAGACGCCTGTCGTAATTCTGGAATCCAAGATCTTATCGATCTCGCACTTGAATCAGCACAGCTCGAAGACCATCTCCGGGCGCATTACAATCGAAAACAGCGAAAGAAGGCAGTCCCCTTTATTCCACAGCCCGCAGGCATCAAACGCACCGTTGACGCTGTCGACTCCAGTGATTCTGAATTTGAAATTGACTTTGACTGCGAGAAAAACGAAAAAATGTCGAACCCAGCAATGAACCTTGCTGAACTCCAAAAAATGGTTCTTGAGAACAACAAACGTGTCGACGAATTTATGCGCACCATCAACACACAGATGGAAATGATCCGTGAACAGAGTGCACAATTGAAACAACAGATCGAAAACAATGCAGCCCTCCAACGTGAAATCAACGACATGCGCAACCGTCTTTCACAGCAACCCCAAACTCAACAGCCACAACAACAACAACCACAACAGCAACAACAACAACAAAAGTCCACCCGGGCTGCCAGTCGCGCTGCGCGCTCCGCCAGCCGTGGTAGACCCACTGAATCCCATGCGAATGGCCCTGTGTACCGCCCAAAAAACATGAACCGTACCCAAACGTTCAACAAAAACTTCAAAGCTGCTCCCTCGTACAAAGAGATTGCTGCCATGTCGATTCGATCAGACTTCAATGCGCCAGCCCGTGAAGGCCCAGCCCCCGTCCGTGCAGAATCCATTAAGTCGTGCTTTGTATCGCTCAGATTCTTGAAGAAGGAAGCCAAATTGAACGGACCCATGAAAGCAACACGCGCCATCTTCCGCGACACGTTCGAACTGCCGTATATCGAGGACATCAGTCCACTTGGTCGTGGATTCTCCATTGCTGAGATCTTCTTTGATGGTCGTCATGAAGCCGATATTCGTCAGAAACTCGACGCGAAGCAGATCTTGCTCAGCGATTTCAACCCGTTGGATAGTCCGCCACACCAACCGGATGCGAATGAGAACATGATGAAAGAATGCATGTGCGCGCGCCGTGCTGGGGTTTATCGCAGAGCTCGTTTTGCGCTTGTGAAGCAGGCTGCACTCGAGGGATGTGACATGGCAATGCAGGCTCGTATTCGAGAACTTGCTGCGCCAAAACAGGGTAATCAGTCAGGATCCAACTCTGAGGAAACTCAGATGGAGCAATGATTGAGCACACCAAAATCGGATTTTTGAACGCGCGAAGAAACCTCATCGGTGAAGGACACCACATTGAATCCCTCATGAAACACAAAAAGTTAGACTATTTAATCCTCGCGGATACTGGGCTCAGAAAATCGGCAACAAACCCTATGAGAAATGTGATAGCAGAAACACGCGGAGAGACTCTCATCGGCGACCCTGCTCGCGGGGTAACCAAAGCTCGTAATGGGTTGATGATGATCGATGCAACTGGCAGGCTAACGTCTATTTTCGAAATCAGTGATGACGACGGTAGATGGATGGTAGTCCGCCTTGGAGACACACTTTTAGTTAGCGCGTATTTGGCTCCCTCTGAAGGAGCAGCAACACTTACCGCATTCGATCTGATGATGACGCGGCTTCAGCAGCAGAACATCGGATCGCCAATCATTATGGTTGGAGACCTCAATGCTCGCCACATTCGTGTTGGTGATCATAGCACAGTCCCGAACTCTGGCGTAAATGGTCAACGCAGAACGTGGATTGAAAAATGGCTTGATGATGGTGACTGGCTTCGCGTCGACCCGGTCCAGGGGAAATGGACAACATGGAGCACCAACGGTGGAAAAGGGATCACTGATCTCGTCTTTGCCAATGGGCCTGGAGCCACGCGTGTCTCGAATTTAACAGTACTGGACAACGAAACCGCGATTGGCTCCGACCACCATCTCTTGACATTCGAAGTGACCGGTTTGGCCGGCTTTCGAAAACCCCCATTCGAACGCATCAACATCCGTGCTCTGCAGGGCAGAATGGATCAGTATCGTGAGGAACTTGAGAAAAGGGAAGGAGAAATCAACCAAGTACTCACTGCAACAATTGAGGAAATCGAGCACCATCGACTCACGGCCGGACCAGTCACATGGGAAGACCGCGTCGATATTGCTGACCGTGCTTGGGACTTAGTATCTGACTGGATTCGTTCAGCTGCGAGAAAAGCCCTTGGTGTGGTTAAGTTTCATGGTGGCGCTCTCAAGGCGGATATGATTGAGGACCATCTCAAAGAGCTGATGCGTTGGCGCACTGAAGCCCAGGACGCGATGCTTGAAGCTGGACTGGACCCCATCACGCGGAGAGAACGTGCCGGTAAACTTCGATATATCAACATCATTGTTCGAAAAGCAGCCAAGCGCTCGAGGAAACGCCTCTACAACGCAGTCACTGACACCAGAGTGTATGACCCGAGCGCAGAAGCCAAACGGATTGCCTGCCAACGTGCTCGTAGTCTGCGATCCAACTGCGCTCTGCGACCGGATAAAATGGATCAATACGCGCAACACTTCAAAACAACGTTTGGCTCACCCCCAAAAGGAGAAGACCAACCCAACCCCATCGCACTTGACACAACCAATCCCCGATCCCCCCGAACCCCACTCACAAAAACATCTGTCGCAGATATCATTAAGGAAGAAAACGTGCATAGCCTGGTTGCCTGGATGCCCTCAGGAAAAGCAGCTGGAGAAGATGGAATACATGGAGAGTTAGTCAAGGGACCCAAGGATCCGGAGACTGAAATCATTATCACAGCTTATCCCCTCACCCTCGCATTCCGCATCTTCACTGCACTTCTCGCAACACCCACCGAGTGGAATGTCGCCAACGTGGCACTGGTCTACAAAAACAAGGGTGATCAACATGACGTCGCCAATTATCGTCCCATATCGCTTACCTGTCGTATTCGGATGGTGTATGAGGGTTGCTTCCGTCACCTCCTTGAACACCGCACTAACTCGTTCACTGACACTGCACAAGGTGGCTTCCGACGCAACCGCTCAACCCTCGATCAGCTACTCACCCTCCACGAAATCATCGCAGCCCACCCAGACCTCCACGCAGTATACCTCGACATCCAAGCAGCTTACGATTGTACCAATCGCCCCCTCCTCTGGACAGAAATGTTCGAAAACCCGTCAGACCCCAATCCACAGATTACCCACTCAGTACTCATCCCCATCTTCAGATGCCTGTTTGACCACAACGTCGCCCGTCTACTCGTATCCGGCTCCAAATCTGCAGATATCCCAGTTACCCGTGGTCTCCTACAAGGAACACTCTCAGCACCCCCCCTCTTCAACATCTCCATCAACTCGCTCCCAGCAACACTCCGTGACCTGTACCAGAATGCATGTATTCGCGTCGGACCCCACCGCATCAACTCACTCCTTTTCGCAGATGACACTACAGTTTTCGCACGCAACAAACACACACTTCAGCAAATCATCAACACAGTCGCAGAATGGGGTAAGAAGAAGGGCGTCACCTGGGCGCCACACAAAAGCGTCGCTGTCGGACCGACCGAGATGTGCATCAAAATGAATGGAATCGAAATCGCACAAAGAGACAGCACCAGCTACGTAGGAATGACAATGACCGCCACAGGAATCGACATGACCGCATCAACATCAAAAAGAATCACCGATGCCAAGAAGACACTGTCCTGGATGAAGGGAAAAGGGTTTAATGGTTTTGGTTTTCGAACCCTGCACAGTCTATATATGTACCCAGTCTTTATTCGCTCGCAACTCGAATATGGTCTCGCAATTCGTCCGCTCACGACAGAAGAACTCCAGCCACTCCAGAAATTCCAGAACACATGCCTCCGTATCCTCTACTCAGTACCCACCTCCACATCTATCGCCTCGCTACACCTACTATCATCAGTTCCCACTATCAAAACACGTAACCTCATCCTCAATGCTGCCTACTACTACCGTCTCCACCAGTCCAACGACACTCGCAACCTCACACTCCACACATACCGCCAAGGCCTCGAACGAGACCACAGACCCGAATCCACATCACTCATCAAGCACACCCTCGCACACAACCCACACTTCCGATCACTTCCCCGCCTCGCACTCATTGTCAACCCGCTCACCGTCAACAATCGTCAACCCATGCTCATCACTCCTCGTGGATCCACCCACAAGATCCCCGAAGACACCATTGACGAATGGCACCACCAAGACATGCTCGCGCTTCAACAGAAATCCCAAGCCCGGACATCGAAAATTCTCCCAGTCCCTGCGACCCGCAAGCAGCGCCACGCGCTTGTCATGGCCGGCCCCGCAATTTCCAGACCAGTCTCCCGCACCATCCTCCTCTGGCTCCTTGGCCGTATATGCAACCACCAAGAGTGCCGCACGTGCGGCGTCGAACTGTCCCGCCAGCATGGCATTGAGTGCTCCGGCATTGAACCCGCCCTGCAAGCCGCCTTCGACAACGATCTCGGACCGCCACCAGAACTCCTCGCGCATGGAGCCACTATCATCGACGAAGCCATTAGCAAGCTGGAGTTCAAATCCGGGACCAATACAAGAATCGAAGCCACTTACCAGGCCATCAACACGATCCGACTCGCCTGCGGCGGATACAGCGAGATCATCGACGCCAGCACCGCTACGCTCCAGCAAGAGCTCGACGCCATCTTCGCGGACTACGAGGGCCTGCGAAGCATCCGAGTTCAGGCCACCGCCATCATGAACGCCCACTACAACCCAGCGAAATTCAAACCAACTTACCGAAGCGGGCCATCAAACGCACAAGCACCCCACCGCGGGGCGATCCGGAACCGAGGAGGTCGACCGAGAGGCCGTGGACGAGGCGGCTGATGCGGCGGACTTGCGCTGCTGTTGTTGGCAGATCGACATTTTCTGTCAACTTTTACATTTAACCATTTCGAAATTTTTTTTCGCGACTTAGTCGTTTTTTCTCTGTATCCTTACCAAACACGGCCCAAAAAGGGAACCGATTACCATTTTGAAAGCGCGCTTTATCAAGCAATAAAGACACACTGAAAACGTTAGGGTTAGGGGACTGATGAGCTTGAACAAAGTCGGGACAACGTGCAGCAAGAACTTGCGAACGTGCAACAGGAAATCGAGCGTGGCCAGTTGTCTCGTCTCGAAATCAAACGCCTTGCTTCCGAACTGACCAACACTCAGCGTGATTACCGGGCGGATCTGACCACACGCAAGCGCGTGCTCTTCGAAGATGCTGTCGATAAGCTCACAGTCCCACAAAACATGTCCTCGTTCATGCGCATGGTAAAAGGAGCCAAGTCGCGAAAAGACCGCACTGTCTGCAAACTGGACCCGGCGAAAATCAATGAACACGCTGCCCATTTTCGAACTACCTTTGGAGCACCTCCGACTGGACATCCCCAACCTGGACCCCCTGCGCTTGAGGAAATCCAGTCGCGTCCAACTCAGGAAGTCTTCAACCCGGATGCGATCATGTCTGCGATTGCTGGACTCCCACTCGGAAAGGCTACTGGATCCGATGGAATTCCTGCTGAACTCATCAAAGCCGGTGGCGATCTCATGGCTGACGTTCTCAGTGTTTTCCTGCCCATGGTCCATGCTGCTGCAACTATTCCATCTGACTGGAGGAAGGCGCTCATTGTGCCAGTCTTCAAGAAGAAGGGATCTGATCAGGACATTGCAAACTACCGACCTATTGCACTGACAAGTACGATACGACGACTCTACGAGCGGCTGCTTGTTCCTGAACTTGGACCCGTAATGCAACAACTCGATGACTTTCAAGGTGGCTTCAGACCCGGTCGGTCCTCGCTCGATCAAGCCATGGTTCTCCACGAAACCCTGAACACCAATGAACATGCTTCGACTATCCTGCTGGACATCAAAGCGGCATATGACGAAGTCGATCGAAGGGTTCTTTGGCAAATGCTCACACAAGTCTTCGGCCTGGACGAATTCATGCTTGCACGGCTCCAGGATCTTTTCGATCACAACTCGTGCTGTCTGGTGGTGGCTGGCGTGATTAGTGATCCGATTGACAACGAACGAGGTCTTTTGCAGGGTGCTACTCTGTCCCCGATTTTGTTCAACTGTCACATCCATGGTCTCTCAATTCGGCTACGTGCTCCTGGAATCCCGCGAATTCGAATCAACGGTATCCATCTCAATAACCTCCTGTTTGCAGACGATACGTCCTTGGTAGCTGCAAATCAACATGATCTCGCAGTCCTGCTCCGAACGTGTGAGGAATGGTCCAACACTGTCGGCATCCGGTTCTCGCCATCCAAGTGCATCTATCTCGGTCCTGTTCCAGCACTACGTGATGTACCTCTCAAGCTCTACAACGTGGACCTTCCATCCCAGCAATGTGCCCCGTATCTCGGCATCCCTTTTGGCCAACACGGAATCAACTGGGCTCTGCTGGCAAAGGAACGAACTTCAAAAGCGCGTGGTGTCATTGTGGCGCTGGCATCGGTAGGTATGAATGCAATGGGCTGGGCTCCTGCAGCTTCTGTTACTATCTACAGGAGTTTCATTCGGCCGGTCCTTGAATATGGCATTGCTCTCAAGCTCCCATCCGCGTCCACGCTCAAGTTGTACGAGTCGGTCCAACGTCTTGCACTACGGACTCTCACATCAACACCCCGCAACACGTCCACTGCCGCTCTCCACAAGCTGCTGCAAGTCGAACCATTCAAACACCGTGCTACCGAGCTCAATCTCATGTGGTCCTCCCGATTGCATAACTCAACTGATCGTTCTATCCCGGCTGTTCGTTTCTGGCGCGGCGCTCTGCTTGGTGCTGACAAACCATTTCAGGAATGTCTTCCCCGCCTTGCTCGCTCCAACCCACTTGTGACTCATGTGGATGCTAAATGGATTGATTTTCGACAGCAACCACTGGTTCCCCCACCTCCAGCTGAAGTTCCGTTCCGGTACCCTCCGAAGCCAAAACAAGCGCTGTCTGACAATGCTCGCAAGAAGCTGCGCAAGGAATCCATCGTCAACCTGGACAACAACCTGGACACCATTGCTGGCGCAATCCAAGTCGAAACCAAAGACCCAGTCCGGCCGTATCTGACTGCCTGCAAGGGAATTGACCGCAAGACACGCAACAACATCCTTCGCTGGACTCTTGGTGCCGTCACCCGACACGAACCGTGCCTCAAGTGCAACGACGTACTGACCCGATCCCATGCTGCTGACTGTTCTGGTGCCACTGCTCTCCTGCGCATCAACTGGGACACGCTTGCACCTCCTGCCGGCCGAATGACCTGGCTTGATACGATCCTGAATGAAGTCCGGAATACACCGCCCTCCGAAATCGACACGTACACCGAAGTCTCTTCTGCCGTAGCTCTCATCTACACCGAATGTCGCCACCTCCAACAGCAAGCCAATGGCTACTGGGCCGAGCCAGATGCACCCGCACGACCACTGCCGCCTCGAAGACCGCGAAATCGCATACCTCAACCCGGGGGAGCCCCGCTTGGGCGACCACGGCAAAACCCGGAGCCTGGATAATCAACCGTCAAGCCCGAACTGACCATACATATCTTATTACCTTTACCGATCATCTGTTTTCTTAACATTTCCGCACTTTACTTCTGATTCTTTGGAGTTCTTGAACTTTTTTTGAGTGATTTTTGCTATCTTTCAACCCCGCACTTGTGTTACTGTGTAACTTGATTAAAAGAAACTGAAAACGTTAGGGTTAGGAAAAAAACTCTCTTGAAATTGTGTTGGTTCATTGCCAGCACCGAAATCCCCAAGAGCGCAACCACAGCAACCCACCACCAACATTCAACAGCAGCCGAGGATCTCGTCGATCTTTAAGCGTCCAAAAGCATCCGAAGAACCCGAATCAGCGAGCGTTAAGCCCGAACCGACCCCGTTTGCGTTTAGTGCATCAGCATCAGATTACGTCATCAACACCAACCTCCGAGTTGTCGTCAAAGCCGCCACCCCAGACGGCTTCACCCAGTTCGAACGAGCAACTTGGCAATTCGCAAAGAAGCTCCTCAAGTGCAAACAGATCATTGGCAATTCAGTCTGTGATTTCGAATTTCAAACGAAGAGTGCCTGTGGCAATAAAACCCCATTCGGCATCAGTCTCACGTCTATCCAGTGTAAGAACAGCGAGTGTGCCAGCAGACCCCGACTCAGAGACGCCTGTCGTAATTCTGGAATCCAAGATCTTATCGATCTCGCACTTGAATCAGCACAGCTCGAAGACCATCTCCGGGCGCATTACAATCGAAAACAGCGAAAGAAGGCAGTCCCCTTTATTCCACAGCCCGCAGGCATCAAACGCACCGTTGACGCTGTCGACTCCAGTGATTCTGAATTTGAAATTGACTTTGACTGCGAGAAAAACGAAAAAATGTCGAACCCAGCAATGAACCTTGCTGAACTCCAAAAAATGGTTCTTGAGAACAACAAACGTGTCGACGAATTTATGCGCACCATCAACACACAGATGGAAATGATCCGTGAACAGAGTGCACAATTGAAACAACAGATCGAAAACAATGCAGCCCTCCAACGTGAAATCAACGACATGCGCAACCGTCTTTCACAGCAACCCCAAACTCAACAGCCACAACAACAACAACCACAACAGCAACAACAACAACAAAAGTCCACCCGGGCTGCCAGTCGCGCTGCGCGCTCCGCCAGCCGTGGTAGACCCACTGAATCCCATGCGAATGGCCCTGTGTACCGCCCAAAAAACATGAACCGTACCCAAACGTTCAACAAAAACTTCAAAGCTGCTCCCTCGTACAAAGAGATTGCTGCCATGTCGATTCGATCAGACTTCAATGCGCCAGCCCGTGAAGGCCCAGCCCCCGTCCGTGCAGAATCCATTAAGTCGTGCTTTGTATCGCTCAGATTCTTGAAGAAGGAAGCCAAATTGAACGGACCCATGAAAGCAACACGCGCCATCTTCCGCGACACGTTCGAACTGCCGTATATCGAGGACATCAGTCCACTTGGTCGTGGATTCTCCATTGCTGAGATCTTCTTTGATGGTCGTCATGAAGCCGATATTCGTCAGAAACTCGACGCGAAGCAGATCTTGCTCAGCGATTTCAACCCGTTGGATAGTCCGCCACACCAACCGGATGCGAATGAGAACATGATGAAAGAATGCATGTGCGCGCGCCGTGCTGGGGTTTATCGCAGAGCTCGTTTTGCGCTTGTGAAGCAGGCTGCACTCGAGGGATGTGACATGGCAATGCAGGCTCGTATTCGAGAACTTGCTGCGCCAAAACAGGGTAATCAGTCAGGATCCAACTCTGAGGAAACTCAGATGGAGCAATGATTGAGCACACCAAAATCGGATTTTTGAACGCGCGAAGAAACCTCATCGGTGAAGGACACCACATTGAATCCCTCATGAAACACAAAAAGTTAGACTATTTAATCCTCGCGGATACTGGGCTCAGAAAATCGGCAACAAACCCTATGAGAAATGTGATAGCAGAAACACGCGGAGAGACTCTCATCGGCGACCCTGCTCGCGGGGTAACCAAAGCTCGTAATGGGTTGATGATGATCGATGCAACTGGCAGGCTAACGTCTATTTTCGAAATCAGTGATGACGACGGTAGATGGATGGTAGTCCGCCTTGGAGACACACTTTTAGTTAGCGCGTATTTGGCTCCCTCTGAAGGAGCAGCAACACTTACCGCATTCGATCTGATGATGACGCGGCTTCAGCAGCAGAACATCGGATCGCCAATCATTATGGTTGGAGACCTCAATGCTCGCCACATTCGTGTTGGTGATCATAGCACAGTCCCGAACTCTGGCGTAAATGGTCAACGCAGAACGTGGATTGAAAAATGGCTTGATGATGGTGACTGGCTTCGCGTCGACCCGGTCCAGGGGAAATGGACAACATGGAGCACCAACGGTGGAAAAGGGATCACTGATCTCGTCTTTGCCAATGGGCCTGGAGCCACGCGTGTCTCGAATTTAACAGTACTGGACAACGAAACCGCGATTGGCTCCGACCACCATCTCTTGACATTCGAAGTGACCGGTTTGGCCGGCTTTCGAAAACCCCCATTCGAACGCATCAACATCCGTGCTCTGCAGGGCAGAATGGATCAGTATCGTGAGGAACTTGAGAAAAGGGAAGGAGAAATCAACCAAGTACTCACTGCAACAATTGAGGAAATCGAGCACCATCGACTCACGGCCGGACCAGTCACATGGGAAGACCGCGTCGATATTGCTGACCGTGCTTGGGACTTAGTATCTGACTGGATTCGTTCAGCTGCGAGAAAAGCCCTTGGTGTGGTTAAGTTTCATGGTGGCGCTCTCAAGGCGGATATGATTGAGGACCATCTCAAAGAGCTGATGCGTTGGCGCACTGAAGCCCAGGACGCGATGCTTGAAGCTGGACTGGACCCCATCACGCGGAGAGAACGTGCCGGTAAACTTCGATATATCAACATCATTGTTCGAAAAGCAGCCAAGCGCTCGAGGAAACGCCTCTACAACGCAGTCACTGACACCAGAGTGTATGACCCGAGCGCAGAAGCCAAACGGATTGCCTGCCAACGTGCTCGTAGTCTGCGATCCAACTGCGCTCTGCGACCGGATAAAATGGATCAATACGCGCAACACTTCAAAACAACGTTTGGCTCACCCCCAAAAGGAGAAGACCAACCCAACCCCATCGCACTTGACACAACCAATCCCCGATCCCCCCGAACCCCACTCACAAAAACATCTGTCGCAGATATCATTAAGGAAGAAAACGTGCATAGCCTGGTTGCCTGGATGCCCTCAGGAAAAGCAGCTGGAGAAGATGGAATACATGGAGAGTTAGTCAAGGGACCCAAGGATCCGGAGACTGAAATCATTATCACAGCTTATCCCCTCACCCTCGCATTCCGCATCTTCACTGCACTTCTCGCAACACCCACCGAGTGGAATGTCGCCAACGTGGCACTGGTCTACAAAAACAAGGGTGATCAACATGACGTCGCCAATTATCGTCCCATATCGCTTACCTGTCGTATTCGGATGGTGTATGAGGGTTGCTTCCGTCACCTCCTTGAACACCGCACTAACTCGTTCACTGACACTGCACAAGGTGGCTTCCGACGCAACCGCTCAACCCTCGATCAGCTACTCACCCTCCACGAAATCATCGCAGCCCACCCAGACCTCCACGCAGTATACCTCGACATCCAAGCAGCTTACGATTGTACCAATCGCCCCCTCCTCTGGACAGAAATGTTCGAAAACCCGTCAGACCCCAATCCACAGATTACCCACTCAGTACTCATCCCCATCTTCAGATGCCTGTTTGACCACAACGTCGCCCGTCTACTCGTATCCGGCTCCAAATCTGCAGATATCCCAGTTACCCGTGGTCTCCTACAAGGAACACTCTCAGCACCCCCCCTCTTCAACATCTCCATCAACTCGCTCCCAGCAACACTCCGTGACCTGTACCAGAATGCATGTATTCGCGTCGGACCCCACCGCATCAACTCACTCCTTTTCGCAGATGACACTACAGTTTTCGCACGCAACAAACACACACTTCAGCAAATCATCAACACAGTCGCAGAATGGGGTAAGAAGAAGGGCGTCACCTGGGCGCCACACAAAAGCGTCGCTGTCGGACCGACCGAGATGTGCATCAAAATGAATGGAATCGAAATCGCACAAAGAGACAGCACCAGCTACGTAGGAATGACAATGACCGCCACAGGAATCGACATGACCGCATCAACATCAAAAAGAATCACCGATGCCAAGAAGACACTGTCCTGGATGAAGGGAAAAGGGTTTAATGGTTTTGGTTTTCGAACCCTGCACAGTCTATATATGTACCCAGTCTTTATTCGCTCGCAACTCGAATATGGTCTCGCAATTCGTCCGCTCACGACAGAAGAACTCCAGCCACTCCAGAAATTCCAGAACACATGCCTCCGTATCCTCTACTCAGTACCCACCTCCACATCTATCGCCTCGCTACACCTACTATCATCAGTTCCCACTATCAAAACACGTAACCTCATCCTCAATGCTGCCTACTACTACCGTCTCCACCAGTCCAACGACACTCGCAACCTCACACTCCACACATACCGCCAAGGCCTCGAACGAGACCACAGACCCGAATCCACATCACTCATCAAGCACACCCTCGCACACAACCCACACTTCCGATCACTTCCCCGCCTCGCACTCATTGTCAACCCGCTCACCGTCAACAATCGTCAACCCATGCTCATCACTCCTCGTGGATCCACCCACAAGATCCCCGAAGACACCATTGACGAATGGCACCACCAAGACATGCTCGCGCTTCAACAGAAATCCCAAGCCCGGACATCGAAAATTCTCCCAGTCCCTGCGACCCGCAAGCAGCGCCACGCGCTTGTCATGGCCGGCCCCGCAATTTCCAGACCAGTCTCCCGCACCATCCTCCTCTGGCTCCTTGGCCGTATATGCAACCACCAAGAGTGCCGCACGTGCGGCGTCGAACTGTCCCGCCAGCATGGCATTGAGTGCTCCGGCATTGAACCCGCCCTGCAAGCCGCCTTCGACAACGATCTCGGACCGCCACCAGAACTCCTCGCGCATGGAGCCACTATCATCGACGAAGCCATTAGCAAGCTGGAGTTCAAATCCGGGACCAATACAAGAATCGAAGCCACTTACCAGGCCATCAACACGATCCGACTCGCCTGCGGCGGATACAGCGAGATCATCGACGCCAGCACCGCTACGCTCCAGCAAGAGCTCGACGCCATCTTCGCGGACTACGAGGGCCTGCGAAGCATCCGAGTTCAGGCCACCGCCATCATGAACGCCCACTACAACCCAGCGAAATTCAAACCAACTTACCGAAGCGGGCCATCAAACGCACAAGCACCCCACCGCGGGGCGATCCGGAACCGAGGAGGTCGACCGAGAGGCCGTGGACGAGGCGGCTGATGCGGCGGACTTGCGCTGCTGTTGTTGGCAGATCGACATTTTCTGTCAACTTTTACATTTAACCATTTCGAAATTTTTTTTCGCGACTTAGTCGTTTTTTTCTCTGTATCCTTACCAAACACGGCCCAAAAAGGGAACCGATTACCATTTTGAAAGCGCGCTTTATCAAGCAATAAAGACACACTGAAAACGTTAGGATTAGGCCGTTCCGTACCCTCCGAAGCCAAAACAAGCGCTGTCTGACAATGCTCGCAAGAAGCTGCGCAAGGAATCCATCGTCACCTGGACAACAACCTGGACACCATTGCTGGCGCAATCCAAGTCGAAACCAAAGACCCAGTCCGGCCGTATCTGACTGCCTGCAAGGGAATTGACCGCAAGACACGCAACAACATCCTTCGCTGGACTCTTGGTGCCGTCACCCCGACACGAACCGTGCCTCAAGTGCAACGACGTACTGACCCGATCCATGCTGCTGACTGTTCTGGTTGCCACTGCTCTCCTGCGCATCAACTGGGACACGCTTGCACCTCCTGCCGGCCGAATGACCTGGCTTGATACGATCCTGAATGAAGTCCGGAATACACCGCCCTCCGAAATCGACACGTACACCGAAGTCTCTTCTGCCGTAGCTCTCATCTACACCGAATGTCGCACCTCCAACCAGCAAGCCAATGGCTACTGGCCGAGCCAGATGCACCCGCACGACCACTGCCCGCCTCGAAGACCGCGAAATCGCATACCTCAACCCGGGGAGCCCCGCTTGGGCGACCACGGCAAAACCCGGAGCCTGGATAATCAACCGTCAAGCCGAACTGACCATACATATCTTATTACCTTTACCGATCATCTGTTTTCTTAACATTCCGCACTTTACTTCTGATTCTTTGGAGTTCTTGAACTTTTTTGAGTGATTTTTGCTATCTTTCACCCCGCACTTGTGTTACTGTGTAACTTGATTAAAAGAAACTGAAAACGTAGGGTTAGGCAACAACTCGAGACTTTCAAGGTGCTTCAGACCCGGTCGGTCCTCGCTCGATCAAGCCATGGTTCTCCACGAAACCCTGAACACCATGAACATGCTTCGACTATCCTGCTGGACCTCAAAGCGGCATATGCCGAAGTCGATCGGAAGGGTTCTTTGCAAATGCTCACACAAGTCGTCGGCCGGGACGAATTCATGCTTGCACGGCTCCAGGATCTTTTCGATCACAACCTCGTGCTGTCTGGTGGTGGCTGGCGTGATTAGTGATCCGATTGACAACGAACGAGGTCTTTTGCAGGGTGCTACTCTGTCCCCGATTTTGTTCAACTGTCACATCCATGGTCTCTCAATTCGGCTACGTGCTCCTGGAATCCCGCGAATTCGAATCAACGGTATCCATCTCAATAACCTCCTGTTTGCAGACGATACGTCCTTGGTAGCTGCAAATCAACATGATCTCGCAGTCCTGCTCCGAACGTGTGAGGAATGGTCCAACACTGTCGGCATCCGGTTCTCGCCATCCAAGTGCATCTATCTCGGTCCTGTTCCAGCACTACGTGATGTACCTCTCAAGCTCTACAACGTGGACCTTCCATCCCAGCAATGTGCCCCGTATCTCGGCATCCCTTTTGGCCAACACGGAATCAACTGGGCTCTGCTGGCAAAGGAACGAACTTCAAAAGCGCGTGGTGTCATTGTGGCGCTGGCATCGGTAGGTATGAATGCAATGGGCTGGGCTCCTGCAGCTTCTGTTACTATCTACAGGAGTTTCATTCGGCCGGTCCTTGAATATGGCATTGCTCTCAAGCTCCCATCCGCGTCCACGCTCAAGTTGTACGAGTCGGTCCAACGTCTTGCACTACGGACTCTCACATCAACACCCCGCAACACGTCCACTGCCGCTCTCCACAAGCTGCTGCAAGTCGAACCATTCAAACACCGTGCTACCGAGCTCAATCTCATGTGGTCCTCCCGATTGCATAACTCAACTGATCGTTCTATCCCGGCTGTTCGTTTCTGGCGCGGCGCTCTGCTTGGTGCTGACAAACCATTTCAGGAATGTCTTCCCCGCCTTGCTCGCTCCAACCCACTTGTGACTCATGTGGATGCTAAATGGATTGATTTTCGACAGCAACCACTGGTTCCCCCACCTCCAGCTGAAGTTCCGTTCCGGTACCCTCCGAAGCCAAAACAAGCGCTGTCTGACAATGCTCGCAAGAAGCTGCGCAAGGAATCCATCGTCAACCTGGACAACAACCTGGACACCATTGCTGGCGCAATCCAAGTCGAAACCAAAGACCCAGTCCGGCCGTATCTGACTGCCTGCAAGGGAATTGACCGCAAGACACGCAACAACATCCTTCGCTGGAC
>JAIWWG010000168.1:0-35651 GCA_025435555.1 Chytriomyces cf. hyalinus JEL632 | reverse complement strand
GTTTGACTGTGGTGTACTAACTTTGAACTTTGCTTATGCAAGATCTGGGTCCTCAAGTGCCGCCTATCCAGGCTCAAACCTTTGTTTCAACTACACAAGCTATGTACTGGTGTGTTTCTTCCAAATGCTTGGTGTTGCAGGTAGTTTGGCTTAGTACTGTTGGTATTCTCTAGAGTAATAGAGTCTGACACCTTATGACGACTTGGTGAGGGTGTCATGTGATGATGTTATGTTATTGTGGTGGATCGCTTAAGGTCCCAACTTTGTGTAATTAAAGATTTATTGGGGTCTTGGCGAGATGCTTCACAACTTCTCATCTACTGACAATAAATAGCCATGGATGGCACCTGGGTGCTTATAGGGCTTGACAGATGTGCCAGAGACCTGTGTGTGTGATTGACGGTGTGTTACTGTCCCCGTGGCTTGTCTATACTTACACAAAGTCGTGTGGATTTCACATCTTTGTTACGTATGGGGTCTGCAGGTGCTCAAATACCTGTTTCCCACATCTTCATGCATTCTAGAGATTTTGAGCTCTCCTTTATGCTGAGTACATGAGGAAACCACTGGTCCACCTTGACCAGGATCCGCAACATGTCTGCCTGTTTCTTTTTTTATTCTTTTTTTTAACTTCAAATCACATGCAGGCTTGCCCATGTCTTGGTCGTTTTCTTCTTTGCCTTTGCCCCCTGCTGCCAATGGCATGGTATGGGGCCTCTACTAGCTCTTCTGTTGGCATCAAGAGACCCTGGACAAAAGTGCTGCTTGTAGAATGAACACTTGGTTGTTGCAGATCCTGGTCAAGGTGGACCAGTGGTCTCCTCATGTACTCAACATAAAGGAGAGCTCAAAATTTCGAAGGGGGTACCTTGTTTTTGATTTCATCTTTTTGTGAGGAATATTCGTGTTTTGCATCGGCTTAGGTTTCCTGGAATTTGAGCTCCATTCGAGCGATGATTCCAAGGATTTCCGTTTTTCGAGTGCGCTCTGTATTTGCAGTTTTGCACTGTAACGAGATGATCAGAAGGCTTTCCCTTCATTTTCAAATAAATCCAAATCACCGCTCTGTATGAAACTCGGCCTTCAGCATTCCCAACTCATTTCGAAACTGTGTCTGCAACGTGTTTAAGTTGATCAATCAGCGTGTAGGTGTTGATGCAGTGTGACTGCAACGCAGTCGATAACTGCTCCTCAGCTTCCTGGAGATCGCCATTCGAGAAGCGCTGTTGCGGCTTGTTTGCGGTCCATGCGGTGGTCGTAGATTTGGTGCAGCGCTTTGACTTGGTCTTTGAGCTCCTTGACCCTTACTGTGAAGAGTGGATTAGGGTGAGCATTCTAGGCAGTTGATGGGAGTATGAATAAGAGGGGCGACCAGTCTTCATAATCTCGCGCCATCTTGCTTGAATTTTGAGGTTGTTGAGTTTCGAGTTCTTTTCCTCGTTCAGCTGCTTCTCCTGCAGCACTCCAACATTCAATACACAACCAAGACTTCAAGAAGAAAAAGAATAGAATTGAACCTTGGCGTTTGCCTTCATTTCCTCCAAAAGCTTGCGTCGCACTTCCTCGTCTTTGAGAAGCTGCGCCTCGGTTTTGACGCCGTTTTCTTTCTTTCCCTTTTTGGCCATTTGGACTTTGATTCAAAGTTTGTTTGGTGCGGCGCAGTGTAAGCTGCGTGAATGTAGGTGTGTGTGTGTGTGTGCGTGTGCGTATGTTTGCAATGTGACAATTCCCATTTTGCATTCCCTGGGCTTGGCTCAAGGATTCATGATCAAACAATATTATTGTTGCAGACACAAGTACAGGAAAACTAAAGCAAATCCCAACCGTGCAGACGCAGTATTACAGCATCAAAGTCAAACACAAAGCAACGCCTCCATTGCACTCTTGATCTTAGACCCAGATCCCAGATCCTTCTTGATCAAACTTTGAGACTCCTTGAACACAGACGCTGCGTGTGCCTGCATTTCTTGAATCGCATTTTCAGATTGGATCTTGTATCCTGACACTGGGTTGGTTGGCAACATGCTTGTGAGAAAGAAATAACGCGAACAGATGAAAAAAAAAAAAAAAAGGAATGGTTGCACGAAACTCTCATCCTCAATCTGAGAGTACATTTCGCGGAACCGCACTCGTTTTGACTCTGCCGTTTTTTGAAACTCGCGCACGCGGGTTGTGACGGTTGTGAGGGTTTCATCTTGGGTTTGACGCAGCTTGGAGATGGATTTCTCTGAGGAGTGAGAATGAGTCTGAGTGAGGAAAAGAGGAAGCAAAGGAATAGAAGAATACATACTTTGGGTCCTGACAAACACCTCGCTCGATTTGCTGAGCGCTTCAACCTCGGCGCGTCTGGACAGGGACAAAGCAAGATTAAGATCATGTCCGAATTCATTCCAGCGTGTCCAACACAACCTGCCATTCGCGAACGATTCGAGAAACTGGCGTGCCTGGTTGCAAAGAAATAAAAATTGAAGAGTCTGCACGTTGTTCACCCTCACTCACCATGGCTATCTTCTTCTCCAACTGAACTCTGTAGTTCCCGCCCTCACCTCCACCGCCACCAACACCACCACTGCTGCTTCCAGTGTGCGGTTTGGAGGAAGTGTCACTTTTTCGTTGAACGCGCTCCTCTGTCCCGTCGTCATCATCGTTGTCTTCATCCGATGCTTGGTCACCCATATCCGAATCGCTCGCTTCGTGTCTCTTGTTTACAGTAGGCTTCTTTGCTACCGCGCTGCGTTTCTTAGTGACGGTCCTTGCATCGCTTGGTTTCCTCGCCCGTGCCGGCTTGGCTCCTCGCTGTTGTTGGATGGATTGTTGGGATGGATCGGATTCGGACAGGCAGTCAGACTCGCTGCTTGGTTCTCGCGCTTTAGATTGTTGCTTGCGTCGCACGTGTTTTGGCATCTTCTTTTTATTTTAACTTTTTCCCCTTCAAAAAACAAAATGTTTTTTTTTATTGGGCAGTCCGGACTTGGGTATGACTAAAGACGGGCAGTATCACTACTCATACTAAGTTTGCTTCCAAGTATGTCGGCGAGCAACTTTTGGAGAATCACTCCAAGAAATGGTTTTCGAACGTCCCACAGGACTATGGTGCCGTTTGCTTGAGATTTTCGGACATTGAGCAGTTTCCTCGGGCGCAGATAATCTTGAGGGTGTTCGAATCCCTCTCAAACCGGATTCTTTACCCAGCAGATCAATTCTGCAGTCACTTGAGCTTTAAGATGACGGTGGTTTCCCTAGAATTGACTTATTGAGCCTATAGGGACTGTTTCGATTTACTGGCAGTCCAGGCAGGTTTGGGATTTCAAAGGATCCGAAAACTTTGACGTACTGTGTATGGATGGTGTGGTACTGGAGAATAGCTCGCTTTGTGGGGCATTCATCACTTGTGAGTCTCATGGTGCACTGATAAATAAATAAGTTGACTTTCTCAAACACGGCTGGTACAAGGGAAACCAATGATGATGAAAGACAGAGTGTGTTTTGCATACCAACATTCATGAATTTGACTCTCAAATAATGTGGCAGTCACCTCTTGCTTATTTTGCGCACAAATGGTCAATGAACTGCATCCATTGCAGATGAGTTTTGGCATGTGACCAGCTGCCGCAAATTAAAGAAGCAAATGAGCGGAGGCGTTAGGAACTGGGAGGTGTCGAGGCAAACAGCGCGTGTCTTTTGTGCAGTTTCTTAAACACGGTCATTCTCAAAACCACCTCTTTTTTTGATGCCTTTTACAGGTAAATAAGTCCCAAAACACGGGCCAGCAATCAAGTGTAATGTGTCCCATTTAAAAGTGAAAAACAATGACTCCGTGCCACCTAAACTGCGCATGCTGTCAGCGACACGCTGTCCACGTCCAGTCGCTGCATCAAAGAGCGCTTGACGAGCTGAATTTCTACCGCAAATTGCTCCAGATGGGCCCTTTGACCAGCATGGATGCATTCGAATTATCCACTGGCAATGCAATTGACAACCCTGCCCCGTGCCTGGGATCCATCACCCGCTCTGCTGCATTTCAGATGATGCCGCCAGAGATCCTCGATCGCATTTTTCAGTTTGTTCGCGCCGAGTCAATTCTGCCGCTGTGCCATGCGCTGCCATACTACAAGTATATTTCGACAGCCATGTTTGACTTTGCTCATCGATTCCCCAATGAACGTTACACGCCATCCAAGCTTTGGCCGGACATGTATTTGCCAAGGTTCACAAATGCCGAGTTAAAAACAACCCTGTTCCCGATCCAACACATGCACGCTGCTGGAGTGTATGCACGCATCGTTTCGAAACATGGCGGGAACGTCCATATACCTGGTTCCACAAATGCCTTAAACTACCTAGGCATACTTCCTGATGTGCTGTCCGTTTGTCCTGGCGACATTTACACTGGATCAGGATGGGCCGAATTTCTGCGTGGGCTCGCGGATGCGAACAAGCGAATCTTGTCTTGCACAGTCGGCCTCGTCAAGGCGTACGACAGATGGTCTGGTGTTGCCAAACAACTTGCGCGGCTACCAATCCGCTCACTCATCTGGATAGATACACTGCCAGGCAACATTCAGGACATTCTTCCACGCATCTCTGGGCTCCAATACCTTCAAGTGGATTGTCTTCAAGACATGCATGAAAGGAACAAACTTTCCCAATGCTTGAATCTGACAGAGCTTGCGTTTTCGCGACTGCTGAGTTTCGAAATCAATCCAGATCTGGTGGTGGGTCGCATTCTGCGTCGGATGAAGGGATCGCGTATTCGGAAAGTGTGGTGCGAGATATCATCACGGGCGAGCGAAATGGAATTGGATGCATGGGAAGGAGTCACTTCTGACTTTCTGAAACACGGCTGGCATAAGGACACCCATGATGAAGATGATGGTGATGATGGTGATGCTGGTGATGGTGATGCTGGTGATGGTGATGATGACGACAGTGATGATGATGGTGATACTGGTGATACTGGTGATACTGGTGATACTGGTGATGATGGTAATGATTGTAATGATGATAATGGTGGTAATGGTGATGAGAAACTGTGTTTTGTTTACCGAGGTGTATGAATAATGAGGTTTTGTGTGAGACGCATTTCGTCCATTGAAGATCAGTTGTTCAGACCCAATCTCATCTTGATCATCCAAACACCAAATAAAGTCCTCAAGGGAATTGCGGATGAGTATCCAAGCATTGATGTGTGCCAGTCAATTGTGGTTGTTGACGGCGTGACGGGGGAGCATTTCAAATGAAAAAAAAAAACAGAATTACGCGACTAAGGTGGACAAATGAGATTCATTTGATATAGCTTGGAAAAGTTCTCGACTTCTGTTTTCCCAGGGTCTCCAATACTTGTTTTTCGCCGTTTTTATTTCCTTTTTTTTTGAGAGGAAATTTTTTCCCCTCAGTGCCAGACAACGCGGTCCCAAAGAATGAAGATGTGCTGGGAAGACATCTTGACAGCTTCGATGCGTTGCTTGCGAACGAGACGCACACATCGTCGTTCGCTGAAGCCGCAAATGAAGATGGAATAAACGAAACCGCAGACATTGTCCAGACCAAAGAGCACGACAAAAACTATTTCTGTTTTTATTTCGTTCCCCCCCAAAAAAGCTGCATTGTGTCTTTCAGTTCTTGCTCTCGATCCACTCGGCATGCGCAAACTGCCAGTTGTACACCTCCTCAGGCTTGCATAAAAAAAAACGTTGAGCAACAAAATTTGCAAAAAACCAAAACACACACTACACACCTTGAACCAAAGTCCAATCTCAATCGTGGCACTCTCGAAACTGTCTGACCCGTGAATCGCGTTTCTTCCGACACTGATTGTGTAGTCTCCACGGATGCTTCCTGGCTCGGCGTCAAGCGGGTTGGTCGCGCCAATGATGCGGCGGCCTTGACGAATCACATCGACACCTTCCCAGACCATGGCAATGACGGGAGCCTTGCCGGAGGTCATGTAAGACACGAGGCCGGGGTAGAAGGGGCGGGCTTTAAGGTCGCCGTAGTGTTCTTCGGCGAGCGCCTGATTTGAGTTTGCTTTTAGGATATATTTGGGACTCCAGTTTACTGCTGAGGATTATTTCACCTTTGGTGGGACAATGGCCTTGATGGCCACGAGTTTGTATCCCTTGCGTTCAAAGCGGTGAATAACTTCAGAAATCATTCCACGTTGGACACCGTCTGGTTTGATCTGTATTGCAGCAAATGTCAGTTGAATCACTGACGACTCAAGAAGAGCGCGTCTTTGTTCAAATCAAAGTAAACGAAACTGCAATAAACGTGCGTTCAACACCGCCCTTGACTCCGGCAGCTGTCTTGAGCGGAGCCTCAGGTGCAGGCTTCTTTGCGTCATTGTGAATAGGGTCTGTATGTCCGAGAAAGAGATGAGTATGGCGGTGGATGGAGTGTATCAGGCTGTCTCAACTGGACACAGAGCTGACGACGCCGTACGAGACGGCAGCGAGTCCAGCAACACCGGCCATGACACCGATGGGCGCAGCACGTACAGCTGCCCCAGCAGTGCGAGTAGAAGCGAAGCGGACTCCGCTGCGGAGGGTCGTGGCCATACGAGTGAAGAGCATTTTTTCAAGTTTTTATTTCACTTTTCTTTTTGGATTTTTTTTTTTTTTTTTTTTTTTTAGCAAAAGACTTCCTTGACAACCTTTTTGCTGCTGACACGCTCAAACACGTCTTGCACTTTAAGCGATGCGTCTCCCTTCTTCATGTCACCCACACGTGCCCTCAGCCGTGCGCGCACCCATTCGAGAGGGTCAGCAACCTTTCGCGCAAACGGTTTCTCGCGTTCCTGCAGAGTAAGTTCGAGCATGGCCGTGATTGCGTGCTGCGTGGATCCGTAGCGACCGCGTCCCTTCAAGAATCGTTTACGAAATTGTGTTGACAAGACAGCGCCATTCGGTTTGATGAACGCATCGGCTTATATCGTCAAATCAATCGAAATAGAGTTTAGTTTCCCATTCTTTGTCTCTTCCTATTTCTCAACCATCCTCACCAACATACGTCTTTTCCAAATCAAAGTTTCCTTCCAGCTTCGCTTTGACGAGGGCATTTTCGAGCGGCTTTGATACTTTCGAAGTGATGCGTTTACGGTGCCATGCCAAGGTCAAGAGCGCGTCCTGCAGAGGCAGACCTCGAATATCGTTGAGCAGGGGAACGAATCGAGAGTGCATTGTGTGAAGTACATTCGAACGAGTGGTAATGATCTTAATCCCGCGAAATGCCGCACATTAGCGTCAGTCCTTCCTTCAAGATTATCGATCCGAGTCACCTTGTCTCCACCATCGTTCTTTAATCGTTGCAGGAAGCGGTCATGGGGATGTTTAAGCCTGGGAGTGACAGAAAGCGGATCAACGCCCTCTCTGCGCAAAGTCTCTGCTGCATCAAACGCACGAGTAAGACCAACACCAAGCTGCCTATCGTGGGCAAGAGCGAATCTAGCAATTGAGTTTGAAGAAAAGTGAGCACCATGAAAAAACCTTGAAACCACAAACGAAACAGCAAGCAAAGTACTTTTTCAAGGCCTCTTTCCTTTCGACAGCCTTCTCCCTCGCCTGCTCCATGGCCTGCTGGGCATCGAGGGGTAAGCTGTTGGGCACGCCCTTGGCGAGAGCGTTCTGCATCTTTGCGTAAACTCGTGGACGGGTGGGTCCATGCGCACGAGCCACATTGGGTTTGATTGCTTGTGCAGCGCTCGTGCTGGAGAAGAAGCGTTTGCTCATTTGCCGGTTGTTTTCTTTTTTAAACCTGAAAGCAAATATTTACTGTTTAACTTCAATCTTTCAATAATGTCAGGCAACCTCATCTTCAACAACGCCTGCAAAGTGCTCGCAGTGCTACAAACAGACATTGATGCAATGCAAACACTCGTCGACGCTGGCGCCGTTGAGTGCCCCAACACAGGTGTTTTATCCGATCCATCGGAAGTCCCAATATCAAAACCCATCACTCGAAACAGGACAACTACACTCGAATCTGGACACGCTACGACTCGCAGCAAAAGACATGTCGGACATTGCAAAGCGCGAAATAACAACACTTAAACGGGAGAAGGCGTTGTCGTACGTCGTTTACTTCAAAAGCTTGCCATTTGGATCTTAAAAAAAAACACACGCTTGTGTGCGCGCAGACGGGCAAATCAAATGCAGGAAGATTACTCTCGTCTCAAGAATTTGTTTGACCATTTGCGAAAGATTCAAAGCGAAAGGGTGCGTTGTTTCAAAGTTCCACGTCTGGGGAGGGTGCCCATGTTCAACAGTTGTATTTGTTCCCTTATCGAGTCAGGCAGCGGAGCGAGATCGATCCGAATTGATGGGTTCAAATAATGCAGGACCGGGTGGGCGGCGACGCGCAACGGCAGGTTCGAAAAATGTATGTCCACATTTTCAATTTCAGCCTTCTGTTCCAGTTCAAAGAAAGGATCTTCTTTTCTCTCTTTAGTCCGGCGAAGGCCCGTCCATGTCAGATACATCTGCGATTCTCATGATGGACGGGATGTTGAAGGAAAACGAATCCTTGACAGCCTCCGACGGTCGATTGGACGAATTTATTCAAATGGGACGCGGCGCATTGAACGAATTGTATGAGCAGAGACAGTTACTGAAAGTAAGCAATTCGTCCCAACTGTTTTACCATTGTTTTGGTGGGTAAACCCCATTTTCACACTCTTTTAGTCAACCCAACGCCGCATGTACGATATCGCAAATACTCTGGGACTCTCTTCTACAGTCATCAAATATATCGAAAAACGGGCATCGCAGGATCGATGGGTCTTGTTTGGTGGTATGGTCGTCACGCTGCTTCTCATGTGGGCTATCGCACACTTTCTCGGACGGAAACAGGCATAAACACAAAAAACCAAGTTGGGGCAAAAAATAAAAAATATTTATACATCAAGAAAAGTTTTAACCAAGCATCGACTTCCTCAAAAAGCATGCGCAGACAAAGAAAGTATATTTCTCCCTCATTACACGATGGGTTGTTCCACCCACAAAAAGTCTTTACACATAACACCCTCCCGCGATTTAAGCACCTCCAGAATACAATCCACAAGGTACAATTCATCCAGTAACGCATCCACTTTCTCCACGCCGTCATTGTCCATGTGCACCACATCATCTTGAATCCCACGCGTCCATTCCGTCATTGTCACGGCCTCTTGTACTGTTGCCGCTTCAAAACCATTCCAACGTGACCCCATCCAAGTTTCAACGTTTCGAGCAAGTCTTTGATGTGGTTGCTTGTGTTGTGGCAGGGCAAGGTTACCAATCTTTTCGCGCCAAAATGTACTACTACTTTATTTCTGTTTACTCTCAACTTAGGCGCCCTCACTCAATCACTCAAAAACGGGTACTCAAAAAAAAAATACTCACTACCGATACAGCATCGATCAACAGGTGGTCCACTTGCCCCACGTCAAGGTGTTTCCAGTGTAGTACGCGCACTGGTACAGAACCTTGTTGGAGCACACAGTTCCGCCAAAGACTGTGCACGCCGTTCCAGAAAGGTCGCCGGATCCAGTCGTTACTGGTCCTGCAGTCGTGGCCTTGGTGGTGGTCTTCTTCGACGATGTCGTGCTCGACTTGATGGCACTGGTGGTTCGGACAGCAGAGCTTGTGGTAGGCACTGCAGATGTGGTAGGGACTGCAGAGCTTGTGGTTGGCACTTGACTGGCGGTAGTAACTGGGCTGCTGCCGTCAATGGGTGGAATAACACCCTTGCAACGAGTTGCGTTTGGCAAAACTTTGGCACACATTTGCTGGGCCACACTGGTGGCATCAATGTTGTTTGGTTGGCCGCTGGGTCCAGTTGGAGCACTGTTTTTGGGCTTGTACAACTCCCAGAAGAATCCACCGACGCTTCCCGTGTTGGGCACTCCATTCAAAATCTCTGTCAAAGCAGACTGAGTAAGGGGAATTTGGTGGGTAGGGTCGTTGCTTGGGTCTGGGTAAGCGGGCTGTCCGATTTCGTATCCGACCCGGGCAGGGATTCCTGCAGTCGCGTAAGTGTTCATGTAGAATTTAACTTGGCCTCCAAGCTCGCAGTTGGAGGTGGTGTCGGGACATTCAAAGTAAACATTGTTGTTGGAAAGGTCGTACGTCATGACGTTGATTCCTCCGGCATTGGCTCCAGCAGACATGAACTTGGTTACTTCGGGGTACCACAGGTTCGAGTAGTACCAGAGCCCTTTTAAATTGCCACCCCACCAGTTGTTTGACCAAGCACCGGCAGCACCAGCTGCAGTCGAAAGCTTGCACGCGGGGTAAATGGCTTTGATGGCGTTCACCATGTCAAGAGCAATCGCAGTGTACTTGTAAACTGTCTGATCCAACTTGAATGGTCCAGTGCCAGAACCAGAGCGGAAAGTATCGGCTGGTAGAGATGAAAGTCAACATCACAGAAGAGCACAGGCAGAAAAAACAATGCTCACCATGCCACATTTCCTCGTAATCCAAGTCAACACCATCCAGACCCAAATCTTTAGCCAAGTACACAAAGTCAGTGTAGGGGTCTCTGTTGACAGTCACAAAGTAGTTGCTTCCCGGAACCGTCGTGACAGTCTGTTTGTCAACTGGGTCCGTGAACTTGGCTCCTCCGACAATCTCAGGGTGCCACTTGATGGCTTCTCCTTTGGCGCCGGCAGCAATGGTCGACTGCACAGCCTTCCAAGTGCTCGCATTGTCGGGTTCTGGGAAGACAATAAAGTCTTTCAAAGTTGTGTTTTCGGACTGTGGCTCGCACACGTAGCACCACATGTTGGATTCGTTGCAGCCAGCAGCCGAACCGCCACCGTACTGAGTGATTTTCCAGTAGTTTGGCCCTTTGCCAAAGTAGGCGATCGAGTATTTCTATTGTCACAAAATTGTTAATTTTTTACCTTGCCAAGTCACCCCGTCCGAAAGAAATGGCAAAAAAAGAACAAACCATGTACAGGTACGGGTAACAGTTATAGTTCCAGCCACCCATGGACAGAAAGACCTCGACACCTCCAGCTTGGAGCTGCGCAACATACTTTTTCACATCAGCGAAGCCGTAATCGCCTGAGCTCGAATACCCAATGTCCGAATATTGAAGCGTGTTGCTTCCAGGCACATACACCATCGTGGGCGCGACAAAGGACAAGTAGATGCGGTTCACGGGGATGGTGGCCGCGTTCTCGGCGAGGGCCTTGAGCTTGGCTGGACCGGTGGTTGGGTTCAGGAGGAGGTAGCCGGCAGAGACGGCGTTTCCGACAGGCGGGGTAGCGAGGGCGGCGACGGTGGTCGCCACGGCGAGAAGAACAGCAAGAGGATTCATAGATGGAAGGACTTGTTTGAAGGGACAGGGAAGAGGGAAAAGGGGGGTTCTTTATATACGCGGGTCAGGCGGGGCAAGCTCGACGAGTCACGTGACTGTCACATGGGACGGCTCAAGTCACGGGCGTTGTCACGAAGTGTGTCAGGCGTTATAAAAAATTATTTTACGAGCTTGATTGCTTGGCGGATTTATTTTTAAACCCGAAATGATCGATCGTCTTTTTTTTTAATTTTTTTATTTTATTTTATTTTATTTTATTTATTAGCATGATGAAAGCTCAACAACCGGTGTACCATTGGCCCCAACTCAGGGCATGCGTCCCGTAGTATGCGCACTGGTACGTGTTGCCTTCTGTGCAGACTGTCTGACCGTGCACGGAACAAGGCGATCCTTGTATGGCCCCTCCACCGGCAACAACTGTTTGGCTTTTAGGTGCACTGTCCTCATCGTCATTATCACTACAAGATGCTGTCGTTTGTGCAGTTGTTGTTTTCGAGGGAGTATCTGCAGTGGCTGAAGGTAACGC
Organism: Chytriomyces cf. hyalinus JEL632; assembly: GCA_025435555.1. Classification (NCBI taxonomy): domain Eukaryota; kingdom Fungi; phylum Chytridiomycota; class Chytridiomycetes; order Chytridiales; family Chytriomycetaceae; genus Chytriomyces; species Chytriomyces cf. hyalinus JEL632. The sequence continues at coordinate 23,824 of JAIWWG010000168.1, read as the reverse complement.
TTTTGTTTTCTCGGACACCGACTGTGATGCAGATGCAATCGTTGGAGGGGCTGGTGGTATAGTCACAGTTGCTGCTACAATAGAAGAGGTGGTAATTTTTGGAGACCCTGTCGCTGAAGACTGCGATGCCGGAGCAGGTTGTGAGCCACCAACTTGAGGAATCGACCCTTTGCATCGCGACTCGTTTGGCAGTACTTTGGCACAAACCTGCTGCGCCACAGACGTGACATCAATATTGTTGGGTTGTCCTTTCGCACCCGTTGGCTCACTATTTTTGGCCTTGTACAGCTCCCAGAAGAATCCGCCCATCGTCGAACTCGAAGAAACACCACTCAAAATCCCCGTCAACTCAGATTGAGTCAACGGAATCTGATTACCAGCGTCATTCGCTGCATCCGGATACGCAGGCTGCCCAATTTCATGCCCCACACGCGCAGGAATCCCCGCAGCAGCATACGTGTTCATGTAAAACTTGACTTGTCCAGCCAAATCGCAGTTGGCAGTGGTATCAGGGCATTCAAAGTAATTGTTGTTTTTGGAGAGATCGTAGGTCATGACATTGATGCCGCCAGCGTTGGGTCCCTTGAACATGAACTGGTTCACAATCAAAACAAATCATCTTTCCCATCAACACTACAGACACAGCTGCTCATATATAAACATCAACTTACGGTAGGCATCGTCTAACGCAGAAATACAGCATCATCTCACACACATAATGCATCCAGCCAGCATTGCCATTGCGGCCCTCCTCTCATACACCAACGTCGTGAATGCGTTGGCAAATCCACCAATCGACGCAGACAAAGTCGCAGCAGGCTACCTACTCCTAAACCCAAGCGAAGGCCCATCAAAACTCAAAGCGCTTGCCAGCAATGCCGCAACCATTCCCATCAACCGAATCTACCTTTCGTTCGTGAGACCGGACATGGTGTACCTTCCTTGGAGCAACACGCTTGAACATGCGGATATTGGGTACGCTTCAGAAGGAGACTATGGATTCGCAGAAGTCATGAAACATGTTGTGGACCTTCAAGCGGGAGGCGTTGAAGTGTTTCTTTCGATGGGAGGATGGAACTACAACTGTTATCCTTACTTTTACGCAGTGAGTGAAATCTGGGCTTTTTATTGATTGTCAAGCTCTGAATCTTGGTTTTACAGAAATACTCGATCGCATCGTTTGGCAAAGGCCCCAACTTTTGGAAAATCACGCAGTACGGGGCAGGATCCGCGTCTGGATGCAATGAGTTCAATATGTGGTGTTATGTGTGCGAGCCGCAATCTCAAAACACGTCGCTCAAGGACTTTACAATCTTCCCCGAGCCAGGCAACACCGACACTTGGAGAGCCGCCCAAGCCGTGATTGAAAGTGGGGTTAAAGGAATGCCCGTCCAATGGCACTCTGAAATCACGCCCGGTGCTCAGTTTGCGGATCCTCAAGGCGGATCTGCAACAACGGTGCCAGGAAGCGATTACTTTGTGACCGTCAAGCGGGACCCGTACACTGATTTTATTCATCTTGCCAAGGATCTTGGACTTGACGGTGTTGACTTGGACTATGAAGAAATGTGGCATGCAGACGCGTTCCGTTCTGGAAACGGGACTGGGCCGTTCCAGTTGGATCAGACAGTGTACAAGTACTCTGCCATCGTTGCTGACATGGTAAATGCCATCAAGTCCATTTACCCAGCTTGCAAACTCTCCACCGCTGCAGGTGCCGCTGGAGCATGGTCCACGAAATGGTGGGGCGGGAATTTGAAAGGTCTCTGGTACTACTCCAATTTATGAAGGAAAACGAGACACAAAAATGAGATTTTAACTTGATTCAATAAAATAAAGACCAACTCTGTCCTCAGATTTCTGAAATGCTTTCCAAGTATGTAATCTTGACGTGTTTCTGATACCAGGCTGCCAGGCCACGAGAAAAGAGTTTGGAGAAAATAAAGATTTGTCAACGCATCCAACAAACTAACAGGAGCCCCCAAAATGGACCCCAACCCAGAACCCACAACTACTCAACCCACCCGCACACACTCCTCCTCTGTGCGTGTGGCCGTAAGAATCCGACCCACATCAACAAACGACGCGTGCATCACAGACAGCAAGACTGCTCCTTCGAAATCTGCAACGGATACGTGTTCTTCCTTCATTGTACCAAATTCGAATCAGTCAATCCGCATTCTATGTCCCTCAAACGCGTCTACTTTGCTTGCTACTGGCACGGATGTGTCCTCGTCGGCAGTAGTTGCCGCAGCGACTGAGAATACGATTCGGTATGCGCGGAAGATTCGAACCAGGTATAATGTTCCTCTTTTTTATAGAAAGCTGATGCTCAAAAAAGGTATGACTCAAAAAATTGAAAGGAATCCATTTTCGAATCGGAAGTCGCAGGTTGGTATCCGCGTTTATCGAGGATTCAATACGACGCTGTTTGCGTATGGTCAAACTGGAAGCGGAAAAACATTCACCATGGGCACCGCTGTCGCTGATCCCACGCCCAGGAGATCCGCAACTCCTTCGAAACCCAAAGAAACACACGCTGCCAAAACGTCGGGTCGCTTGACAACCACATCAAGCCAAGCATGCCATCGAAACCGCGTCCATCGAGTTTTGTTTCGTTGGCAAGACGGGCAAAGCCAGCCATGTCTCCAAGCGACAGCGCTATATCTTAACACGATTTAAATGCTTCCAGTGGAATGATCCCACGTGCGGTACATGCAATCTTCAACGAGTTGGGGACACTTCGAGCCTGCGAACCATCAACGACGCACAATGAAACGCTGAAATCATACAGCGTGTCGGTATCTTTTCTCGAGCTGCATAATGATTAATGGGTGGATTTGTTGAAGGAGTCAAAACTAGCAAACACGGCAAAGAAGCCGCAGACACCAAGCGCGTTCAAGACGAAAGCGAAGCTGGGGGAGGATGTCTCCATCAGGGAAGACAAGGAGGGCGGGATCGCGATTTGTGGTGCGACCACCGTCATTGTCGACAGCTCAGAAGCAGCCGTACGGTGAGCTGTGCCCTTGGAAGCGCACTGACCATGAATGCATAACCTTCTTGCAAAGGGATCCAAGCTACGCTCGACAGTTTAAACGAACTCAAAACACGGGCGATCGAAAGACAGAGGGTATATGCATCAACCAAGGGCTGCTCGTTCTCGGACGCGTCATCAACTGTCTGTCCGAGTCGAAACCCAACAACCCGGACGCTGTTGTGCCATACGGAGACAGTAAACTCACGAAGTATTTGCAACATAGTCTCGGCGGAAACAGGTTTCTCTTTCATATTGTTTCGCAAATGAACATATCCTGAATTGGTTTGTTTTCAAAGCAAAACAGTAATGCTCGCATGTGTCAGTTCACTTGAATCCGATCTATCCGAATCCATCAACACTCTGCGCGTGAGTATTAAACTGTTGATTTCGAAAAAAAAAAAAAAAAAGTCTACTCACAACAAAGAAATACAGTACGCCTCCCGCGCTCGAGGCACCCAAAACAAATCCCGAATCACAATCGACACTTGCGGCGCAAATTCACAAGTTGCTCCACTTTTGGCTGAAATTGCGCAGTTGAAATCTCTTTTGGCTGAAGCGAATTTGGCGCACGCGGCAGATGAAATGGCGATTGTGAGTTTGCAAAGTGATCCTGATGTGGCTGTTGCGGGGTCTGTTGCTGAGGAGAAAATGCGGAATCTTGAGATTGAAAACGCGCAACTTACGAGGAAACAGTCAGAAGCGGAACCAGCAACGCTTGAAAGCAGGGAGCTGATCAAGGACCTCGAAAAAACTTCTCCATTAAACGAAAGCAACAGAAACCGCTACACTAGAAACCGCCAAACTCACTCAAACGATGCAAAACGACGAATCCGTGTCACATTGCCTCCGCCTGAAATTGCTCGACTCAGAAGACGCATAAGTCACTTGGAAGCCGAATTCGTGGAACTTCATCGCATTCTTGAAATCCAATCGACGGAGCTGCAAAAAATAATCGCCGAGAAACACGCGTTGTCAGATCTCTTGGGTTCTTAAAAATCTGAATGGAGAGGGATCATTCAAAGAGCTCTAAACTGATTCACGAAACTTTTGAGGCACTGATTCAGATGAATAGTCAGCTGTAGGAATTTGAGTCAGAGAAATCCAAGTTCCAACTGGAGAAAGATAACGCAGTGAATCTGAAACACCGCGTGGATCAACTGACGGAAGAAATTCGAAGTCTTCGAATGCCCTCAATGATCAAGAACGAGCCTGATCACACTACCCTCATGGAACCCAACACGCTGCACCTGCCGCTGAAGGCCACGACTTTCCTCCAACACCACAATCCAACCTACCCTCATCCCACAAACCCACCATCTTTGAAATGCGCAAAAGCATAAGCAGCGCAAGCCTGGCGCAACGCCGCACAGCCAACTCAAAACACGCGGTGAACCTTTTACATGGGACCCCAAACTCCTCAAAAAGGCTGCTTCGAGTGATGACTTGCATGAATCGGAACTGGTTGAACGGTACCAGTTTCTGTTGAAGACAGTGCGGACTGTGAAGGAGCTGTTTGGACCATAAAAATACAATGGAAATTTAAATAAAAAATAAATGGCGCAGAACCAAGCTGAGGGACTCCGGGCGCTCGCGCTTGAAAAGGAGCGCACCAAAATGATGGATTCGTTCAAAAAACAGAAGGAGCAGATCAAGAAGGTGACTTTGTAACAGCTTGGTTGGTCTCAGTCAGCCAACAACCAACCACACTCCGCAACAACAACAAAGGACTCAGATGTTCGAATTGGAGCAGACAAGTTCGTTGCTCAGACGGACTCTATGCAATCAGAGCTCGTCAAACATACAGGTGCGGAAACGACTCGAAAACACTCACATGCACACACAAAAATCCTGACCTGATCCATATCGCACTTCGGCACTCTAAGTCGGACTCGTCCGGCTCGAAGATTTCCAGAAAATCAAAGAATCGCTACACAAGAAGCAACAAGAAGATATCGAACGCGGACTCTTGAACACGGGTACCAAGACTGTAAAGAAGCGGAAGGACAAGACGAATAAGGCAAAACTATCTTTTGGATTGGACGATGAAGAAGAAGGCGCAGATGGAAATTCTCCAGTGGAACCGTTGGGTGAGGATGCTTGCTTTTTGGTCAACCCGAATCACCCGCCGCCTTTTACAACCTGATGATGCCAACAAACGTATTATGCTGTATATTGGAGGAGTATTGCCGCTGTGCGGAGTGAAAAGCTCCGTCGCCAATACAATGATTCACCATAATCTTCTCACTGAGGGTCCATCATCCTGCCCATCCGAATCAGCTCCTCAGCATTACAAATCAATCTCAAAACTCATTCGTATCTTCAAATCCAACGCAGAAAAAAAGGTTAAAACGAAAAAGAATCCCAACGTCGACACGAGCTTTCTACCAGATAAAGAGCGAGAAGAGAAGGAGCGACGGGAACGTGAGCAACTTAAACTGGAGTGGCTGAAGCAACAGGATAAAATTAAAGGTGATTGGGGACTGCACATCTCAGTGCAGTGTTTTCAGCGTTTTTACTGAAATCGATGGTTCGTTCAGAGGAGAAAATGAGTATCACCTATAGTTATTGGGATGGATCTGGTCACCGAACGCAAGTCGAGGTATGTTTTGATCGTGTTTTTCAAGTCCGCAGAGTCGTATTCAAATAACCGCCGAAACCAAAATAGGTGAAAAAGGGCAACACAGTTGGGCAATTCTTGGAAGCCGTGAAAGCGCAATGGGACGAACTACGCGGTGTCAACGCTGAAAACCTTGTGTACATCAAAGAAGACTTGATTATACCGCACCACTACACGTTTTATGACTTTATCGTCAACAAAGTTCGAGGGAAATCTGGACCCTTGTTTGCATTTGACGTGCATGATGATGTGCGGTTGGTGAATGATGCAAGCATTGAGACTGAGGAGGTGACGTGGCTTGGGTTTAACTTCCTGTGCAGTGCTGTTGAAATAACTTCTCAACTTTTCACAGTCACACGCGGGAAAAGTCGTGCAGCGATCTTGGTACGAAAAAAACAAGCACATTTTCCCAGCGTCGCGTTGGGAAGTGTTTGATCCTTCGAAAGAGTTCACCAAATACACCATCAAAGACTTGACGAAGGGGGTCAAATGAATGGACTTCCCTTTTTGAAGTGCTGGGTATGATGACTGGAAAAAACAATGGCATGGATCCTCAGAGCACACACATACCGCTCGGATAATAGCTACAATGACATGTATCCACAGAATACGCATAAATACAATGAAATGCATCGGGTGATCCATGTGTGAGTCTGAGAAGATTTACGCAAACAATTGTCAGATTTCTGCTGAGCGAAAAAGAAAGAAAAAAAACAAGCAAAACAACAACCCCACTTTTTTGGGCGGGAACAAGCGGCATCACTTACACGCGTCTTTCTCAAGCTAACACCTAAGACAAGCTACTGTCTGCCACACAATGACATCTCCACAGTTGGCGTATAGCCACGATAAACACGACGGAAAAGCGAGCATGGAGTACATTCCCGGCACAGCCGTGGCTGATCGGAGCCTCGACGCCGAGTCTTTGAATGACCACTTTAAATCTGGACACGTTGCCGCCGCGGCTGAGCAGGCATTATTTGCCAGCAGCGACGAGTATGTATCTCAGCGCTCGGAAGACGATGAATCTGTTGCGTCCACACTTCTCTCTCTGAACCCTAAAATGAGACCGAGTTCAGAGGTCGGTCTCTTTTGAATTTCTTTCCCCTCCAAATTCAAAACATTCACACTCAAAGCGCGCCTCTTCTTTATTTTAGAGTTCTGAGGAACCCGCCGCAAAGCGCGTGGCATTCTCATCAACAGCATCATCCCCTAAACCATCAAGAACGCCTCAACTCGTCAGCATCGACACTCCCACGCCAATTTCATCCTCTCTACTAAACCCACAATCCTGGTTCACAACCCCACAACCCACACATCCCATGTACACGCACTATCCAAATCCGGGACAAGCATTCTTTCAACACCCAGGAGGACTTGCCCCTTTCAGCAACCCGGCCATGCAAATGTTGCCGTTTTATATGCCACCCCAGCAGCAACATCCTTCACTGCAACGAATAAACCCCGTCCACTTGCAAGCAGCCATTCCAGCATACCACCACCCGCAACAGCCCATGTACTGGGCCCCACATGCCATGCAATACCCGTACCGCTTCGCACAGGCACCACCACAAACAGCACCCATGATGCTCGTGCACCCGCGAGGACACTTTAGACGTACCAGTAACACGCTCCCTACCAACATCCAAAGGCAGCAACAACAACAACTACAGCAACATCAACGTGCGCCAAAATCCGCCGTTGCCACACATCCAAGTAAAACTCCCGCGGACATGCCCGTACTAGGACTCGGAATCATTCGTGACGGCGTCTCGTGCGTCGTGCGGCCGTCTACAAGTACTTCAAGCACTACAACAACCGTGTGCTCGCCTTCCGAGGCTTGTTCATCGATGCAACACACGGATGATTCAGAGATCGGGGAGGAAGACGTTTTGGGTGTTGGAGTACTTCGAGACGGTGCCAGTGCTGTTGTGCGAGTCAAGGTGGGCGGCATGATTGGGGTGCATTCGCGTAAATGGAAGAGTGAGGTTGCAGATGCGATTGGAGAGGCTCATGTTGCCACTGCTGCTGCTGCTGTTGGAACTGCAGATACGACGGCCGTAAAGAGGAATCGGCGGCCGCGTGGGAAGTGACGCGTTTCATTTTTTGAATTGGTCGCCATGAAGTCAATAAACCTACTTTCGGACGTCGTTTGTTTCAAACTGAGCTTTTTATTTCATCGCCTTTTTTTATCGACTTTTTCATCGACACAACTGCTGCATCGCTTGAGTGCCTGAGAACGCGCCCGGGGTCTGCGCAACCACTTTCCGTCCGCATCCCCACTGCCCCAGTCACCCCTACGAGTATAACCCCTCACACGCGCACACACTCACACGCAGACCCGAGAATGAGTCCCAACTTGTCAAGGATGCAATATAAAAAAAAGGAAGTGGTGCAGTGAGACAACAAAAAGAAAAACATTAAAAATCAACGAATCAGAGGCTGCAATAACGCCCTCCTCACGGAAAATAAAAAGAAAACAAAAAAAAAAAAAAACGGTCTACACATTATAAATCCCATCTGACGAGCACGAGCCATGATTTGTCAACGCACACCGCGTGAAACTTCTTCTTAAAAGAGCTGGTCGCCTGCTGGTCGTTCCATGTTCTCCCGAATAGTAATTTCAAAGAACTGGTACAAGAATGTAATCAAGACAGCACATCCAGTTCCAGTTCCGTGCGGGCCTTTTGCAGATCAACCATGAGACATATAAACACACATGCCACACATCGGACGGAAAAAAAAAAAAAAAACTCTCCAAAACTTACCAATCAAATCACCAATCAAAGCAACACCCGCAAGAACAGCAGCTCCCGCCAAATTCAATTCCGGCACCAATTTCTTGAGCTCCTTGTAAATGCTTCCCTCACGACGACCAGGCAACACCAAACTCTGCGATTCAAGCGTCTTGCTCACGTCTTTGGCGTTTGTTCCAGCAGCTTCGGTCCAGAGCTCAGAAAGCTTGGTTGCGCTCCAGATGAAGAGGGTGGAGAAGATGGCGAATTGGATGGGGTCGCGGAGGCAGGAGAAGAGAGTGCGTGGTGGGGAGAGGTAGTATGCGAGACCTCCGTGTGGGAATTGTTGGGCAATGTTGTCGTATGCCTGCAAGTTCGCGCAAATAATAAAGAAAAAGATTGAACACTTTAATGCCTTGAAGGGGGGAAATATATTTTGAACTCTCACCTTCCACACTCCAAAAATGCGCACAACCATGTTCTCCGGGAACCGGTTAAACAAAGCATGGCTCACATACGAATACAATCCCAAAGCAACCGACACAATCAAGAGCGGGTAATTGCTGCTGTACAACAGCTTGACGGGGAACTTGTGAGTTTGGGCGCCACGCATTTTGCTGTGCTGCAGTGGAACTTCCATTCGAATTCCATTCAGGTATGAAACTGCGCCGAGAACTGCGGTTTGGACGATCGCGGTGCTGAGGTTGGGCAAGTTTTTGCGGTAAAAGGCTTCCTTGAGGGCACGGAACTTGTCGCGACGGGTGAGGACGAGTTGGACGAGCGCAATAATGGATCCTTCGTATTCGGTTCCTGGGGTGCGATTACAGAGAATAGGTTTCAGCCATCTCTCCGCAAAGAAATAGGTAGATTCGAAAAAATCTCACCCTTGCCCGTCTTGAAGGAGGAGAGGGAAAACACGCTCCAAAACATATTCTCTGCCAAATGGGAGGCAATGAAGAGCCCGTATCCAGATCCAAATCCGTACCCTTGCTGCATGGCCTCATCAATCAAGATCACAAGAATCTGTCCCACAACTAACTGAGCCACCAACAGGATCGCAGTGATGCCCGAGACGGCCCCGTACACACCGATAAAGACGGAAAACACGGAGAGAGCCACGGCAAGCAAGATTGCAGTCAATTTTTGTGCCGCAGAAAAGAGGGCCCTGTCCTCGCGACGGTCCCAGTCCAAAGCGATGCTGAAGGAGAAATCGGAATAAATGAGAGAAATAGAATAATGCAGCGAGAAGTGGCATGAAACGAAATGAGTTAGAGCGGAGCACACGTCAAAACTCAAATCTCCCCCCCCAAAAAAATAAGCGTTTCTCAACTGCTTCGAAGCCGCCAGAGTCTGAAGAAGAAGTCCCGATGCAAGCAAAGGAGCGACACCAAGATCAAACAGCGATCCTCTGTTTCCGGCAAAGACGCTTCGAAGTGCGAAACCAGCGTCACTCGCGCCCACATTCTGCACACCAAACAACGGCATCTGCGAGCCTAGGACAAGAACGACTCCCGCGCTGAAGGTCCATACAATCTTTTCTCCAAAGGGAACCTGGTTTGCATCCCCGAATGATCGTGCGGGTTTTTTTAAATTGGCATATATTGTTAAATTGGGTCTTGCGTGCGATGTTGGTCCTCAGTCTCACCTTGTAGTCTGGCATCTTTATGGCGGGTAGCAGACCTGCGATGGCCTTGATTGATTTAACATGCACTGCGAGAATAGACGGTGGTTTGTGTCGTGAGTTTGTGGTGTTCGCAAGAGGGGGTAAGATTCAAGAACGCCCGGTCCAAGCTGCAAAGCGCCGGATTTGACGCGGAGAAGATTCGCCGAGGCCGCTTGATGTTTATACGGGCGTACTCACCACTCATTCTCTGTGCCGTTTGTCTTGTGAAGCTGAAACTGGGAAAGTCTGCTTCGAGAAAGAATTGCTGGTGAAGAAAAAGTGTGGGTATTTTAACCAACAGCAGACAACGCTGTCTGAGGTGCACTTCTTCCATCAGAGCTTTGACCCCTTCGACAGATGGATTGATCCCATCGGAGAATAGGATCATCGCAGAGACGCGTAACAGCGAGAACAAGGGCAACTCCAACATTTATTCGAATGTCCCTCTCGCGAGCTTAGAAAAAGCTTCATCAGAATATCTCTTCAAGATGCAGTCCAATAAGCGATCCATTCAACGGGTTGCCAACGTATTTCAATCCAAACATTTGGCCAGAATGGTTGCGAATGACAGCCCTGATGTCGGAATCGCAGGAATTGCATTGAATGCAGCTGGCTTGGAGGAGCTGTGCTAGTGGGATCCCCTGGTGTTCTTGAGCTGCGAGGCCTTCGACAACGCCTGGACAGCACAGACACTTTTGCCAGCATGACCAGTCAACTAAAACTTCCTCATCCGTGGATGCACCTACAATAAGACTTCCGCATGCGACTAGAGCCGCTCCAGCAACCCATCCAGCTGGCCCAGCGGCCACAAGAGCAGCTCCAAGTCCCGTCGAGAGAGAACCACCGACAGTGCCAACAGCGACAGCCGATGCAGCAGACCCAGCTGCAGTGATACTTGCAGCAGTGGCGGCACCACCAACCAGGCCAGCTGCCCCTCCAACAACACCCATAGTGGCACCACCAGCCCCTGCAGCCACGGCACCAATCCCAGCACCCGCCACAACACCAGTGCCTGATGCAACTGCACCCACTGCTCCTCCAACAGCGCCAGCAGCTGTGGCTGCTGTGGTGGCGCTTAACCCAGCTCCGGCCAGGGCACCGGCCGCCAAAAGTTCAGACCCAGCTCCGATTGCGCCGGCAGCTGCAGCAGCTGGTCCAGCACCTACAATGACAGCCATTTCTTATGTTTTTTATCAACCGATGGCGGGTAGCAGTTGATGTCCGGAGAGTAAGTTCAGCCGTTGAACACTTTCAAAAAATGGGTCATGTGTTGAGTGAGAAAACACGCTCCAGAACCATTGGCCTTTCAGATACTGCTTTCGTATATCTCCCAGTCGCAAGTTACGAGCATGGGATCCAGCTTTCATTCATCCACGTACGTCCAAGGTTTAAACTCGGAATTATAAAAAACTCAGTTTACTCTTTATTTACTGGCCCGATAAAGACAAAGACAGACAACCAACCGCAAATGAGCCGTGTCTCCTCCGACGCCCCTCCGCCTGTTCCATCAGGTGCTGTCATCCCATCTTACGCCCTTCTCTCCAACACTCACCCCCTTCATATCCACAGCGTCTTCTTCACCCTATGCATCACAGGACTACAACAACCTTGCAAACACCAAGAACTCTGGCCGCCCATATGTCCCGCAACGAACCCGATCCAAAGCACCTCCTCCACGAACAATCTCAGCATCCGGCAGCGGCCCCCCATTCGCAACGCAACAGCAACCTGTTGACGCAATCAGTTCTCCGTCGCAGGACACGGATCCATTATCGAATTCCGCGATCGACTCTCTGGATGAATACATTCGCAAATACGCAGACTCGCTGCCCAGGAACTCAACATCGGCATCCACTTCCTCAAACGATCTCTTCGTGATTCCAGCTCGATCAGCGTCTCCTTCGATGCCGCCGACGAGTTCTCCTCTAGCGAAACCGTACGGGAAAGCACCTCCACGAGGGATTTCGGGCACTCCTCAACAAGCACAGCAGCGAAGGGTGAGTGGGGAAAATGACAGTTGCACAAATCGATAACAGCACACAAACAGAAATACCGACTTTCTATTTATCCAGTCACCTCCCTCCAGCATCACACGCCCACTAGGCGAAAACAATACATCTCGCCCCCTCACTGAAAACAGCAACCCGCTCCCGATACCACCTCGAAGAACAGAAACAGACTCTGGAGGAAACACGACCCCAACCAAGGGTTCCTTTGGTCGACCGCTTCCAGCGACAACCCCAGCAACAGCAACGGCAGCAACAGCAAAACCAATATCCAATTGCACCCCAAAACCCAATCATCAATATCCCACAACGATCCCGTGCGAGTGCTGTTCCACCGAAAACGGATCAATCGCACACAGGCATAACAAATATGATGAATCCATCCATGGACAATTCAGTTGAAACGGCGCAACAGCAGCAAATGAAGGTGTGGGCGCGGACTGTCAAGTCGCACCATGAGAGTTAAAATCGCAGACCTGCAAACTCAATTCATGCAAGTTAAACCCTAAGGAGATCTTGAAGATGCGTTGGATGAACGCGATGCAGCAACCGCGGCTGCAAATATATCAGCGGGCCAGAGGATCGCTTCGATTTCACCGCCGTTTGATACTGCTGAAATTGAGCAGCTTGAAAAGGAAGTTCTGCAGCTTCGTAAAGTTGTGGACTTTAGTCAGGCGCAACTGCGTGCGCTGGAATCAAAGTTCTTGACGCGAGGATTGGCAGTTGAGCGGCTTGAAATCGCCTTGCTTGAAACGGAGAAGCAGTTATGGGCGTCGGCTGCAACTTTGAACGAATCGTTGATCAGATCAATGAGTCAGTCTAGAGATGCCCCATTGGGCGATATCCGTGAAAATGAAGATCGGAATGATAACCGTTCAGATCAAAACGAAGCACTTCAGTACGCGCTTGATGCAAGTAAAGCCGAGACGAACGCATTGGAATGGAAATATCAAGCCTTGAGTGTGCAATTTGAAACCTTGCAAAAGTCTTATGATGCGACAAGCGCAATTCCCATCCTCTCCCGATGGCAAGGACAACGCAAGTCAAAGTTCTTCAGTGGATTCCGAAATAACTTTGGCGCTTGTGAATGAGCAGTTTGATTCTTTCAGAGCGCAGACTCGAGTTTTGGAGGCAAAGATACTAACGCTGCTGTGAAGGCCGATGTTGCGCAAGCTACTGTGATTGCCAGTCTTCAAGAAGAACTGGCGATTGTCGAAGCACACTTGCAAGACGCTTTGGACCAGCTCCGGAGAATGCCCACGTCGATTGACAATGAGAAGGACACTTCAAGCGTCGTTGAAGTTGGACCCGAATCAAACACCCGCATCAAGAGCCTTGAAAAGGACGTTGAAGTGCTGAATACCCATCTGGATTCAACCAAGGCTCAATTGCGAGCGTTAGAAGCGCGATATCTCACTCGAGGAATCTCACTAGAATCTTGCCTCCGATCCGAGACAAAACTTACCGCCATCGCATCCAATCTACAAGAAAATTTAATATACGCGCAACAAGACCTCGATGACGCTGTTACCCAGTTACGCCGAATGTCTACAGCAAATTCCGAGCGATCCAGTCTCGACGTGGATGCACTTCGACAAAAGGACGAACGCATTCAATCCTTGTTGGAGAAGGCGGAGGATTCGGAAGATCAAAACGAGGAATTGAAAATGCAAGTTCAAACGTACTTGAGCGCTGGTCAGGGTTTACAGGATCAAGTGTCCATACTGGAGGCTGCGTTGGCGAAAAGTCGGCAACAGACTGAAGAGCTGGATGCCAAGCTGTCAGATAGTGATGAAGAGCGCGATGGGGTATTACAGGAGAAGGTTGCTTCCCTGACTGGACAAGTGAAAGGGTTGAAAGAGGCCAAAGATTCCTTGTTTGCCAAACTTAAAGAATCGGAAGCGAAACTGGAATCTGTGAAAGGATCTGGAGTTGGTGGGGTGGTGGGAGGCGATGTGGATATACCCGGTGCAAATGTTGAAGCAACTCCAGGAGATGTTGCTGCACTTTACGAAAAGATTGCCAAATTGAGTGAGCAGAGGGATGTTTTGCAGGAACAAAACGAAATCCTTGTCTCCAAGCTGGAGCAAATGCAATCCAAGCTGCCGGACAGCGACGGAGGACCTCAGAAGAAGAAGGGCTTCTTCTTTTAAAAAGGAGCATTTTTATTTTATTGAGCTGTGTTGCTGATCCACACTTGCATTCACTATCATTTCCACATAGCTTGTTTGAAACGCGCGTGGTCCGTGAACCAACATCTGATCGAACCAGAGCTGACGACTTGCTTCGTGGGGCGGCATCAAGGAAAAGTTGAATTTAAATAAATGGCGCGCGGCAGAGTCATCTTCAAACAGCGTCCAGATTCTGCGTGAAACGGGTCGCAAAAGAATGCATTCCTTTGGATGAAGCCATTGAAAAATTTGAAGGAGAAGCTCATTTGGCGTGACTGAAAGAGTAGTGTCTGGTGCTTCTGGAGGCTGAAAGTATCGCATTTCCTTCTCATAGAACACAGATCCAAGTCCAGCAGCGTCGCGATACATTGAAGCAACCGATGTAATGGCTGCTGCATGGCCCAGGACTGCAGCAGCGTAGAAATGATCAAGGGCCTCTTTATCCTTCTTTTCTGTTTGCAGGTCTTGTGCAGCTTGATATAAATCGTGACTGATGCTTGAGTTTGGTCCCAACTGTTCATTGGAATAGTCGAATTTCAAGCGAACCGACATTCGATAATAGTGAACTGCCTTGAACAGGTTGACTGGTACACCTTGCCCGTACTGAAACACAATGCCACAGTAGAATGCGCCAACTGCATCGCCACAGGCTGCCGACTGCTGGTACAAGTCTGCTGAACGAACCAAATCTTTGGCGCATCCTTTACCCTCACTTAACAAGTTACCAAGGTTACTCATTGCTGCTGGGCTGTTCTGTTTGATGGCCCGTTCATAGAATTCGATTGCTTTAGTGTAATCTTGTTCGACGCCCTTTCCATTCGCATATTTGAGACCCAAGAAGTATAACGCATTTGCTTCGTCGAATTTAGCAGCATCCAGATAATATTGTAAAGCTAGTTTGTCGCTCTGCTCAACGCCGATCCCATTATCATACAAGTACGCCAGGCTCTGCATTGCGGCGGAAGAATCATTGTCCAGTAGGATTGATTGATTGTAATATGCTGCTGCTTTGGTCGGATCTTTTGGAATGCCGTTCTCGTTATCCCCAGCCTCATAAACATCCCCAAGATAGTAGCATGCCAAGGCACTGTCGACGCTTACTGCTTTTTCATAAAACTCGACTGCCTTTTTGATGTCCTTTTGCACCAAAGTGCCGGTTTGATACAGTCGACCTACTTGGCTGATGCATTCGATGCTCCCAGCCTTTATCCCTTGGTAGAAATGTTGACTTCCTTTTGCGTGGTTCACAGGAACACCGTCTCCCTTAAGATACATGGCTCCAACTATACTGTGCGCATCCACGAAGCCTTGATCTATTGCAGCTTGCGCCCAGCGCAATGCTTCAGTTCCGCTTCGTTCACATCCAATACCTTTTGACAAGTATACAGTCAACTGGCGTTGCGCTTTGGCAAAACCGAGCGTTGCTGACTTTTCAACCCATGCATATCCTCCGTTGCGATCAACAGCTGGTGATAGTTTTTGTTTTTTAGAACGTTTACGATGTTTTTTTGTTTTTTTTTGTCGTGCCACTCACCCGTCCCTTGGCCAAACATGATGCTGACGCCGTAACTGAGCATTCCGGCTGCGTGTCCGAGATGTGCCAGGTATTTAAAGACTGCGAAGGCGTCCTCAGGATACTGCCGCTTAAACTTGATCTCGTCGTTGTGCCGGTGGAGGGCGTCGTGATAGGTGTCGATGGTTGCTCCGGTCCCTTGCCAATAGCGCCAGTTGTCGTAAGAGGGGAAGTGGATGAAGTCAGTGCCATCTTCGTTGTTGTTGGGCGAGTCCGCCATGTATTGACGGACCAAAATTTAAATTGTCGGTTGCGATAAAGTGTTGCGGAGTGCAATTACCTTGCCAGTATCCCTCTTGTTGGCATTATGAAGTTGTGATTTCACAAAATGGTAGCTACGACTGCGATTCAAACGACACGTCTTGTTCATGTGTACGTGTCAGTTGGTGCACGTCACCCATCGTTGAATCAGGCACCCTGCCGCTTTGGACGTCCAATCTATCAGGGTTTCTTTTGCCTAGAAAAGTAAGGATTGCATCAGCCAATCAGAATGCGAGATCCATTTTCCAACGTTTTCCATTTCTTTTTGTTCGGGATTTGCATTTCAGGGCAATCTGGTCACGGACCAATCAGAATCGAGACCCAATTCAAGGGCCACGCAGCACGCAGGCCACGTACGCCTGTGCTGGCAGCACCTACTCTTCCCCCCACACACCTGATCATCGCAAGCCTCATGCCCCGCACTCTTCCATGCGTTCCTTTGCATCCGCATCAACGTTGACACCTGTTAAAACGACCATGAGTTGCCAATCAACATCCATCAATGGGCCCCCCTCCAAAAGAAATACTCTGTTTTCAACCGGTTTCCTTCAAACATTCTACAAAAAAAGAAAGTATGCCTGAACCACTCTGCACCAGCCAGCACCAGCTCCCGCCACGCTCTTCCTGGGAGCCAGATGAACACCACACCACCCAAACCGTCGCAGCCTCCAGCGGCCACCACACACTTCATCTATACACACTCATCCGCCACTCTAAACAGTCGTTCGAGTGGGTACAGCATCCCGTAGCAACTGTAGATGCGCCGTCTACTCCTTCCCTCGCCACGGAGGCTGACGTGTCTTCAAACAACGGACGCAGGCGGTACTCACCCACAGCCACCACTGCGCAACGGTCTCTCATGTTGTCTTCCCCTGCGAATAATCCAATGGAGACATCATCTTCAACTTGCTCGTCCAATGGAACTTTTGTTGATGACTTAGGGCCGCCCGTCCTCCCACCGCCACCACCACCCCTCCAGTCTCGCTCATTTGACCAGATTTCACCAACTAAGGATCTTCGCGTTCAACGGAAAAAGTCCACTGCCACAACTACAAAATCCCCCAAAACTCCAAGAGCTGGAGACCTCGCTCTTTACAATATGCACTCATCTTACGCATCCCTTGCTTCTCCTTCTGGGAAATCAAAGTCCCATTCAATCAAGTCCAAGAAATCGTCTACTTCGTCATCGAATCGATCTTCTTCGGACGTTTCATTGTATTCCTCATCCTCATTAAGCCCAACACCTGCCAAGCCATCCCTTCAACGGTCCACATCTTCATCAAAAAGTGGTAAGTACTTTAGAACTTATACTTTATACACGTTATTCACACTTATCCTTCAACTGAAACAGTTTTCACTGGAAATAGTCCATTGTCAGCACCTCTTCTTGCCGCCACTCCCACAGTGCTCAGACCACCACTTCCTCAAATCCCGTCTAATGGAGTACCTCAAAGATCCTTGCAAGTACCCCTCATCATCCCAGGCCTCATCCAAACAGCACCTTCCGAGAGTCTCCGATCCCGCCGAAAGAGCGGCGCAATCAACATTTCCATCGACATTTCTGCAAGAAAAGACAGCACCGACAGCGCCGAAAACACTTCAAGCGCTCTTGAAACATCCAACACACCAAAACCAAGCCAAATGACACCACGCAAACGCAGTCCCAAATCTTCAAGCCCGACTGACAAACGTGTAGCGTACCATCTCAAAGCATCCCTGGACACTTTTACCTCTACAGAACCCGCTGCAATCTCCACTGGAGCCGTGAATTCGCTCGGCCGGCACGGATCCTTGTTCCACTTTCTTGAAATCCAGCACGCGTATGTACTACACGCTTGGAACACGATGCACAGCGAGTACGGTGTCCTCCAAATTCCCAGCAATTCTGAAACATTCTCCACGGCGCAAGATGTGCAAGGCTGGACGCATATTACCAAACACAATTTGAAAACTCAACACCCAACAGCACCGACTTTGAGAACGTACCTACCTCCTACCATCCACCTAGCCTTGCCTAATGGCGCGGACGCGGGAATCCTCATTAAATGGATGCTGGAACACGACATGCCTGCACATTTGGATCGGCCAGAGACCCCCCTGAGCCATGCAAGCGTTAATCTCGTGGAAGAGATGGGATCTTGCCAGGGAGCAAGAAAGGGAGAATTGGAGCTACGGTTCTTACAACTTGTGGAAACTGCGAACCGACTTGGCATGACGGACGCGGCCACGTTGAACACGATTGCGAGAAACACGAGACCCGAGAGCATGTATTTCACGCTTGAGGAGTCGCAGGTTTGGTACCCTGTGTACAAACCGTTGGGCCATTGGGTAAGTTGTTTATCGTGTCTGCCTTGAGATCAACGGGGCACATCTTACTCACAAATACTTTTTTTTTTTTTTTTTAAATTTCCCCAGCTTGCTCAAAACTGGGAACACTCTGTATTTTCTAGTGACATGTACGGACGCTTTTGGAACGTGAACTGCATCGACGAGAGTTTTGTCGTTTACATTGCAATGCTCTTCCAGCAACGCAGACAGCTCGATTTATCCGTGAGCGTTCTTCAAAACTGGTGTGGCAGCAACTTGGTACGCATGAAAGCCTTGGCACACCGTGTAGCAGATGTTGGTTCCAATTTTGGCGGAGACGGAGCTTCCATGGAAGTACTTGCGGCAATGTTCCGAGCTGTAGCCGAATTGGAACGTAAAATGAGTTCCTTTGGAGGCAGTGTATTGGAACTGGAGGCTCAAGCGGCAGAGGCAATGGCACAGTTGAAGGAGTCGGAAGATGATTTGAATGACTCGCAGTTAGGCGACTTTGCAGCTTTGGAAGAACTCATGCGAAGAGATAGGGTTGAGCAGTTGAGAGAAGCGCGTGCTGCCAACTATGAATGCGCTGCCTTGTTAACCTCGGACGATGAAGAAGAGTCTGGCGCTGAAGAGCAAACGACACCAGCACATACTGTCTTGGATTCACCGACATCCACTGATGGATTGGACGATATGATTCAAGCTCCAAGTTCAAGCCCTCCTCCCCCGCCGCCTTCCTCATTCTTTGAAGCCGCAGACCTGACGCTCCCGCGCGCAATGTTGCGAGGAAACTCCAGTAACCAGCACGAGTCGATGTCCTTTCCCACAAACGGCAACAGAGACATTAGCACAACGACTGAAAACGATGACGATGTTTATGGCCTTGTCATTCCCCGACTCAACAACAAGTACAAGTCCACCATCATGAACCCACAGCGCCGCCGCATATCAATCGCAAGCGTGGCTACAAGCCATTTATCCATGACAAGCACCATTGCTACGGCCTTGTTTCCTCATCAAAGAGCAAGAATCGAAAGTCAAGCGTTTTCAGCAAATGATCACACAAAGAGCGGCTTTTTCGATTCGTACTTGTATGCATCCGATTCAGAACATCAACCCTTCCACGCTCCACCTGCTGTTGCTGCCGAGCCTTCTTTACTCGACGTGGCCGTATTTGAATTCAACTGCTGGAAACAGCAAGTAAAGCGCCTTAAAAACTCATACCTCGAACTCACTCCCACTCCCGAAACCAACAACAACCCAATGCCCCTCGCGTCTCCCTCAGACCTTCAAGAAACGCGTCAAGACAGTACAGATTCCTTTTCAAGACAGGAAGTTGGTGTCGGCGCTGGTCCTTTTGGCGGTGACCATGTTGTTGAAGAGGAAGAAAGTGTTGCTGGGCTCGGTGCGTTTTTGAAACGGATTGCAAGCGTGTCTACTTCTTCTTCTTCAAACAAGAAGGGAAAAGTTGCTTCTATCGCGGCAAGATTGGCGACAGCGTATTCTGAAGAAGAGTTTCACTGGGACGAGCACTGCGACGGGCCGCCTGGAGACCTTGTTGTTGCGAGTGTGTTGGTGGTCAAGGACGCGGCAGGACACATTGTCAACTCGACAGTTTACCCACGACGCTTGCAGTGACCAACGAGCAAGCAAGCAAACAAGCCAGCATGATGCCTCATTTTATGATACTTTTTTTTTGTAATTTCTTTGTTGTACCTTATGAATTTAAAAAGTTTAAATATTCCATAAATCCCTGGTAACGGTTTCCGTGAAAACTCTGAAAGCTTTTAAAAAAAGAAACAGGAGTCATTTAAACGAAACGGACTCTCTCTCCGCCGGAAACATCGCCGACTTTGTCTCCACATTGGTCATCATCGACCGTGTTTCTCCAGTCGCAATCACGGATGGCCCATCAAAAGACCTCGTGTCGGGAGACGCAACCATTGACCACATATCATTCCCCAGCAGCTTTGACTTTTTCTGTTTCCCTGACCAATTTGCAGGCAGAGAAGTCACTGACGAAGCGCGTTTCGTTTTCACAGCAAGAACTTCAACATTCAACAGCCCAAACTCGAGAAACAAGCACGTGTTCACGAGTGCAAGCCGCGTCACTGGCCATGGCCGACATAACGCGTCAGTGACAGCTTTGGCCGTGCTGGTGGCAATCAGGAAAACAATGCGGTACTTGAACATAATGCGGAACAAGCCAAGACGTACGGTTTCAGTGGTTTCCCCCTGCGAAAGAGATTCCAGTTTGCGAGCGCCAGGAGACATTGCGAGGATGGCCAGGAAGGCAAGACCGTAAGCGCCCCAGATGCTTGTGGAGATGTACACTCCCTCTTGGGAGAGCGAGTAGTCGCAGACGTTGAAGATGGCCGCCTGGCTTGCATCAGCGGTGATACTGATGTTATAAACACGTACTGCGCTAGCGAGGGCTGGGATGTTTATCGCCCAGGATTTCCAAAGCGCCGCTTTCTTTGACGGGAAGCCCATCATTAAAAGCGCTTGAGTAATGTACACGTTTGAGAAGTACATTTGAAGGACATGTCCCTCCACGTTGAGATACGCGGCTATAGCGCAAGTGATTGGGCCGATTAACGCGGTGCATTGGAGGAGCGTGACGACCATCTGGAGAAGGTACGAGTAGTTGTGGAGGCAGACCATGGTTCGAATGGGCGTCTGACCCTTCTTGTTTGCGCGGCTGTACACGCGCACGACGTGGTAGTGGACCCACAGCGACACCCAGAACAGGGAGCAGTGCAGGAGAACGTACGAGAAGGGATCCATCATTGTCAGTGTAAATCTTAGAAAAGTGATCAGTAATTTTTTTACTTTGTCCAGTTACTTCAACTTGAAATCAAAAACTCGTGCCGCGTTTGACAGCTTTCATATTCCCCGCATTCGCCGCTCTTGCCGTCTTGACCATAAACACTTCCGCGTTGAGCAACAAAAAGTCGACAAACAGAAACGCGTTAATCAGCAGCATACGCACGCTGGGCCACGGCCGACTTAGCACATCCGCAAGAGCCTTCCCAACATTTGTCAACACCAAAATCACGATTCTGTACTTGAAAATAAACAGAAACAGTGACAGCCGGGCGCTCTGGTTGGTGTCCCGCGATGCTTGAAGCGGCAGCTTCGCAAGTTCGTGCCGCGCAAACGCAAGAAAGACCATGAAGAAGAGGCCGTATGAGCCCCAAATTGCCGTCGAAATCAGTGCACCCGTGTTTGAAAGAGTGTGATCGCACACGTTGAACGGCGATGATGGATCTGAAACAATGCGCACATCGTATACGCGCAGCGCTGCTGCCAGCGACGGCACACAGATGATACACGCTCTGCTGATTGTAATTTTTGTACGCGTGCTCGCAGCAGAGACAGCGCCTGGACAATGTAAACATTCGAAAAGTAGATTTGAAGGACATGGCAGAGAACGTTGCTATACGCAAGCACGTCGCAGGAGATCGGATGAGTCGCCAGCGTGCACTGACGCAGCGTGAGGACCATCTGCAGTATATACGCGGAGTTGTGGAGATGGACAATGAACCGGATCGGGCTTCTCTGCGCCTCGCTGCTGTAGACTTGGGCGACATGGAGCTCCACAAACAGCGACAGCCAGAACAGCGAGCAGTGCAGTACAATGTATAGAACCGGATCCATTTTGGTTGGTTTGCGTTTAACGCGCGTAATCTCGCGAAAGGCAAATCTTCAAAAGGCCGTTTGTAAATCCTTTTATTCACAGCGACCAGTGGGTCAAACCACTCCGTGGCGGCCATCCAACTTTAGACACTCTCATTGGGGATCAAATCCAAGAAACGGATGTTTACTTTCGCACGAAATAGTCAGGATGCGCTTTCATCTGCGACGCTCCAAAGCTCACGACCCATTCTCCGATCCCGAAATATGCAGACACTGCGGCTCGGAGCTGGTCGTTTTCGATCGTTTTTTTCGTTGAATTCTGGCATTGAAGATTGGGTTTTTTAGACTTTCGCATTCTTTGCTCGATCATTGCCCTGTTTCATCTCCCCAGCAGCATTTTGAAGCGAGGATTCCAAAGCGTTTTGCGAGGGGAGCGTGTTCCTTGTCGGTCCACCCCGCTCGTTCCAACGACCGCCTGGCATTCCCCGACTCAACACGGCCAGAACATATCAATACAGCAAAATGAAACAGATGGTACTCACTGAGCCCAGACGCCTGGCTCGCTCCCGCAAAGGCTGCACTTGCAAGTGATGCCTCAAAGGCAAGGCTGATCAATCGGCCAAACATGACTTTTTAAGATGAAACGACCCTTTTTTATGCAAACGTGGGTTTCCATTCCTTCCTAAATTTCCACACTCACAACCATCGTACAAGGCGTATCCAGCGGCTGATGAACCTGCTTCAATTACCCGATAACATCCTGATCACTCTGCTGGAAACTGTTCCAGGCGTGACGCGGCTGGCGCATACGTGTCAGAAACTGTACCAACTGTGGCAGATACCAAGCGTCCGCGCCAATTGGTTACTGCGATGCTGTTCGTCAAAGAGCCAGGCCCTTGATCTTGCTGTTGAGTTTTGAAAACGGTGTTAATTATACATGTAAGGACCAGCTGCCCACTTACACAACTCAACAACAGCTCGTCTACTTTTGCGACTACGCAATCGTAATCAACATCCTCGATCGACACACTGCGCAAGACTTTGGGTTCAGACCGTTATGGCTCACACACGTCCTGATTGACGCGTGCCGGACAAAAGCACCCAAAACCCAATCCTTTCCCGAACGCGAACAACCCAACCATGCATTCTTGGACACTGATGAAAGCCTCGCCGAATTACTCTTGGAAATCGGTACTGGAAACAGCGCGCATCCACAACCCACCAAATCAACCACACCCTACACCACACAAACGATCCTCCTTAACCCAGCATCCATCGACCCAGACCAAATCCCACCCACAGGCACACACGTCCCCTCACATAAACACGCATCAAATGAATCCAATTTCCCACGGCTCCTACGCTCCTTAA
The DNA here is from genome assembly GCA_025435555.1 of Chytriomyces cf. hyalinus JEL632. NCBI lineage: Eukaryota > Fungi > Chytridiomycota > Chytridiomycetes > Chytridiales > Chytriomycetaceae > Chytriomyces > Chytriomyces cf. hyalinus JEL632. Next base: position 444 of record JAIWWG010000168.1, on the reverse strand, counting down.
TCCAGGCGGGAGCAGGCCTCGACATGGACATGAGTTTATACCTCAAAAGCCTCCTCTTTGGAAGTTTAAGCGCAGACGCGTCGACTGCAAGGTTTGCATGGTTAATCAATGAACATCATCGGTACACGGCTGCACTGCACGAAGCCGGCGTGTTTCGTGTTACTGAGGAGGAGGTTGGAGTTGGAGGGATTATTAGTGCAGGGATTGCGTGTGCGTATTTATGTGTTCACGGTGGAGATTTGGAAGGGTTGAAAGTGTTTGCAGAGTTTGGAGTGCGGATGGATTTCTTTGATGGGTTTCTTGTGCTGGTAGCAGCGAGGGATGGGTGGGTTGATATTTTAGAATGGTTAAAGAGCGTGGATGGGGTCGATGTAGGGTGTAGGGATGGGTATGCGCGCGTGTTGGCCGAGAGAAACGGGCACTGGGAGTGTGTGGATATTCTGA
>JAIWWG010000167.1:0-35851 GCA_025435555.1 Chytriomyces cf. hyalinus JEL632 | reverse complement strand
TTCCTCGATCGATGCCGACTTCCTGCTCGCCAAGATGACCATCAAACCACCAAGACTCATTCCAGCCAACCAATGCATCCTCATGCAAACTTTAGGGTCCTTGCCAGTTTCACCGGAATTCCTCCGTCTCAGTGAAAATCACAAGCTCCGCCACATTGTCCACCAATTTCTGCAAAAACAGAAAGCCCAAGTCAAGCCCTGCCCAGTCATCATCTTTAATCCAGCTTCCGGCATTGCCAATGTCCTCAAGCACAGCCCCGGTCTTTCTGCGGAAGGGACTCGACGTCTCGTCTTGTACCACACTGCACCCACGACCGGCCCCAAAGACCCCACCGTGACCAAGTTCATTGCCAAAGGAGACCTCCTGGCCGCCCTTGCGCATCTTGAATCACTTGACACACAAGGTTTACCAAGCACACCCCAGTACACAAGGTCAACCCTGCAAGCCACTTGGCGCACAAGGTGAACCACCAAGTCGCCGACACGTTTCAGGGTCAATTTTTAGTCTACCTTCTTCAGATTTCCACTTAGCATTTTTAGGTTAAAGATTTGGTACTTTAGCTTATTTTGGGTCAAAATTACCAAACACCCTGGGTTACCGGGTGAATAAAACCTCCAAAAAAAAAAAAAAAAAAAACCCTAACCCTAACGTTTTCAGTTTCTTTTAATCAAGTTACACAGTAACACAAGTGCGGGGTTGAAAGATAGCAAAAATCACTCAAAAAAAGTTCAAGAACTCCAAAGAATCAGAAGTAAAGTGCGGAAATGTTAAGAAAACAGATGATCGGTAAAGGTAATAAGATATGTATGGTCAGTTCGGGCTTGACGGTTGATTATCCAGGCTCCGGGTTTTGCCGTGGTCGCCCAAGCGGGGCTCCCCCGGGTTGAGGTATGCGATTTCGCGGTCTTCGAGGCGGCAGTGGTCGTGCGGGTGCATCTGGCTCGGCCCAGTAGCCATTGGCTTGCTGTTGGAGGTGGCGACATTCGGTGTAGATGAGAGCTACGGCAGAAGAGACTTCGGTGTACGTGTCGATTTCGGAGGGCGGTGTATTCCGGACTTCATTCAGGATCGTATCAAGCCAGGTCATTCGGCCGGCAGGAGGTGCAAGCGTGTCCCAGTTGATGCGCAGGAGAGCAGTGGCACCAGAACAGTCAGCAGCATGGGATCGGGTCAGTACGTCGTTGCACTTGAGGCACGGTTCGTGTCGGGTGACGGCACCAAGAGTCCAGCGAAGGATGTTGTTGCGTGTCTTGCGGTCAATTCCCTTGCAGGCAGTCAGATACGGCCGGACTGGGTCTTTGGTTTCGACTTGGATTGCGCCAGCAATGGTGTCCAGGTTGTTGTCCAGGTTGACGATGGATTCCTTGCGCAGCTTCTTGCGAGCATTGTCAGACAGCGCTTGTTTTGGCTTCGGAGGGTACCGGAACGGAACTTCAGCTGGAGGTGGGGGAACCAGTGGTTGCTGTCGAAAATCAATCCATTTAGCATCCACATGAGTCACAAGTGGGTTGGAGCGAGCAAGGCGGGGAAGACATTCCTGAAATGGTTTGTCAGCACCAAGCAGAGCGCCGCGCCAGAAACGAACAGCCGGGATAGAACGATCAGTTGAGTTATGCAATCGGGAGGACCACATGAGATTGAGCTCGGTAGCACGGTGTTTGAATGGTTCGACTTGCAGCAGCTTGTGGAGAGCGGCAGTGGACGTGTTGCGGGGTGTTGATGTGAGAGTCCGTAGTGCAAGACGTTGGACCGACTCGTACAACTTGAGCGTGGACGCGGATGGGAGCTTGAGAGCAATGCCATATTCAAGGACCGGCCGAATGAAACTCCTGTAGATAGTAACAGAAGCTGCAGGAGCCCAGCCCATTGCATTCATACCTACCGATGCCAGCGCCACAATGACACCACGCGCTTTTGAAGTTCGTTCCTTTGCCAGCAGAGCCCAGTTGATTCCGTGTTGGCCAAAAGGGATGCCGAGATACGGGGCACATTGCTGGGATGGAAGGTCCACGTTGTAGAGCTTGAGAGGTACATCACGTAGTGCTGGAACAGGACCGAGATAGATGCACTTGGATGGCGAGAACCGGATGCCGACAGTGTTGGACCATTCCTCACACGTTCGGAGCAGGACTGCGAGATCATGTTGATTTGCAGCTACCAAGGACGTATCGTCTGCAAACAGGAGGTTATTGAGATGGATACCGTTGATTCGAATTCGCGGGATTCCAGGAGCACGTAGCCGAATTGAGAGACCATGGATGTGACAGTTGAACAAAATCGGGGACAGAGTAGCACCCTGCAAAAGACCTCGTTCGTTGTCAATCGGATCACTAATCACGCCAGCCACCACCAGACAGCACGAGTTGTGATCGAAAAGATCCTGGAGCCGTGCAAGCATGAATTCGTCCAGGCCGAAGACTTGTGTGAGCATTTGCCAAAGAACCCTTCGATCGACTTCGTCATATGCCGCTTTGATGTCCAGCAGGATAGTCGAAGCATGTTCATTGGTGTTCAGGGTTTCGTGGAGAACCATGGCTTGATCGAGCGAGGACCGACCGGGTCTGAAGCCACCTTGAAAGTCATCGAGTTGTTGCATTACGGGTCCAAGTTCAGGAACAAGCAGCCGCTCGTAGAGTCGTCGTATCGTACTTGTCAGTGCAATAGGTCGGTAGTTTGCAATGTCCTGATCAGATCCCTTCTTCTTGAAGACTGGCACAATGAGCGCCTTCCTCCAGTCAGATGGAATAGTTGCAGCAGCATGGACCATGGGCAGGAAAACACTGAGAACGTCAGCCATGAGATCGCCACCGGCTTTGATGAGTTCAGCAGGAATTCCATCGGATCCAGTAGCCTTTCCGAGTGGGAGTCCAGCAATCGCAGACATGATCGCATCCGGGTTGAAGACTTCCTGAGTTGGACGCGACTGGATTTCCTCAAGCGCAGGGGGTCCAGGTTGGGGATGTCCAGTCGGAGGTGCTCCAAAGGTAGTTCGAAAATGGGCAGCGTGTTCATTGATTTTCGCCGGGTCCAGTTTGCAGACAGTGCGGTCTTTTCGCGACTTGGCTCCTTTTACCATGCGCATGAACGAGGACATGTTTTGTGGGACTGTGAGCTTATCGACAGCATCTTCGAAGAGCACGCGCTTGCGTGTGGTCAGATCCGCCCGGTAAGCACGCTGAGTGTTGGTCAGTTCGGAAGCAAGGCGTTTGATTTCGAGACGAGACAACTGGCCACGCTCGATTTCCTGTTGCACGTTCGCAAGTTCTTGCTGCACGTTGTCCCGACTTTGTTCAAGCTCATCAGTCCAAAACTCCGATGGCAGATGGTCAGAGACTTGGAGGACACCAATTGACTTTGACGCAGCATTTCGGACCCATGACAGGAAGTGTTCCCAGGCCTCGTTGATCAACTCTTGAGTTCTAGCACGGTTTGGTGTGTGAGTATTGTTCAAGAGCGAGGAGCGAGAAGTACTTCCCGGGAGGGGAGCGCCTACTGCAGGTACCGCGGTGTGTGCATCGCACTGTGATGCACCCGCGATGTACCCCACAGCAGGGCTTTCAAAGCTCGTTCGCAGCAATTCCAGGCATAAGCACATGTCCTGCTGCGTAGATGGGTTGGGAGCATCGACAGAACGTGGATGGGAGTGGGATGGACCAGCGGACTGAGAAGGACTGTCAGACATGTGAGTGGTGGCTCTGGGGCAATCTGCAGTGTGGGTAACAGGATCAAGAGAAGCATGGGAAGTACTTCCCGGAGGGTTGGCGCCTACTGCAGGTGCCACGGTGTGTGCATCGCACTGTGATACACCCGCAACGTATCCCACAGCAGGGCTTTCCAAGCGTGTTCGCAGCAATTCCAGTTGATCCATGATCTCCTGCTGCGTGGACTCCAGCTCCTCAGCAAAACGCTGATGGTATTTGGCAGTTGTGAGGCGACGAACATTCCAGCGCGCAAAAGACTTGGGCTTGGTTTCGACATCCAGTGGCACAGAAAATGTCAGCGGCCGATGGTCCGAACCTCCAAGTGACTCGCCTTCATGAACTGTGAGGTTAGAGACTGGGAAGCTCGAGAGTACAACATCCGGAATCCCTCGACCACCACCAGCCCACGACGTCCATTTCCCAGACTCCGGGATTTGAAGCGCAAGTCCAGAGTTGAACAGTTCCTGCTGCATATACGTTCCACGTGTGTTTGTGAGTGAATCACCAGCATCCGTCATCCGTGCGTTCAGATCGCCAACCAAAAGACAACGCAACGTAAAGCCTTCAGATAACGTTTCCGCTTTTTGAAGCATGTCCCCGATTACCCGATTGTCAGCAGAGGGGGGGATGTAGGCAGTGATGAGGATAAGATCAGAGATGCGCATTGCGCAATAGAACCCCAAGGGATCTTCATAGATAACTCGGAATTGGGGGGAGAGAGTTGCAGTTGAGAACGCCAAAATGCCGCCAAAATTGCGCCGACCTCCCGCAATTGCCTCCGTGTTTGTACTTGTGATATTAAATAGGTGTGGTCGAAAAGGAATGGAGGATGTTGGGGAGAGCCACGTTTCCACCATTAAAGAAAGGTCAACAGATTGCGCAGACTTGAATCTCAGGACTTCTTCGGCTTTGCCAGACAGCCCGTTGAGATTCGAAAATGCGATTTTGATCATTCTTGGTCGGCGGCGTCAGCCGCGGGACCAAGATCCAGATTGGACACAGACATGGCAACATCGTCTTGACTATCGACAAACTCAGTAGATTCCGGAACTGGGTCGAGAGTCACAAAATCAGTTAGCGACAGTGTGTCTGGGGCAGCAAATTTCGCAAACGCGCTACGGTGGGGGCGTGGGGGTGCAAGAAGGGAGTCGGATGGGGAGCCTCGGATGGTTTCAAACACTTTCTGCGTGGCTTCCTTGAGTTGCTGAGAGGCACCGGCAAGGATGGCAGCACGGAGATTGACAGTACGTGCGGCTTTGCACAAAAACGCGAGGCGCTTGGCAGCTTTTTCTGTCTGGGTGGAGTCAAGGCGATTTCCGTCAATGTCGGATATGAGTGGGTTGAAGGCTGCAAGGAGGACTTGTTGGCCACGCTCCCTAAGAACTCGCACCACTTCCAGAACAACATCAGTCGGACAATACAGCTCAATGATGGAGTTACCAATAGATGAGGTAAGAGCCACATTGTGGCGAACCCCCATCTGTCCCACAAACGCATCGATCAAATGTTTCCGGTCCCGGAAGGAACATCCGCGCAACTGACGACTGCTGTGGAGTTCAACACGGATCACTGCAAACTTTTTCGGTTCAGGGACAGCTTTCGCCATCTGTAATGCCTTCTTTTGACGCATGCGGTGTGTTTTTTCATCATACTGCTGCTGAGTTTGCGGCGCGCGTTGACGAGATTCGCAAGATGGTGGAGGGGCACGACGCGTTCCATTACGTGCAACAGTGGACCAGGCGGCTTCAACAACCTGTGTGGAAGTGTTTTCAACAGCAACGGGTACAGAAACAGTTGTTGTTGAGGCAGGGGCAGCACCTGGGACAATACGCCCTCCAGGTCCAGTGCGACCTCCACGACCGCTTTTTCGAGAGGTACGCACATGGGGCTGCACGTGGGTGGACTGGGCTCCATTGGGAGTTGGTGCTGCGAGCGTGGGAGCAGTTGAAGCACTGATGGAAGCCAAGAGGGCTGTTGCTGTGCTCAATGGCTGCGCCACAGTTGGCTGACACTCATTTGCTGTGCCTGATGACTTACCCACACCAACTGAGCCCTGCTGCATCTGGGTGACCAGCTGGGCCAGCAGCGCAATCAGGGACTGCAGCTGCGTCTGAAGGGAAGCTGTAGCGGCCTCTGCTGCCTCTGCACGCTGCTGCCAGTTGACAGCTGTGGCAGGCACAGCAGGGGGTGGAAATGCATTCGAAATCACTGATGGCGACATTTCGGAGGCTGCAGCGGTGGTCTGCATGGCTGGCGCGGGTGCCATGAAGCTGAATTCGCTCTGTGGAAGGCCTGCGGAACCAGCTGGGGTGGTGAGATTGGTTGTTGAGGTTGTTGCTGTGCTTGCTGAGCCTGCTGAGCCTGCTGGTGGCTGATCCACAGAGCGGCCAGCGGTGGCTGCAGCAAATGAGAGGGTCTGTTGGATCAGACGACTCTGGGAAGCACTGGGTGTGGAAGTAGAGACTGCAGTGGCAGTGTCTGCTTCGGAGTTCTGGCGGCGGCGCTTTGCTGCTGTGCCTGTGGTGGAAGTGACTGGGACCAGCTTACCGAAAGCCTTCTCCCACTCTGCGTACAGGTCCGCAGAGGCCGACCCTCCTGCCTTCAGCGCTGCGTTGAGTCTGCAACGTTTGGTGCACGTGGTGCACTGCATTTGGATGGTGGAGAACCCAAACTGGTTCGGATTCCCTCCCACCCCAAGGCTCTTCAGAGAGGCCGACCCGCATCCCGCCACGGGACAGCGAGCCGTCCCCTTGAGGCGCTTTGCGATGTTGAGCTCCAGCATCACGAACGGGTGCTTGGTGTTGGTGCTGCTGCTTTTGATGACCGTGGACATTTCAAACAGACTTTTTCATCTTAATCCTAACTCCAACACTAAATCTAACCCTCGCATTTACTACAGTGCTCATTCCCAAGACATCCACCCCAAGAAAACCAACCGTGCTTGACTTTAGACCAATTGGGCTCTCCAATTGTCTGCGTCTCATTTACGAAAAGCTACTCCGCCTCCAGTTTGTCCAGTTCATGTTACTCTCCGATTCCCAGCAAGGCTTCAGAAAGCATCACTCAACAATTGCAAATTTGGCTTGGGCCATCAACACCAGCTCGCCCCAGACAAGAACACTCTTGATTGACTTTTTCAAGGCTTTCGATAGCGTCGACATTCCAACAGTACTTGCCAAAATCAGAATTCAGCTCCGCCATTCCTCAGCGATTGCACCAGTCCAACTTGCAACTCTCGGTGCCTTGCACGCCTTGTTTTGCACCACATTTACTAAGATCAGAATCAACCAAGTCCACTCAAGAATCATCAAGCGTGAACGTGGAATTCCTCAAGGTTCCTGCCTTTTGGGTGACCTTTGGAATGTCCACGTCAATGACCTCCTTGTTCAGCTTTGCCATCAGCTCCCACACTCGCTTGGTACTACTCCAGCAAGTGCCGTTGCCGACGACATTGCCATCAGATCCACCTCCGACGACGACATTTTTCAAGCTTTCCAACTCATCGCCAACTGGGCGACAGTCAACCGAATCCAACTTTCAGCCAAGAAATCAACGACAGTCAATTATCATGGTCCCCCACTTGTGTTTGAGTATGAGCAAGTCCCCGAGCTCCCTTCTGCCAAGTACCTGGGTATCAGAATTTCTGCCAACGGTCCACAATTCAGTGCCTACTACTCCTCCAAGATTGCCATTGCCAAGACAACTTTTACCAGAATCACAAGTTCACCAGATGCACCCAGTTGGTCCCTCCAGCACAGGTGGAACATTTACTTTTCACTAGTCTGCCCACTTCTTGAATACGCTTTGCCTCTTTTGCCTGCTACACTCAGTCCACAACAACGCAAAGACCTCGGCCGCATGGGTACTGCCTTTGTAAATCAAGTTTGCCAGTGGATTCTCAAGCCACTTCAGTTCAACCCACCGTTGGAACCTGACCTCGCACGCCATGTTCTCAATATCCCAACTTTCCTTGATCGTGCCGACTTTCTGCTTGCCAAGATGACCATCAAACCACCAAGACTCATTCCAGCCAACCAATGCATCCTCATGCAAACTTTAGCGTCCTTGCCAGTTTCACAGGAATTCCTCCGTCTCAGTGAAAATCACAAGCTCCGCCACATTGTCCACCAATTTCTGCAAAAACAGAAAGCCCAAGTCCAACCCTGCCCAGTCATCATCTTCAACCCAGCTTCTGGCATTGCCAATGTCCTCAAGCACAGTCCCGGTCTTTCTGCGGAAGGGACTCGACGTCTTGTCTTGTACCACACTGCACCCACAACTGGCCCCAAAGACCCCACCGTGACCAAGTTCATTGCCAAAGGAGACCTCGTGGCCGCCCTTGCGCATCTTGAATCTCTTGACACACAAGGTTTACCAAGCACGCCTCAGCACACAAGGTCAACCCAGCAAGCCACGTGGCACACAAGGTGAACCACCAAGTCGCCAACACATTTCAGGGTCAACTTTTTAGTCTACCTTCTTCAGATTTCCACTTAGCATTTTTAGGTTAAAGATTTGGTACTTTAACTTATTTTGGGTCAAAATTACCAAACACCCTGGGTTACTGGGTGAATAAACCTCCAAAAAAAAAAAAAAAAAAAAAGACCCCGGCCCCATTCTGCGCAAACAGCCATTCGTCCGAGGGTATTGCTTTCAAACCCTGCAACTTCAAGTCTGATGCGTTTGAATATGAATCCGGCAACTCTGAATATTGAAACTTCGACTTCGGTGGCTTTGATTATCGGAACTTCAAATGCAATGACTTCAAATCTGATGACTTCGAATCCGGTGACTTTGATAAACAGAAATTCGAACTCTGTGGCTGCAACTTCGCGAAGTGAAACTCTGCTAGCTGGCATATCAGAGAGACCAACGACTGTGTCTGCAGCACAAATGCTCATATCCCTTGGAGGTGCGCCATTGATTCTGCCACCAATCTCCCAGCACGCCACTGCCCCACCAGCCTCAGAGCTCCGTGAAGGTGCTCAAATCCGTCAGTATGCCGTGCTTCCACCACCAGTGCAGATACCAGGATCAGAGGAACGTTCAGCGACAAAGCTGCCTCGTAAAAAACAACGTCTGCAGCATTACTTGACATGTGGCCACATAAAGAGGGCTGGTGTATTCAAGGACCATCACAAAGGGCGGTCGACTGAATGCACGGTTCCCGCTGACCAGCGACGTCAAACAGAGGCTGTGGGTCAATGCGCATGGCCAGATTGTGACAACAAATCGAAAGCACATGTCTATGACTGTGACTGTTCAATCTGCAAAGAGTTCAATGCTTTGATCAGCGGATAGAGAATGAAGGTTAGGTGTGGTGGTGCGACAATAACCTGTTGGTGCTCCTGTCAGGTCTGGTTTTTTTTTTTTTTTTTTTTTTTTTTAAAGAGTATCTGATTGGTCAGTCGTTTCCAACGAAACTTCCTGATTGGCTGGTTGTTTGAAACAAAGAACTTGACAAAACAACGATCAAACAACGGAAACACCAAACAGCGCACACTCGACGCAACCCCACAGCATAAAGAATCGACCCAGTTGAATCCCCGCATCAACCTGCAGAATCACGCAGGAGTTGGACGCTTTCACCAACGACAACTGGGTGAGTGCAAAATGATATACGTCCCCATCCGCCTTTGATCCTCCTGCCACTACGATGCACTGTAATAGCATATACATCTTTATTTCCATCCCCAAATGTCCTCAAAGTCTTCTCTTTCTTCTCCTCCTTCTTTTTTTGAATTAAATTGAATTAAATTGCGTCCCACGGACATGACTGTGGAGCCAATTTTTCAGGAGGGCACGCGATTCGAGAAAGAATTTTCAGGAGGGTACGATGTGCTTGCTTGCTTTTGCAATTGCAGCCTTGGTCAATTAGAACTTCAAAGATATTGTGCGTGGAGCGGATCTTCATAAAGAATGTATACATCATTGTTTCATACTCCTAAAATGGATGACGCCCCAGCGTGGCGTGGCCCCAGCGTGGCGTGGCCCCAGCCGAAGCCGGCGTCGAAGAGGAAAGAAGGAATGTTTCCGAGGCTCCGAAGGAACTGAAAGATTGGAAGACCGTTTATCAATGCCTGCAATCAGTTGCCAGGATCCCATGGCACGCTATCTTGGCCTCGTGTGGCGGGATGTCGTAGAAGTGGTCCGCAAGAGCGAGACTGCTCGGGAGAGTGTGGCGGCGTGTTGAATATACTGAATCCAATCCTCTTTTTAACTTTTTTGCAACCGCTTCAAACAGACCAACTATATCATTGAAGCCAAAAAAGTTTGTAAATCCCCAGTCGATCATGCCTGAAGGACCAGGTCTGCTCAGCACTTTCTGCCTCGTCATGGCTGGCGTCTCGTTCATACAGCTTCTCTGCCTCATCGTATTTATTCTGCGCTGCCAAAATGTGGATATGGACCTTCCTAAAGTCACTCTCAGGACGGCCTTCACTCCTTTCAACTCTTCCCTAGCTCTGAGCACAGCATCGCTATTGATAATATACCTCTGCGGATCCATTCTATTTGTCCCATCGGCTGAAACAATCAAGTTACATAAAGTGGCGGATATAGTTCGTGCTGCGTTTTTTGTCGCGTTTCAATTGGGTTTCATCCACTTCAGCTATCACCGTGGCAAAGAATTATTTGATCAAGTCTTTCCCGAAATCTTGACGCTGTTCGTTCATATGTCTGCCAAATATCTCGGATGCATCGTCGCTGCGGTGATGGTTTTGCAGCTTGCTACGTTGCTTCCATTGGACTCCAGTTCTTTGAACATACTCTCTGCAGTGGCTGGGTGGTGTGAAGTGGCAACACTTTTGGTAACCGTACTCATGGATATCACCTTTCTGGCTGGATTCATTCTCTATTTACGGTTGACAGCAGCGATTGATCTGAGCGCCTCAACTGTGAATATTTTGAATGATCCCATCACGAAAATCATTGCGAACCATGGCGTTGTCGCTAGCTCACTTGTCTGTACTGCAGTTGGGTTGGAGTGTTCTGTACTACTACTTTCCTCTTACAACGACGTGTTGGAAGTGTGCATGTTTTCGACTTTGAGCATCGCGACGGGAGTGTTGGGATCGCTCAAATTGGCGGTACATCGGGATAAAATCAACAAGCGGAAGGCGCTATTGCAGAACTTGAAGATTGTCTTGGAATTGGTTGAGATGAAACGAATTCAAGAAAGGCACAGTGTATCAGCTTCGTCAAACGTTGGAATTGAGACCTCAAAGGCCACGCTTTTCAATTTGCCATCCAACAATATGGAAGGCGAGAAATAAAGTATCGCGTCAACGGTTTCTTGGACACACCCTTTGAATTGAATGATTTGTCTGTTCTCACCCAGCTCATGCTTGCACACCCACTCGTTCTTTACTGCCACACCGGCTGGAATGGCGTCCGTCGAATGGAGCAAGAGCGTCCACTAAGTCCAACAGTTAAAATTATTTGCTTATGCTTGCCAGATTCCAGCGTTTGTAATATTATATGATGCGAACAGAATAGATCTCTCTATGTTTCATACAAAAGGTGACAGGATAAGTCTTTAGTCATCAGGTTCCCCGCAACCTCGATCCGACAGGATTTTTCTTCGACCGGGGGTAAACTGGACGCCGTTCGTGCTCTCGAATTCGTTGCCATCCATTTTCTCTGGAATTCTCTTTGTGAATGTCAATACAAAAAAAATCATCCCGTGCGTTTTTTTTTGTTTTTGCATCGCAAATGTGGCGGACTATATCGGACAAATCACGGTAGTAAAACGGGTATTCAGTCCCGAGCATCTCAACTACGGCAGGGTGTCGATTCACTAACACGGGCGTGTTGCGGACAATGCATTCAATGACCGTGTTGACGGCCGACGCATCCACAAGCTTCAAAAATACAATGTTTTCAGACAACAGCTTGTCATATTCGTCATTGTCAAGCCGCGAGATGACCTCAACACTCAAAATGCCTCGCAGTGTGTAATCAAGCAGGCCACTCACAAACTTAATTTTCTCAATGACCTTGTCAGTGATGTCTAGAGTCGGGATAGACTTACAGTCAATCGAATCAGCGTGTGCCGTAAGGCTGAAATCACCCGGTTTGAAGTAGTTTTCCATGTTCCCCCCTCGCAACACGGCTTTTTGCAGGGAGACATCTCCATCAGACAAGCCGAGGTGGTAGATTGCGTATGTATCTCATAACCATGCCCAATTTGAACTAATTTGCGCGTGTGGTTTGCCTGAAACTTGTCCATGCTGAACGGCAGGTCACACATTTCTGTAGGATGGATAAAATCGGACACCACAATGTGGCCGTTGCCAAGCTTGTCCAGTCTTTTTTCGATTTGGGCTCGAAGGTACTTGCTCAGAGTGAATAGGTACTTGTACTGCTTGAGCGACTCCAGAAACGTCGGGGTTTCAAACAGGACTTCCAGGTTATGCTCTGAGTATTCAGAGTCAAAAGTATGATGAATGAAGCCGCACCACGGCTTTCGGAAAGGAATCACTCCTACGTGGGCGTACACGGGACCGGATCACAGAAAGGTGCAGTCTACATAGTTGTCTAAAATCAAATTTTTTTCACCTGTATCGTGGTACTTCATTAGCGTCGCCACAACATATTCCCATCCACTGTGGTGACATCCTTTGAAATCCATCACACTGACTGCCGTGGCATTGTACAGAACAATACTATCGTTTTTGTGTTCTGGTTGTGGTGGTGTTGGTTCCTCTGATGCACGAATTCGGCTACTGATCCATCCTGCAAAGTCCTTCTGGTTTTCCACCCATACCCAAGTCAGGTCATTAGTTGCTTTAAAATTCGGAAGGGGAAGCTTGTTTGCAAGACCATACTGATACTTGGGATAAGGCATTTTTGTCAAGACGAGGCAAATGAGAGCTGCTGCAATGTCAATGCGCTCCTTGCAGGCACCCGTCTTTTGAATCAGAGTGTGGAATGTTTCAGTGTTATTTGCAATGGCCTCTGCAACGACATGTGGTGAACGTGTATCATGTACCTTGGTACCGGTCATCAAGTAGGACACGGCACGTTCAATCGCCCTGGTTACCACATCGGACTTTGGCGACTTCACTTTTTTCGGCGAATCGTCGCAACCTTTTACCATCAACAAAACGAACCGGTCTTCAAAAGTGCCCAAGTCAGCATATCGCGATACGTAGCGGCTCATTTTCAGCTTATTGGCATCTTGTTGAAGTCCCCGGCTGAGAGCCACTGCCCATGAGATTGTAGGGCAGCACTTGGGTGGTTCATGAGATTGTTTTATTGTTGTTCATTAGCCACCGGTTTTTCTTATTATATTTCTATCGGACTTTATTTTAAGTATTTAACACGGCATGTTCGGACGAATAAAGAATACTCTTTCACAAAACTCAATACGTTATCAGCACCAGCCAACCAACTAAGCAAACAAAGACCTACCATGAACAAGCTCAAGATTGTCATGTTCGACGGAACCAACTTCCATGACTGGGAGACTGCACTACTCTACTTCCTGAAAGGAAAAGGGTTAGCCATGACTTTGCAGGCACCAGCACCGATGGACCCCGTGGAGCTGAAGGAATGGACCAAGATCGATGATCAAGCATTTGGCAAGATAGGAGAAAGAGTCATGCTTGTGTTTCACAAGCAACTAAGAGAAGCAAAGACAGCAAAGGGGCTATTTGACAAAGTCAAAGCACTGGCTGAGGCAAGCTCGGTGAACCTGGCAATAAGAGCATGTCACGCATTCATGAACACGAAGTACTCAGATGGAGACAACTTCGAAAAGTTCATTGGGGACATGGAACGCTACTGAAGACAGCTGAAAAGCGACTCGGAAGTTAAAGACAAGGAAATAGTCATCCAAGTCATGAGTAGCTTAGTAGCTTACCTGAATCATGGGATTCCTTCTTGCAGGGATTGAGAGATCAGTCGGACATCATGGAAAGCTACACAAAATTCAAAACATCAATCTATGCGGAACATGATTGGAGAGGCGAAAACAAAAAGAAACCATCAAGCAGCAGAGGAATAGCCATGCAGGCAAAACAGAGCGGCGCACCAAAATTCAAAGGAGAATGCAACAATTGCGGGAAAACGGGACACAAAAAAGCCGATTGTTGGACCAAGGGCGGAGACAAGGAAGGCCAAGGACCCAAGCAAAGAGAAAAGAAAAATGATGAGAAGAAAGCGAATCAAGTGAATCAATCAAGAAACTATGTACTTACTGCAGCAAAGATCAAGTCAGCAGATGGCAACTGGATCCTGGATTCTGGAGCAAGCAACCATATGACGGGCGACAAAGAAATCATTAAAAGCTTAACAAACACGAATGACCTTGGAAAGGTAACGGTAGCAAGTGGCGACCAGTTCGAAATCATGGGAGTCGGATCTGTGGAGCTAAAGGGTGAGGAGGGGACAGTCACAATTACTGGAGTCCTGTACGTACCGGAATTATCAGTAAACCTCTTGTCGATCTCAGCGCTCAGTGTAAAAGGAGTGACCATCAACTTCGACGAAAAAGGCACATCAGTTTCAATGAAGGACAAAATCATCCTCCGCACCACAGACATTCGCGAAGGACTATACACTCTGAAGGAGAACAAAGTGGGATTAACAACACAAGTAACAACAAGGGTGACCACATTGAAGGAGGCTCACCGATTCATGGGACACTTGAATGCAAAGGATCTAAGAAAGTTAAATGAACAAGCCAACAGCATCAACATCAAAGACGGAAAACTCGGAGACTGCAGCGTGTGCATGGAGTCAAAAATCACAAGGAGCGTGGGAAAAGGGAAATCAGATCAAGTCGAAAAGCCAGGCGAGGAATAAAACGAAGCAATGACAGGAAAGAAACCAAACCTGAAGTACATGCGCAGATTTGGCGAGCACTGCGTGGCATACATCAGCAGGCACAAATGCGGGAAGCTGGACAGCAAGGGAGTTAAATGCAGAATTCTGGGAATCAAGGAAAAAGGATACTTACTAGTTGAAGTTGACAGCAGCAGGATTTTCCAGTCAGTCCACGTGACGTTCCCCAAGCAAGAACCGGAGTTGGAAACTGAAGAAACAAGAGACGAGCCACCAGAACTACCAGAAAGAACAAGGAAGCCCAGAACACAGCATCTAGCACAACAGCAGCAAAGACCCCAAACACATCAACAGGAGAGACCCCAAACACCAGAGAGAGAGGAGCAAGACTCGGAGGAAGATGACCCGAGAAGCCATGCAACTGGAGACCTATCGATGCTGTCGTAGTTCATCCAATGCAAACACCGCCTGCCGGAATGAGCTCCTTAAACTTTGCAACAGTAAGCACCAGTGGAAAAGGCTATTCCCTTTGAATCAGTGATGCAAACAAAACTGCTTTCAAACGAGGGAAAACATTGTTCAAGAAACGCAGGAGGATTGGTTAAATCTAAGGGTGTCTTGGCAAGCGGAGTCGATTGAGCCATTATTGTGACTCAAATGCGACACCTCCCATCACCACCGGAAAAATATCGAGAACTTTAAAAGTGTTTCATTGTTAAATTCTTTACCCGTTCATGTTGCTTCGGAAGACGCGTTGGGTTGGAAAATGGGCGAAAACTCTTACCATACCCAACCTAGTGAGCGAGGCGAGGCGCGTTTTTGGTGCTTTATCAGTTTTATTCGTTCATTACAATTGATCAAGAGCACGTTTCCACCAACGTGTTGCCGCCGCAATGGCCATACGCATACCTGGAACTAAACATTCAACACCATACGCGAGCCTGGAATGCGCAGCAAACAGCAAATTAAATAAACCAGGAATATATCATGAGAATGATGGCCAGTGCAGGATGCAAGATGGCTCCCAGATATGTTCAACAGCATCGACATATTGCAGCATCTCGATAATGCGGTTAATATAGTCCGTCGGTGTATTTCAGACCTTATAGATCTTCTCATCGATTGTTGCTGTTTCTTCAAACTCGGAATGCAATTTGGAGTGGTAGTTTGAAACGACTACCGAATCCTTCACGGCGATGAATGAGATGCCGTCTGGGTTCCGGGTGTGGAAAATGTGAGTGTTCCGGAAAAAATAGCCGTATTTTGGGTTGTAGAAGCAGTCATGGATGAGCACACGCAGGTGGCCATTTGAGCAGGAGTTATGGAGTTTGATAGTTGTTGAGCTGGGATGTTTATTGCCTATTACTACGCCATATGAGTGGTCGTTAGGTTCACACAACAAATTGGTGTTGGCCAGAACCATCCGCTGTTGCAGCGTGGGCGGATAAATGAGCGCCGGTTCATGAACCTGAAAATTGTAGCCAGTCATCATCATGAAAAAGTTTTTTGGCATGAAAAAAAGAAAGAAAAACACCCAAAATACACAAAACCAGTGCGCTCAAGAAGCAGGATCACACCATTTATGGCTTCGGGTCTTGAATTAACTTATATTCCACCCAACAGCGGTGCATATATAAAATTCTCATTTTGGCTAGATTTTCTGGAAGATCATGTTGAGAGGCGATTCCAGCCACGAGAACTCCAAATGAACAATGTCTTAATCAACCATAATTTCTATCCTCCAAATACCCTCGGTTCCTCCTAACCTTCCAATTCTGTCCTAGCATCCAGCCGTGTGCCCGAAGGACCCTCACAACAGATTATGCTGTTGCAAAAACCACTCTTCGAAGCGACAGCGAACTGCGGCCACCAAATCTCTACATTTTACTGTTTCTTGTTTAGGTCAGTCGCTGCCTGGCCCTTCTTAAGTGGTAGGACTTGCTTGGTGAGGGCGAGGAGATGTCAGGTAAGTTTGCCAGGTTCCGATTTTTGAGAAGACGAGATTTTAACATTGCTGACGATACTATAATATCTCATCTCCAAATTTGTGGGGACTGAAAATGGTTTCGGTATTCTCCATGACACATAACACGAGATGCTTCCCTTACAACGGGCATACGTCTTTCAAATGAGCCTGACCGTCAAAACTGCCATGGCCGCTGAATTTTTCGATCTGAAGCTGGCTTTCGAACAGTTTCGCCAGTTTTGTTGCATCACTTTTATGGCCTCGATTGAAAGCTCATTTTTATTTCCAACAGTCATACGTAATTGCAATCTTCAAAGCATGCCCGCGCCTTTTCAGCCTGTATGGTCATGCATGCCTCTATAAGTGCATCTTGCTCATTCGCGCGACTGAGCCGCTCTTTGTGTCGGCACAGATAATTTCGCAAGAAGAAGAAGCTCATCTCAATCTGCAGGAAATTTTGAGTATTTGTTTGCCACAGACAGGGATGCAAAATACAAACCGGATTACAGTCACGGGTGTAAGGCGGCATAAAAATGAGAAGAATGCCGGCATTTATGCACAGCTCGAGAATATGATCGCATTTGTCACTGATCGGGTCTTCAAGAACAAGCACGCTGTTTGATTGAGGAAACGCGCTCATTTTTGGGAGCTGGAAAACATGTTGACTAAATGACAAGTTTAAACAAACTAAACGCGTTGAACAACTCACCAAACATTCTTCCAACCATTCCGTGAATACGTCGTCATCATCTCTTTTATCCAATGCAGCAAAAGAAATGTAACCATCGAGCGAAATGCCTGCAAAGACATTTTTCTTCTTCTTTCGAACAATTGGTGCATGACGTGCCGCTCCGTATCCACCCTCGTTCCGTCTCCAGTCCCTTTCCGAAGAAAATCGGCTGACTGCTGCTTCACCAGCAAACACCAGCAGCTCCGCATCAAACCGACCAACGGAGAGGAGAAATAGCAATCTCTCATTTTTGCTGCGTTCAACTGCCTTCTCAGTCAGCTGGCATTGAAAACGTATAATACTTCAATTCAATCATGAAGTATTAATACCAAAAACTGACCATGTTGTGAGTAACACTCAATGCGCAAAGACAGCGCCACATGGTTGGAATCGACACTTCATTCCCACTTGCCAGTTCCAACTCATGCACTAATTCTTCAAGATACCAGTCTTTTCGAATTGGCAGAAGCGGTCGCAGATGCTGGTGGCGGTGACAGTTAGTGTTCAGCTCACGCACTCATACCAACTCACCACCAGGTTTCGACTGTCCAGAGCTCTTTGACGCGCGCTTACATTGATGAATGGATCCTTGACCGTTCTATATGCTTCAAATATGGCCCACGTCTCGCGGCACACTCGTTCGGATACGTAGAGACGGTCCGCCACCTCTTCAAACTCGTCGCCATCAAGAATAGCATAAATGATCCGCCATAGTATGGCTTCAGGATGATCGTTGCGTCGCATCGATAATACTGATTGTTGTAACAGGAGACGATATTTAGATCGGAAAGGGATCGGCAGTCGAAAACTGTACCGTTGATTCCTGAACTCATTCAGAGATAACAAATGGATATAAGTACGCCTGAGAATGAATGTATGGGTCAGTGTTTGAGTTGCCGGTTGATCCAGATCTCACCTATATTTACCGGGCAATTTAAAGTTGGGCCTGTTTTTGATGGACAACTCACACGTACAGATCCCAGCCAGCGCCGTGCGCATTGACCGTGCCAAAGTACTCGGTAAAGGGTCTTTCGGCATTGTGTATGCAGCCACATACAAGTCACGCAGCGTGGCAGTCAAGTGTCTTGTTGGCATGGACACTATTGTTGCACGCAGGGCTTTCGAGAATGAAGCTCGGCAATGGCTCAGCCTCAAGCACGACTACATCGTATCCCTCCTTGGTATCGGCTTCTTCAATGAGACCCAAGAGAACGTCGCGGGATCAGTGGAGGCAATGCAAGACCCCGTAGCACCAATGCTTGTCATGGAACGGATGTCGACAAGTGTTTACACTGTAATTTACTCTCTCGCTGTTCCGCCTTTGGAGAAGAGGCTGCGTTGGGTGAGCCAGACAGCGAGTGCCTTCCGCTATCTACATCACGAGTGCAAGCCTCCTGTTCTCCATCTCGACTTGAAGCCAGACAATATCCTGATCGGTAAGTCCTCTCCCTCTGCAAATTTCGAATGGCTGATCACTGAATATGTTTATTACAGACAACGATGGCAATGCCCAAGTTGCTGACTTTGGTCTTGCGTGCGTTCAGAGACTGACCACCAGCTACACAGCCAACTCTGTTCAAACCAGGAGACACGGAGCTTACCTGTACGCTCCTCCCGAATCGTTCGAGATGCGGTACAGGCCCACGACAAAGCATGACGTGTACTGCTTTGCCATGACCATGTACGAAATTTTAGGCTTGCAGTTTCCATTTTTCGGCGAAGACATCACGCATGCAAAGGACTGGGTGAAACGGGGAGAACGGCCTGAGCAGCCGGAGATGGCACCAATCCCAGATCACTGTTGGGAACTGATCGTCAAATGCTGGGATCATGCTCCAGCCCTCCGCCCAGACTTCATTCAAATCACTGACTCGATTCAAAGCTGGATTCCAGAAGAGGCGCAACCCCAAATTGTCGATTCAAACCATTCAGATTTCTGGAATCAGTTGCAAATTTCGACTGATGATACGTTGGTTGCGACTCTTCCGAAAACACCGAAGGCTGCCTCACAACTGTGCAACGCGTGTTCTTTGAGTATCAGTCGCCGTCGCAATGTTAGAGCCGGGGATGTGTACTATCATGCCGACTGCTTCCGTTGTAAGGTTTGCAGTGCGGTTTTTCGAATGTTTGAAACTATCGCATATCAACTCTTCATGCGCAGGACTGCAACTGCAACCTCGTCGAAAAGTACTTCCCTCACTATCCAATCCCGGACGATAAGAAAACTCTATTCGTGTACTGTGAGCTCCACTATTTCACGCTTTTGAATTTGATTTGTACAAAGTGCGGGAAAGCTCTGCGCGGACTTCATATCAACGTCGAGGGAAAGAAATTTCATCTGGAGCATTTCTTCTGCCAAGCGGATGGTTGCGACAAGACTTTTCGTCAAAAGGATTCGTACTATCTTCAAAATGACAAGGTGAACTGGTTTTGACTGAACAATAACAAAAGAAAAAAAAAACGTCGTCACTAAAATCTCGAATGTAGATACTTTGCGCTGCCCATTACTCGCAATCAGCTCAAAGTTGCAGAGGGTGCAATGTCCCTGTCATGAAAGAATATGTAGCTCACAAGGAGAAACGGAATTTGAAAAACACTGACGATGCAGCAACATTCCAATGGCATCCGAACTGCAGTCAGTTGTATAGACTTTGGGGCGCAAAACTAAAAATTGCGCCGCATTCGCTGAGGGATGGTGCAAATGGTAACACTGCCATAGTCAACGTGCCATTTTCCTTTCCTTGATGCATCTGTTTTAGATCCTGCTGAGTTTGAAACTCAAATATCTGGGGTGTTGAAGAACGTTTTTGGAGTAATGACGATTTTTGACGACAAGTTCACGGCTGTTTTGGCAGAAATCTGCAAGCACTACGCAAAAAAAGACTTAGTCGAATTATGCAAGACATCGTACGTGCTGGTGGACTGCGTTGGCGTTATTTTCAAGTGCCTTGAAGACATTGCCAAACAAGCTGCCATCAAGAACCAACAGGAGGCTGCGACAAAGTTTGAGGGCGTGTCTCAAATTACGCAAGAGCTGATGGTTTTCTTTCGGCTGCTGATCAGTCCGCCAGAAGTCAAAAGCAAAGCTGAGTTGGAACGGGGTGCTCAACAGTTGCATCAAACTGCCGAGGCTATTCTCAAACACGCTCTAAAGCGAACTTTCAGCGTGGTTAGTAACGTCGCGCATCTATTTCTCTGTCTTTTTTTGAATCTTCGTGAATCAGACTAAACCGCTTTGAAATAGGAAATTTCCCTACAATCAGACGCGTTTCTCGCTGCTTTACTTTTGCAGTTGATATCAGTATTTGACCTTTCACCACCCTCAAGCGCGGTCCTCAAGCAAGCCCTCCCTCCAAAAGATTCCGAGAAATGCAAGTCATGTTCGAAATCAGTTGATACCGATTGTGTCAAATCCCTTAGCGATGCGCACGTCTGGCATTCGTCAAGAAGCTGCTTCACCTGCTCCTACTGCGGCCTATTTTTAGATTCAGAGTCCAGTGATGTCATAGCAGCTGCGTGCGATGAAGCGACAGGCGCATTGTATTGTGGGTACCACTCACAACGCGTGGGAGGCAAGCTGCAAGCGATTCGACGAGTTTCTCGACTGGATCACGCACTATATTGCCTTCATGGTGCTGTTGGAACGTTGTTTTCCCTCGTCATCATCAAAGAACAATAAAAGCTTGACGTTATTTATTGGTATGTATTTACGTTGGATAATCAGTTAAAAAATGTCCAATGACAACGTGAGCTACATCCTGATCAGCGAATGGGTCAATGGGGCACCACAGGTCAAGTTCCAGTTCCCGAATGCGCAGATGCATTCGACCCACGAGAACATTGCGTGAGCCAACGTCGAGTTGTTTCCATGCTAAATTGCCCAGTTAAACGCACTTCCAACCCTCACAGACCCCTGATGTTGCCCTTCGGTTGCGAGCTCAGGCCCGAAGATTCATTCATGTTCGTGCTGCATGCAAAGAATCAGGTGTGTATCCCGTTTCCTAGCCTGCTTGTGTCTCACCACTGACGATCATAAACAGAATCGGGATTCCCTGCCGGACTCGGAATCAACCGTACTCAAACTGCGCAAATTCGACAGCAAAACGTTCGTATCTCCGAAACCTGCAAATGGCCCTTTTTCGTAACCGTACTTGTCTCGATTCAAAGCCAGGTTGCGCTTCTCGCCGATGCCTTCTCATTCGATGGGCGGGTCTGGAAGCCTCTCTCTAGCTCGAGTTCGCTTATTCAGCTTGCGCCCAACTCAGCAACAATTTGGGATTCGGACTGTCTCCGAACCTTCGCTGAAATGTTTGTCTTCAAATCATCAGATCACTTGCAGCAAATACTGACTGCGTTAACAGTAATCTGGAATCGAAAGCGGAATATAGGCAGCCAGAAAGAGACTGCGTTGTCGTCTATTCGGAAGCATTGATCATTGGTTGGTATATTTCACTGGCATCAATTGAAGTCGAGATTGACCTGCGATTAATATGTCCGCAGGGCTGAGATTCAATTCGGAGGATGACGAAATCTGCTTTGTGAACCATCTGGACTCAGCATTGAAACTCGGCAAGAATTACAGCGCAAATCGACGTGCGTAGGAACATAATTCGCACCTGAATGAATTGCATTTAAAGAAAAGCTTATCAAAAACAGCGGCTCTTCCCGCAATACCACGCGACCCTTTCGCCCATCTTCCCTCGCTCTTCTGTCAAACGGTTGTGCGGAACACGAACTCAAAAATTCGTTCTCTCACAATCGCATCCGCACATTCCTGGATTAGCGCGTTTGAGGTTAGGAGTACTTTCATACTTGCATATATAAAGCACACACTTAACATTCACTTACCAGCCTTTGGTCACCCTTGCCTTGTACGACTTCATGAGGAATGAAAAGATCGGCATCGTCACATCTCTGTTTCAAGCAATCAACTCACTCGATCTGTCCACAATGCCTCGACTGACCTATCCCGAACGAACAATCATGCGCTGCTCCTATGAACCTGCCGAATATTTTCAAAGCACGTTTGAAGATGCCATCGAGCGGGGGATGGCACGAGGTGGGAAACGCGTTGGCATGCTTACAGAGGAATGGGATGGAACTGCCTTTTCGGCAAACTTGCGATTCATGGATACCATGCACGCTGTCGAAATTCCAGTGTACTTGTACCCTGGAGAACTGGGCGATGTGAGTCATTGACACGCTTCTTTTATTTGAGCTCGTAATTTAAACTCCATGCTATGTCCTAGTTTTCGATGGTCCAGTTGGTGACTACTTTCTCTGCGTTAGACTCAATCAATCCACCTCAAAATCAAGAGTTAAAATGGCGCAACTCGGCACCGTATTATTGGCATCCGCATCTAGACTCGGGAGCTCGAACTCATCCGCTTATTTTCCTCATGAACGCGTTACTTACTGAAAAGCGAATTGTTTTTGTTGGATGCGGAAGGAGCGCGAACGAAATATCAAATTACGTTTTCGCAGCAAGTTCGTTTGGAAGTGGAGGTGGATTGGTGCTGAGTAGCCTTTTGGATCGCACATTTGGGATTGTGGGTGCTAAGGAGATCCAGGACCTTCAGCCGCTCATGTGAGCTTTCTACTTTATCTTCTCAGTTTTGATTTGCCGCTAACTTGAATGAGGAAAATGTAGGACTGGGTTTGTAGCTGGTACTGCAGACGAGTCTATTGAGCAACGGCCTGAACTGTGGGACATTATGTTGGACATCAACTCTGGAAAGATAACAGTTTCACCGCAAATCCGAATGGGAGCTGATGGAATGTCGAATCCTCGCGCTCCAGAGGGAGATGTTGATTGGATGAAGCAAGGGTTTTGGATTGGTGACAGCGAGTTTGTACTGGATGTGAGTTTTCTTTGATTATTTCCTTCACACTGGCATGAGCATCTCACCTCCCTGAACACAGGTTATCACGGCAATTCAAAGCGAAGCACCTGAACTTCAAATCCGCCAAATAATGTATGACCAAATCCAAAGATTTGTGGACATCACGGCTGTATTTGAAGTGGAAATCCTCAATACAACCCTGATTGGTCAGCCACCAGTTTCTACCTTGTACCCGGGTGTGGAATCAGCCGCGTTTTTTCGAGACGAAATCTCGAAGAACGCAGAGCTGTTGATGCTGAGAAATCGTATTGAAGGCTTCAAGTTGTCGTCAAAATACTTCCAATACGTTCAGGCAAGAAAAGGTCATGGTTGGCAATGATTCGCATCACCTAACATGTTTGTTTTATCCTGCAGAATCACAACATACTCTTGCAAAAGACTTATCTTCCTTCGGACTTTCCCATTCGCTCGCTCATGTCTGAGCTGCATAATCGAAACATCCACTATCAACCAGACACGACCCGCCTTGTTCAGATCATGTTTCTAATTCAAGACACGATACTTCCTGGATCGGATCCTGTTCAAACAGAGCTCCTGGCTGCTCTTCGCACAAAAGGAATATCCGTTTTTGCTGCTGGAATGATGCACGATAGGTGGGAGATCCGAAATGCATGTACTAGAATTCTGTGGCGACTGGACTGGCACAAGGTTTTTGTTTTTTGGTGTTTTTGCTCGCATAACCGTTACTGCTGTAAATTTTAACACTTGTTACAGATTGGAACTGTTTATATTCAGCTTTTGAATCCATTCTACCGTCTTTGCTACAGTCGAACAAGCCACCTTCTTCTGAACCAATCAGATGACTTGGAGTCTGATGACGAATCAGAAGAAACAGACTCGGTCGCATCCACGCCAAAAGTATCTGTGCCTTTGGTGAAGAACCGCCAATCAAAGATCCGCATGTCCGTCCTCCTGGACCAACGCAACTCAAACCGCGTCATGTTCAACAAAGTCAATTCCGGATACATGCGTGGCAGCGTCCTCGCAACGCAAGGGCTTGCAGGAATCATGTCTGTCCCTGGACTTAAACCAACTGGTATTGATTCAGGCCGTTTTCAAAAGTCGCAGCTGTCCGACACAACTCCAGGCTGGATGGACAGCTCCAACGGACAAAGTCCTGTCCTGGACAACGCGTCCATGCGGTCTGGTCGATCTGGTCGGTCAGCCGCTTCTAAACCAGCGGATATGGGTGACCTGGACCGCATGTTGAAGAGTGTCGAAAAACTCGGATTCAACAACGCCGCATATCCTCCTTCCTCATTGAGCCAACCAGCATTAAGCTCTGACGGACGCGGCAAACCAACCGTTTATGATGGCAGTGACGATGAAGATTCAGTCTCAATGGAGCGAGGGCGTGGTGTGACACCTGCTGTCCAACGAAGCGCATCAACAGACTCTGGCTTCGGAAACGGAGGAGGCCAGCAACCCCCACGCGGGCAATCCGTTGCCCCAAATACCGGCGGAGAACGTATGGGAAGAAGCGATACCTTTGGTGCATCTAGAGCTCCCCGAAGCGCAAGCACCGGTGCGCCTGCAATGCCGTCATACGGAAGACCGACTGGACCACCTGCGCTGCAGCAAGGGTACCCAGCAGGATATCCCAACTCTCCTGCTGGCCAGCAAGCTGGACTGATTGGCCAGCAGCGGCAACCATCCACTTCGAATACATCCCCTGCAGTGTTTGTGGCGCCACCACGTAACCCGAGTGCCGGTCGAGTCACTCGCCCGACAATGGGTGGGCAAGGTCAAGGTGAAATGCAGCAACAGAGATGATTGAATGTTAGACGAATCAAAAATAAAACACAGACTGTGCAGATAAGAATACCTGTGATCATCATAAATGTACCCATGGGAATCGAAGAAACAAGCACAAGGAAATGCGCGCATGTATTTGAATGAGAGACAGGAGAGTGGTGTACCCAACCTTCACAACTACTTGGAGACAGATAAACGCGACGTTTCAACTTTCAGAACGCGTGGATCCGGTTTCTGGACAAGTTGGGGTAATATACATTCATCCGCAACTGTCAGCTTTTTACATGAACGACTCCATCACTTTATTGGTTGTATGAAAACCCAAAAATGAAGCAAGAAAAAAATGGGAAGGGAACAACTTGAAAAATGTTTTGGGAGAGACAAACACCCACAAAAAAAAAAGAAAAGCATAGCTGGGGAAAGCTATAATGATATAAAATTTGAAGCTGCACGACCAATATAATCCAAGAAAAGGAAAAAAAAAAAAATGATACAAAAAGGAGCCCGAAACCGCGAAGGAAAAACATAAATTTTTTGCATGTCCAGAGAGTGGGGGGAAAGGGAATGACAAACAGATCAAGAAAATGGGAACTGTATCATACATGATTATCTCAAGTAAGAGCGTGGGGGAAAAAAGAGCGAATTGTTTTCCATTGGCCTAATTTCGCTGCTGCTGGCCAGACGTCGGAGCTCCATACCCTCGAGGTAACGGCGATACACCACTATTGTTGGAATTCATGATCCCAATGGATAGCGCCGACACCCCACCTTGTGTTGCATTTGCTTTCTGTTGAGAAGACATCATTTGCTGTTGTTGCTGTTGTTGCATGAGAAGTTGCATTTGGACCTGCGAGATACCATTCATGCCACGATTCGGCGCACTGGTGCTCATCATTCCAATTTGCTGCTGTTGTTGGTGGTGCCCATGCTGTTGCTGCGAATTTTGCTGCTGCTGCGCATTGTTCCTACGTCCTCCGCGAGCACGATTGCGGTCCCCAATATTGGGACCAAGAATCCCATTCAATCCGCTACTCACTGGACCCGTACCCACGGGAACCGTTTTCCACTTTAACCATGCACACAATGGAAGATGATCCGATGGAACATGAGGCGTGGGGAATGAATTGATCTTGGCCAAATATCCAACTGGAGGCGGTGGTTGATGATGGTGGTAAGGTCTTGGCCCTGGGACAGCCGGTGGAACGACTTCGCTTCCAGAAACTACGGTGTTTTCGTTCAGAGATCCGGCAAGCTCTGCCACGTCGGACGCAGGCTTTAAAAAGTCGCCCAACTTTGCCTGTCTCTTGTCAGAAAGGAGCAAGCCGTCGGCAACACCTGGAACAATGCTATCGCCAACTGCGCCATGGTCTCCCTCCACCAGCGCCTCAAGCTCAGGAGAATCCATTGCTCCACCACAACCAACATCTCCTTCATCCCCACTTTTCTCTGCACCATCGACTTCACCCTCTTTTTCATCCGATGGGTAGTAAGTTTGATCAAAATCTCCCAAAACATCTCGAATACTGAGAGTTCCACTCGTGTACAGAATGTGATCAATACTCCCTTCAAAGTCCGGAGTCTTGTTGGTGAATGGTAAATCCTTTCGATCATATGCACTTGCAAGCTTTGTCCCATGCCTCAATAAAGGCAACAACGTCTGTTGCTGCGGCGGTTGAGGGGCTCCCGGAGTCACAACCCCGCCAACAGGAACATTCGGATTCTGAATCACAACTCCACCTTTCAGCAACCCTTCAAATCCTGGTTGACCGGCAAGCGTGCTCGCCAATACAGTCACACCCGTCAATGGGTTTCGCACAGTCAACGCTTTGGTAAATCTTCCAAAATCTTTTCCTTGGAAAAGCGGTCCAGGCGCAACTTTCCCGCGCACAAGATAATCCACTACAGCTTCACCCGCACGGGAATTCAAGTCAGCAGCGATAGCAGTGGGAACATCTCGATGTGGAGCGCGTTCCAACCACTCCATCAAAATAGCCGCTTGAAGTAATTTCGTGTCGCTGAATTGAGGATCCCAATGCAAATGCGTGTTGACGATTCTGCAACGCAGGCTGCGCGCCTGCCGGTTTTGAAACACGCATACGAGCGCGATGTTTGGGAATGGCGCAAGTCGCTGATATAAATCAGACGAAGGGTCTTGTGGTACTTGATCACTGTATGCAAACGCTTGAACCGCCATGAGAGAGAAGCGTGCTTCGAGAAAGAAAATGGCGCATCCATCTGCTGCGTGTTCGCGTTTCTTTTGCTGAAAGTGGCCGTCATATCCAATTTTCTGCAAAGCTGGAAGGAATACTTCTTTAAAGTCGTGTGGTGGTAATTCCTGCGGAGTGAATGTCAGTACCGACACCCAAAAACATCAACTGGAAGTGAACATTTAAACCTGCAAGCAAATAAAGTCCGGCGAATAAAATGCGATTTCATCCAAAATCATTTTCTTGCGGTGATCCCAATCCAGAGTCTCAGAGTCGGCTTTGTGATAGCGACTATCAGTGCAATACATTGGTGCAAGAACGTTGTACGACATGATCATAAAATGTCTGTTGTCTGGCTTTTCGGTGCCTCCCTTTTTCCAGACGCGATGAGGAATTTCCATCGTGCCTGTCGAAATAAAGTCAGTACAAAACGGTCTCTCAGTCATTGAAAATTAACAAACCTTGGACACCCAAAAATGGCATTCTCGGCAATTTCAGAATCGGGCATCCCTAAAAGACAAAACCTCAACAGTTAGAAAGAACGAAAAGAGAACCCAAGAAAAATCGAAAAATCAGCCTACATCTCCCGCCAATTCCGACTTTGCAATCCCCGCATTATTGAGAACCATCCCACCAACAACTCTTCCCGGTGGTAAAAGCATTCCAGGGGATGTTTCAGAAACATTCACAGAAGTGGAGGGCATATCCAGACGGCCATTTGACGCAGCAGCCTTCAACCCCTGGCCTTGATACGATGCCGCGATTCCGCCGCTACCTCCGAAACCACCATTATGACTGGTGCTACCCCGACCGCCGAGAGCAGTCAACGAAAAATCAGGACTCGTGTCAACGCTTGCGCCCAACATGGTAGTACTTGTCCCCACACTCGTTCCAATGAGCCCATTAGGCCGCATTGCATTTCCAGAACCAACAAAACTATTGATTAAAACTGGAGACGTTCCGCTTGCTCCGCCACCCGCATTGGGACTCGACATGAAAGACTGCTGATTCAAGGAATTGCCTATACTTGGAGACGCGCCATGCTTATGCTGTTGGTACGATCCTTGCGAAGCATTGTTGTGATTTTGGTTGTAATGGGAAGACGCTTTCGAGTTCATGTTGACAGACTGCGACATCTGTTGATGCTGCTTTTGACTTTGGGTTGATGGTAAATAGAGTTCAGGAATCGCCGCATGCAGGCCGCTTCCGTTGCTGACCGTGCTCGCATGTCCACCAGCGATGCTGAATCGTCGAAGCGCTTTAAACGATCCTGTGGGGGTTTGTTCGGAGCTGCTTGGACCAGAGCTTCCACCAGCACTTCCTTCTTGGACGTTCGCGAGAAATTGAGAATGCAATGGGAGAAGCGTTGATTTCTGCTGATGCTGCGGCTTCTGAGAAGAGGAGGCGGGCGGCATTCCAAAAGCCAACGGATCCAGATCGATATCATTGATATCGAACGTCAGATCGTCTGAATCAAATTTGTTGATCCCATTAGATGGGTTTGCGTGTGCAAGAGACGGCTTTGGAAATTGCTGGTGATATGCTGATGACGTAGATTGGAACAAGAAGGGAGTATTTGAAAATGACGAAGCCATATTGGAAACATCTTTGGGAGATCCTACGCCGTATCCGGACAATGATAGTTTTGCGCCCGGGGAAGTCGCCAAACGAGTGGCTGAGGTGAAATGAATTCATCCATTATTAATCCAATATCTCATTGAACCCACAATTGCTCAGAGAGCCCCAGCACAAGGTATAAACAGAAAATGATGTTTCACATACCCATAAAGCGGTTGTATTCGTGGAAGGAGGATGAAATGCTTGTCGAATATCCCAACTGGTCATGGTCATCCATAGAAAACGTTGGCGAGTCCTGGCCAACAACCCAGTCCACCATACGCGAGGCACCGAGTAAATCATCATCAGAGTCACTGTTGTTGGAGTTGTTCCCGTTGATTGTGTTGTTTGCAAACAGCTGGTACTGATATTGATCCCAGGTGGCGTTTGGGACCGACTGGGAAAGAAGCGACATTGGGCCATTTGGATTTGCATAGTTCTGCTTTGGGAGGTCTGCTGGGCTTTCGAAATGGGCCGTTTTATTCGTGTTTGAGCGGGCGACGGCACCGGCAAAGTTCATTGGTTGGATAGAGTTGGACTGGAGCGCAAAATAGAGACCGTCAGATTGATCATTAGTGGGGGTGTAGTTTTGAAGAGAGTTGAGGGCTCTCCGAGGGTGGTGCAGTGAGTGGGGATGTTTACCCTGTCCCGCGCACTTGCTCCGTCTGCGCTCTGACCATTCTGCCTCTCTTTATCCTTTTCTGTCTGTGACTGGGTCTGAATCTGCTTGCCCAACAGCGACGCCATTCGGAGGTTGTTGCTGGTTGGTTGCTTCTGTGGAGTGAGTGTCTTTCAATTAAATATATTCTGACTTTATTTACGCATTATTTATGAATCACTTTTCAGCTTGTTTACTTACTATTTAGTTGCATTGATGCCCTTTGCACAGTTATCACGCGTTTGGCAGCTGAAGCTGGTGTATGGATACGCTTGGTAGTGTTATCGCACGACAGGTGCCAGTGACTGTAAGAAGCGACATACACTGCCAGCGTCGCTGTGCCCACAGACACGCTGCAACTGCATCCATCAGAATCAGACCCAACGCACCTGCCACTGAATCACATCAAACTGACTCGCGCTATCGCTATCGCTTCCCAACAAAAAAGAGAAAAAAAAAGGTTGAAAATGGCGGACCCGCAAACCGGACTTGTCACTTCAAATTTTGCAGTGCTTGAAAATACGAATAAATTTTTGATGACAACTGCATTCGACCCCTGTGTCTAACTTGCATTCAAAAGCAACCCAATGCCACGACCACCTTCACCCCCCATCGCTACTTGCTCCACCCATACACCTACATAGACCTACCAGGTGTCACTAATGGACCGCCACTCCAGTTTTGGCTTCACCGCATACTCTGCCGCATCCGAAGCGGATGACGAACTCACCCTCTGGCATCAGCTCTTTGACCACCCAACCCTTCAGGAACCCAGCAGCAGCAGTTCCAATACGACCCATCGCGGCACAGGCAGCAACAATCTGGCACCGGAACCTCTCAGCTCCCTTCCCTACAAAAGCGCCGAAGACGAACTTTGGCAGATGTCCGAATCGACAAACCGCAAAAACAACGATGTAACCCTCGAACGCATTCGCGCAAATTCGAGCAACTCGTATGTTCATCAGCAACCTCTCTCAGCATTCTCTGCTTGGAAGTCGTCCAGCCAGTTCTCTGACTTGTTTCCAAACCCTGTCTCCACGGTCCCTCCGTTGATGACGCAGTCAGTTCAGCTGCTGGAAGCCCTGAATGTTGATTTCATGAATCAACCTTCGCTAATGTCATTTGACTCCATGGCGACAGACGTCAGCTTCCCCCAGCTCCCAACAAACACACACAACCTTTTATCTCAACCGATACCCCTCACTACATCCACGCTTACTCACTCCCCGCGCACATTTCTCAAACCGTCCGAGATCTTCCACTCACCCTCCCAAACAAACACCACAAATATACCATTGATATCCCACACGAACATCCCACCAGACCATCAACAAGACAGCAAAACAACTCTCAAACCAAGCGTCTCCTCTGAATCCATCCTCCAACAACAGCAAAGCACGTACCCAAAACGACCTCCAGTTGTCAAATCGAGATCCGCTCCATCAACACCATCTCCCCGCATGATGGCCAACGCTCATCACCTCGTCAAAAGCCATAATCCCATCCAAAACGTTCATCGAACAAATGACGGCATGTTTGAATGCAAAGTTTGCCAGAAGCAATGCATCCGCAAACAAGATTTGATTCGACACGAGATTACACATAGTAAAGCAAAACATTTTGTTTGTCCATCAAATTGCGGGTCCGCATTCGGGCGGAGTGACGCGTTGGGCCGGCATCTCAAGACTTGCAGAGGATCCGTGGGAAATTTACAAGGTTCGAATCCAACGGCTTGATATCTGGGGATTCGAACCCTGCTTCAAACATCACATTCCTTATTATTATCGCATATTATTAAGCAAACTGTTTTTTAAGTTATTTTCAGTAATCCCATAACAATAAACGCTGTTACGTATTTTGCTCAGTCTTGTGTCGCGTTGTCATTTTACATGCACCCTACTCCAAGGGTGTGAACGCAGCAATGCGTGGTCCATTCTGCAAAGTCAATGTGTGAATGGACTGTGATCATACCATCTGAGAGGCTTACATATGCGCATAGGTCAACAAACAGAAATACATCACATCTCTAAAATGGGGTACCGAACCAAGAAACGAAACTTGACAAGCAAAACGTGTTTTATACACTTTACAACAACAATACAATAACCCATGACACCATAATCACTTGTCACTCCAACTCAAGCCCACCCAACCATGCAGTAGCCCAATCAAGTGCCAGATCATCCTCACTCTGTCCCACCCCCATTTCACCACCACCACCACCACCACCACCAAAGCCAGCAGAATCTCCTCCAACGCCTGCACCCAACCATTTTGTTTGAGGAACGCTTTCAAGAAGCAGCGCAGAGTCGCGTGCTCGTTCAAGTGCTCCGTAATTGCCTGCAGCCCCTGAATGAGACTCTTGAATGATATTTTGCGGTAATGGACTTCCAGTGTAACACCCGTTTCTAGAAAAGAATGCTAGAAACGCAACCCATTCCGGGTCCGTCTTCAGCAAAAAATAAAAATTTAGATTCGTTTCAACACGAAAAAGCAAGGAAAACTCACCGCCAACAAACACGGATTCCCCACCCCAACAAACAACGCCTGCGCACGCGTCATTGCCACATTCAATCTCTCAGGCTTCCTCACAATCCCCAAATCATTCTGCAAATCCCCCTCCAGAAACGAAACGCGACTTCGAACCGTCGACAAAATAATCACTCGCCGTTCCATCCCTTGGTAATCCTCAACCGTACCCACATCCACCGCCCCGCATCCATTCGCTCGCAAGAGAACACGGATTAGCTTCACTTGCTCACGGAACGGCGCCATGACACCGATATCGCGGACAGAGACTCCCTCGTTTAGCAATAGTTCCACAATATCGCGTACATGAAGCGCTTCTGCAGAGTTGTACCATCCTGGACTCGAATTCTCGCTCTCATTCAATCCGTTTGAGTGGAGAATGCGTTCGTCTTTCCCTTCGATTCCATAAAACAGAATTGGCAGTTCAGGGTTGAGAAGCAGAGGTGATCCAATCAACGAATGAGTCAACGCTTTTGATGCCGCAGGAATCAAAGTATTATTATAGTACAAATGCGACGGAATCATCAAGAAGCCTGTGATCAAGAAGACTGAGATTAGCCTCCAAAAACCAGAATCGACAAAAAAAAAGAAACTCACCTGGATGTGATCGATAATTCCTGACCAAGTTTGCAAACGGCGCCACAACATCTCCAATTACAAGACTTTCAGTGAGACCATCAAGAACACCCGTCTCCTCAATTTCACCATCTTCCAATTCATTGGTTCGCGGCTCGTACCGACTTTCTGGATGATCTCGATAAAGTGGACGCCGAATCAATCTCTCAAACAAGCTTTTCTTTAGACCAAGCTCCCTTGCATTAGAATCATTGACGATTGGCCCCAGCTGCATATGATCACCCGATAAAACAATCTGCACCGTGTCAACCGACTTTTTCGAAACCAGCGGTTCACTGGCAACAACTGAAAGAGGAATCAGAGATTCAGGCTCAGTCGCTTGCCCAGCTTCATCAATAAATAAATGCTGGAAACATGAACAATTAGATGGAAGACAACCAGCAAGATGTCAAAAGACTTACACTCCAAAACAGCTTTCCTTGAATCTGCTCTTCACCAACCTCCGCACAAAACACTCCATAATCGCTCATTGTATTTCTCCAGAACGCTTCCCGAGTTTTACGAATAATTCGATTCGTGATTCCACACTGCGCAAGAATCCCCGCGTCTTCACAAGTACAAACAACAACTCGCGTTGAGAGCAAAGCCTTCATTGGCGGAACGCTAAAAAATTCCCCCCCTTTTCCGCCTTTGCCAGAATCGTCAGTCTCTGTAAATGTGTACGCCAAGATTGCATCTGGAACTTCATTGAAAGGTCGCGTGGAAGAGTTGAGGCGGAGCAGTTCCCCTGGTTTTAGGAACTCGCGCAATTGTCGTGTGAGGGTATCCGCAGCACTATGGGACGGTGCACACGCAAGGATACGGGCCCCAGGTTGACCAAGCACAATTTGATGGATGCATTCTATACAAGTCTTGGTTTTTCCCGTTCCTATCCAAAAGTTTGGTGGACCGAAAAAAGAAAAAAGGGCAGCTTGATTAGGAGAGAACCCCAGTCAATAAAAAAAAGACAAGAAAACGCGCACCAGGTGGACCCCAAATCAAGAATGGAACATCGCCATACTTTTTGCTAACAACAGCTTGCACGGCTTTCTATGCGTTTTCGATAAGGAGAAATAAAGGCGTGAGCAAAGAACCAAAAAAAAACAAGAGACTCGTTTTGAATTTTTAGCAACTCCCCCACCTTCTGACTCCAATTCAACGCACCATCAAAAAACTGCACCGAAAAGCTCCCTTCACTTTTAACTTCAGTTCCTAATCGGCCCACAGTGTCTTCAGGCTCGGGGAAGAGCATTGAATGTCCAATCCGAGAAGAATCGATCCACGGTTGCAACGACGCCAGTGCTTTTTTTGCGTAACGAAAGCCCAAATCGTTGAACGAAAATTGTACATTGAAGCTGTTTAAAGTTTGACTTAAAAAACGGAAATGCTCCGCTGCAAAGTGAACTTCGGCCTTTCGACGAACCACATTCAAAACGTGCGTCTAGAAAAAACCATAACCAGACATCCATCAACAATCGACAGTTAAAAAACCTTATTCACATCAAAGAATGAAAAAGTTACCAAATGCTCCGTACGCCGATGCCCGAAACTAAGCCACCGAATTTTTAGCACATCCCCAATTTTCAACCGCGGCGAATCCTCAGTAACACCCGGGACAACCAGGACAGCGATATCACCCCTGATTGAAATTTGCACATCGTACAAGTTGAATCCAGCCATATTTGCAGTGCAGGTACGGTGCTCCAGGCCAAGAAGGTGGCTGAAATGTGCTGAATGAGTTGCAGCGTTGAGCGCATGATGGGTAGTTTCGGTGGTTTCGCTGAAGGTAGGTAAGATTGGTGGCTTCAAATGGATTCTGCGTTGGGGGGCAGACTTAAGCATGCTTCAAGAGACAACAAAAAAACCACAAAACAAAAAAAAGGTGCATACTGATACGCGGGCACCCAGGACTCAAAATACTTGTCAAAACCAGTCGTAGGTGGAGGAGTACTCGATATAACTTGCGCATTTGCTTTGTTGAAATCTGAAGGAAAAAAAGCAAGTGAGCTTAGGCAATT
This sequence comes from Chytriomyces cf. hyalinus JEL632, assembly GCA_025435555.1. Classification (NCBI taxonomy): domain Eukaryota; kingdom Fungi; phylum Chytridiomycota; class Chytridiomycetes; order Chytridiales; family Chytriomycetaceae; genus Chytriomyces; species Chytriomyces cf. hyalinus JEL632. The sequence continues at coordinate 1,363 of JAIWWG010000167.1, read as the reverse complement.
CAAAAACCCAAAAGTTACACACCTTTAATATGGTCCGGAATGAAAGGCTTCGCAAACACATCCATAATAAATGCGCGCGAGAGCCTATCCAAACTCACAATTGACTTGGCAACCATAAAGATATTCTCGCTAATAAACTGCGCATTCCCTTTCGGAGCCACAAAACTGTTTGAATCACACCGAAACGCAAGAATAATCCACGCATTCGCAGCAGTAGCCGTAGTAGTAGTAGGGAGTTTCTTTTTTGATAGGTAAAGATGAAGTGGTCGTGCCAGGGGTACGTCGCACGACAGGGACATGACATTCTTGGCTTCCTTTGACCCAATCGAGACGGTAAAGCCTGCGCTTGGTGGCATGATATCGATATGCACGAGCGAGAGAGAGAGTGCGGGAGACTGGCTGGTGTCGTGCAAAAGACGCAAAGTGATTGGGTCGTTGGGGGCGGCACAGAAGGAAATGATCGAGAGTCCTGGGACAGCGTCGGGAGGTTCCGAGCAGAGCTTAAGCATCTGCTTGATTTGAGGTTGGGTTCATTGGGGGTTGAATGGGCTGATGAGAGTATGCGCCGAACAAACCTCGAAGGGCGTGATTTTCATGCTTGGTTGTTGACAATGATTTTAAGTTTACAAACAAAACAAGTCAGTTGACATTGGTACAAGGTTCCCAAAGCAACTTGCGTTAATCCAGCGTCTTCAGAGACCAGAGCCCGGCAAGCTATATGATTGGCAACCATGTAGCCAGATTCCTCGGTATCAAACCCTCTGCTGCTGCAAACGCCAGAAGTACTTTTGAAACACACAGCAGCGCCTTCTCTGCTGCATCCACAGTCTACCATAACCTTCCATGGCATTCCATGGCATTCTATTACTTTCCATGGCATTCCATTGCCCCGCTAACGCGCTCCAATCGCTGACCTGTGAAATTGCTTCGTGATTACTCATCCTCTTTTCAAGGTTCTCACAATTCCACAAACGCAATTCCAAACATGCAATTCAACGCCTTGAACTCGGATCATTTTGCGCAAGAAAGAGAAAGACACGCGGCTGAACACTCAACAAATGTCAATATGAATATTAATATTTTGATCCTTGAAAGAAAGACACTTCGAAATTGCAACAAAATAAAAGATATAAGCAAAGCCATTCTATTGGTCTTGAGTTGGCATATTAAACCTAGCAAAGAACCTACGTACCTACCTGCATACCTACCTCCAGAGCAAACCCACATGTCACAGTTCAACGACCCAGTCAAGCTGGAGGACGAGCATCAGCATCAGCCCCACCCGCCGCTCCCACAGCATTTCTCTATCCTGTCGAATCAGCTACAACTGCTTCCCATGTCTTTCAACTACATGGCAAACCCT
>JAIWWG010000166.1:0-36383 GCA_025435555.1 Chytriomyces cf. hyalinus JEL632 | reverse complement strand
AAAGATTGCCCACAGTATTATGGGCATGATTTGGGGGGGTTTACTGTTGTAGACATGTCAAATGGATCAATATTGGAATCCATGTAGTACCCAGAGAGTTTGTTGCCCTTGACTCCCCACCATATAACTGCTTGCCGAAAGAAACAATGCCTGGATTTGTCTTCATGGAGACTGGACCAGTGAGAACCATTCGAAGGGTATGGGCAAGTGTGAAAGATGGAGGGGAGCCAGGATGGCCAAGAAGGAGCTGAATTCTGAAGAAAACTGCTGAAGGGTTGGAGACTGAGGAGTTGGAGCGATGGAGGGCTGCAGGAGTGCCACTGGGCAATGCTGAGATCGAGGGGGGAATACAACTGCAGAGACATGAACCAGACAACAACCACATGCACAACCACATAGCCCCAGGGTATGCTGATCCCCTGGAATTGAGTCGAAGTATTTGCTGAACCCTAACCCTTAGAAGTCCTCGACTGCATCGCATTGTTTGTGAACGGCAGTGATATTCGTCAACTGTGCCATGCCATTCGTTGCTTCAAGTACATCTCGAAGACCATGTTTGACTTTGGGCATTTGTTCAAAGTTCATAATGCTCCAAGACCTGCAAAGCTCTGGCACAGCAATGACGTGCAACTTGTTTGCAATTTGGTTTTGAAGCCAACCCACTTGCGCGCACCTGGGACATACTCTAGTGTCCTCTCCAAACATGGCGGATATGCTAGTGTCGATGATTCAGCTGGAATGGAGCTATCTTGCCTCAACATGCATGTCTTTTTCAGCGCAATGTTCAGTGCCAATAAGACCATCATACATCTTTCCTTGGTGCAGAGTACTTGGAACGTTGCAACTCTGACCCAGCCTCGCTCGATCTGACAACAAAGTGGTTGGCAAAACTTCGTATCCATGAGCTTCAATTTCCGCGTTCCTTGACCATTCTGACCCAATTACGTGGCATGCTGCACTTGGTACCAATGCTTGCCTCGCTTCATCTGCGAACTCTGGAAGACTTTGTTGGTGTTTCTTTATCTGAATTCAAGTCACTGAGGAAACTGTTGATTTCACAACTGTTTTTCGGAGCAGAAAAGAAGCCTGAGGCACTTGTGCAGCAACTGCTGGATATTGTCAAAGCAACCAAGATTCAACAACTGGAGGTGTTATTGCCTTGGGGTTTGCAGCAATTTCTGGCACCCAGCAAGTTGAAAGGTTTGTTTCTGCGGCGAGGATGGTGCAAGCAACCTGGGCCCAATGTGAAACATCAATGGGCATATCATTTTGTTTGCAGGAGGAAAAAGAAGAGCAGATGTTGAATTAAGATGTTATCAAAATTATGCTCCTGTTCGCCGACACATTGGTGGCCGTAAGCGTTTTCCAACTGTTGAACAAAAACAAGGTGGACGGCAAGGCTCGCAACAGGCAAACACGACACGTACATTTTGACCACAGAGTTTTGGCCCCCACCCGCCACTTTGCCTCCAATCTGCAGTTGTCCACATGTCTTGGCAGATCCATTTGGGGTTTGCGCGCTTCAGATCCCAGACCTTCAGGGTTTTCAGATTTGTCAAATGAACTGCATTTAAGTCGCTTTTTTTTTCGCGCTAGTGATGAAAACTTGAATCCAGCGTCTCACGCTTTCGCTTCCATTGGATCAGCGGGCTTTCGACGGTATCTGTGGTGTGCTGAGTCCACAGACAGGAAAAGGAGCACAAGTCCGAACACGCTTTCAGACTAGAGGGACACTCGACTTCATTGAATGCAACGCTAACGTATACTTATTGACCGAGTTGTCGTCACACTCAGAACCAAAAAATTCGGGGGAAAAGAAAACGTACTTTATTAGAAGACAAAAGAAAAGGTGGACATTTGAAGAAGGTAAATGGGTGATCAGAACCCCGTGTATTTATGATCTCCGAGAAGATGAACGTTTCACCAGCGTTGCTAGCTCTGCCTGCGAGCAGGACGTACGTATAAACGGATGCTACCACACAAGTATCAAAAATTATCAGTCAAGAAACAAGCTAACCAGTCAACAAAATCACTCACATCCAACAAGTCCTCTCCAGATGAACGCAGATTAACATCCACCTCCAAACACTTGCCCAAGAATGACTTGAACTCTCTGCTCAGTGATTCGGGATCTTTAAGTGTTGGCGTTCCGTTTGTTGAAATCAGATACAGCGCTTTCAGGTGGTCTTCATCCAGGTAGGGAGGTTCTCCTTCCACACATTCGATTGCAAGGATTCCAGTTGACCAGATGTCCACTTTGGGTCCGTATGGCTTCATTTTGACAACCTCTGGCGCCATCCAGTATGGAGTACCCACTGTTGTGATTGATTGCAGCATTAACTCGAGGGACAGTGAGGATAATCAACAAGGAAGAATGGCATACCGAGCGTTGATCTTTGCTTGCGCGCAACGCTGATTCTTGCGGAATATCCAAAATCAGCTGAAACAGATCTGCTGGTCAGCCACAGTCAGAACATGATTGCCGCGACTTACTAAGTTTAATAGCACCGTCCCGACCAATCAACACGTTGTCACTTTTGATATCACGATGGATGATATTCCGCTTATGCAGGTGAATAACTCCCTTAATGATCTGGACTCAACAGAAAAAACACATCAGCAAAAAATGAAAAACTATCATCCCAAAAACCGGTTTCACCTCGTTACAAATGGAAGCAATTTGCGGCTCCTTCAATCGCGTGTGCGCATCAATGATATCCGTAAGTTTTCCACCATCCATGTACTCCAAAATCAGCCACAAATCGGGCCCCACAAGGAAAGAGTCCATGTACTTGACAATATTTGGATGTGTACATTCCTTCATGATCATGATTTCGTTGACAAGAAGGTCCTTTCGCGGTTGCTTTGATAGCAGCATTTCTTTGATTGCAACGGTCGATGCAGATGGATCGGCAATATTTCGGGCAAGGTACACTTTACCAGATGCACCTTCTCCAACCTTCTTCACCTTACGGTAAATAAGATTGGGGTCACCGGGAGTGACAATCGAGCCTGTTGAAATCAATTGGTTAAGAATCCGAATCTAGCAAGTTGATGGAAATCGACACTTACGTAGTTTATCCATGACCATCGATTCCGGCATTTTTGAAAGCCGAGCATCCTTTTCCCGCTTTTTGGAGGATGCTTTTTCTTCAGCTTCCTTTTCTTTGCGGGCCGCTTCTTTCCGTTCCAGCTCTTCTTGAGCCTTCTTCTCAGCCTTTTCTTTTGCACGGGCTTCTGCGCGAAGAGCACGCTCCGCATCACGATCACGTTCGCGGTCTCGTGACTTTTCAACGGGTTGCGAGGATTCGCTTTTTGATCGTGACGGACCAGGACGAGTGGCCTGCGCAAAATGATCGCATTTAGGTTTAAAACAACAAATGTTGTGGAAGGAGAATTTAAACGCACAGATTTATCCGATCTGAGCTTGTCCTTGTATCGGTCTGAATCCACTTCCCTACTCCGTGGGTTCCTCGCTTCAACAATCGCAATAGTCGCAGCATCGTAATCATCAGGCGATGGATTACGATCATCCCCAGAATCAACATCCGCTCGAGAATTGCTTCGAGTAGGTCTAGCACGCTCAGGCCGCCGTCCCGAGGAAGCCCCCCTCGATTCATTACGGTCCCCTTTTCTCTGCAAACTACCAGCACCACCACCCCCTCCTCTTCGGTCATCGTCCGCAGACAAGTTGCGCGAGCGATCCATTTCGATGCCAGCATTTGATCCAGACCGGTTCATGCGGGACGCTGTCGGAGAGAGCGGGTCACTGCTTTCTTGTCCTCTATCTGGTCGATCTCCACGACGAGTGTTACCACGGCTGACACTGCGAGGTGCCATTCCCAGTGTACGAGAGCTTTGAGTTTCGGCGTACTGCGCTGCGGAGGAGCCAGCGGATGGATGAAGCGATGAAGTCCGCTTTGAGGAGGTGGATGTTGAAGTGGGGCTGGGCATGTATTCGTCCGACGACTGGTCTTTTCGGCGACTTGAAGCACCACGGGATGGAGGCGGACGTCTGGATTCAGAGCGCGGTGACAACAAGGTCGCATCATCATCATAGTCGCTGAATTTGCTGTTGTACCGGTCCGCCTTGGCTGAGGCTGGCGACATGGGTGTGCCGTATTCGTCCACGGGGGTAGACCGATCATCCCTCCGACGCTGAGACGGTTGGCGGGCAGCAATCCTTCGGTCCACGGGTGGCGGCGCAAAGCGTTCATCATCCGAATCTGGGGTCCCACTCTTGTTGTTGTAAATATCCACAAAGTCCGCCTCGTACGCTGACTCGTCATCCTGGTACCCATTGGTCTTTTTCCCGGCTTTACTCGTTGTTGCCGTGTAAAAGTTGAGAGCGTCCATAACTCCCTGCGGGTTTTGTTTGAACTCGTCTCCGCGGGCAAGCGTTGATGCTTGCAGGATATGCTGCCACTCATCAGGAAGGCCCTGTCAATATGGTATTTGGTGGAGCGGTGGTGAGCACATTAAATTTTTGGGGGGAGAGGGATGGCGCCCCGCTTCAATGAGATCAGTACGAACCCGGAACAGCCCGTCGTCGTCCACGCCCACATGAACCTCATGCACAAAGTTGGTAGGTCCACTAATGCCAGTACGTGGACAGCGCTGTTTGTTTTCGTAGCATCAAATCCCCCACAGGTCAAGTATTTAAATTGATCAGTCATCCATCACTCCCACCCGCCACAACATGTCACGCACCTGGTATATCTCGTCCATCCATGCATACACTTCCTCGTCGCTCTTGCAAGCCACCGCAAATGACTTGCCGCTCGACAGCGACACTTCAAACGCAAAAGGCTTGGTCTGTGACCGATCAACCGACAGCACGTCCCGCAGCAGCACAATGAATTGGGCCTGTGTAGTATTCTGTATACAGGATTTCGCATTGCAAGGGTGTTGGCGGTGGCCCGGCAAGGGTTGGCAATCGTCCGTTTAGATTCTGAAACACAGGACCTGGCATAAGCAAAAAGTCACCCCACCTCGTTCTTGTACACCGCCAGTGACTGGTCCCTCAGGATCAAGCACCGTCTAGACCATAGGAATGAGCGCAGACCCTCGTCCTCTTTCATGTTGACAAGGCCCTTGCGCACTATATGGCCGGACATGGGATGGTTTGGGTGTTGGGAAATTGCTCAAGATTTTGACACCCGGATTTTTTTCATACCAATGTGATGGGCAACGAGACACAAGATCCATGTAACTCTGCGGAGCAGAGCGAGATGACAACAAATTCACCCTACTAGTCTTTATTTCCAATATGCACGCTGCTCTTTCACTTGGCAGCACCCAGCCGCTTCTTGATGGACTCTGAAATGGCTTGCTTTGTGGCGCTTCCTTGAGCGATTTCTGCCTCAACAGCTTTCATCACTTTCCCCATTTCCTTCACAGAGCTGGCTCCCAAACGCGTGACTGCCGATTCCACGACAACATCAATCTCTTCCGGTGTCAGCTGACGCGGCAGGAACGACTCAATGATTGCAATCTGGAACAGGAAACGTCGTTACTTCATCTTCAGAGTAAATCCACCACACACGATTTAAAATCCAGGACATGAAAAGACAAACCTCTTTATCCTCCTGCTCACCCAACTCTGCTCTTCCTCCCTCCTTATACGCAGCACTGGCATCTTTACGTTTCTTGATTGCTTTGAGAAGCACCATTTCGGGCGTTTCGCTGTTGTTGGACGCTTTCCCGGCATAGGTAATCTCGGACAACAGCGATTTGATGACAAGCACTCGTGCCTTGTCGCCAGATTTCATATTTTCTTTCATGGCCGTTTTGAGCGTTGTCAGGAGTGGGTTGGGTGCGTCTATAGAACAGTCAAGCAGTTGAGAGAGATGGTTCCCCGGTTGTCGACTGAGCATTACCTGAGGCGGCGGCAGCATCCGAATAGAATCGAGGTACTTGTACGGCGTAGACTCGGGGTACACACAACACTCGTGCAGCGACAGGTTTAAATGCTCTAGCTCTGAATGCAACGCTGAACATGGTTGTGATTTGTTCAATAAAAAAAAAACGAAGTTGTGTGCGGTCAGGTCAACAAATGGAACCCACTGAGAGACTCATTCCAACAAGCAGACGCGCGGACGGGAGTCTGCGGAAAGAGATTCGAGTGCGGAACGGGTTCACGCCGCAGGAAGACATTGCAAAGTATCAAACTGCTCGCTCACATGCCGAGGCGGCTGCAAGTGTTGTGCCTGGCGCCAAACCAAAACCCGCTTCAAAGCCATCCTCTGCCGCAGCAAAGACAGCCAAGAATGTAGAAACAGCGTCGGGCGCAGTATCAGCGAAAGAGGCTGCACGAATTCGAGCTCGTGAGGAAGAAAAGCAACGCGTGCATCATCCCATTCCCAGCTCGAATGAAGTAGCTCAGCCCATGCCAGACTCGCTCGAAACTCTCGAAAAGAAAGTCAAGAACTTGAAAAAGAAGCACAGGAACATTATCGAACTCGAGGCCAAAGACATTGTCCTGCTCCAGCCAGACCAGCTCGAGAAACTGAAAGGAAAAGCGGACGTTGAAGCGCAGATTCAAGAAATGGAAGAAATCATGGCAGCCATGCGGATATGATGTAAATAACCAGTGAATAAAAAGTAAATAAAATCATAAATGGATAAGGTGGATCTGTACGCACAGTTTGGCGTGCCTCGCGACGCAAACGCATCCACAATCAAGAAGGCATACCACCGTCTGTGCCTCAAGTACCATCCCGGTAAGTCCGCAACCTTGCATGCGACCATTTTCAGCCACTAACCAACTAACCAACAACACAAACACAGACAAGCTATCAAACCTGTCCACAGACGCCGACCGCGCCTCCGCTTCAGCCGAATTCCAAAAAATCACCCACTTTCACGCAATATTGTCCGGTATGCGCACGCATCTTCTGTACCTTTCAAAAAAAGAACCACGTGTCCGAAAACTGAAAAAATGTCGGTTTCCCTCACAGACCCGGACAGACGCCAGCGATACGATTCAACCGGGTTTGTCGGAACCGTTGGCGGCAGTGACTCGGACAATGGCATTGACATCCAGACACCCCTTGAAGGGTGGGACGCCTTCTTTCGAACACTGTGGGGAAGCTTGACCACCGATAAAATTGACTCGTTCATGCTGCAGTACAGAGGTATTCGATGTATTCATTGCCCAGATACATTTTTGTCCCCAAACAAATCACATATACTCACTCTCTGTCTCTCTTACGCGCCCGCATCCTCAGAGTCAAACGAAGAAAAAGGAGACTTAATCAAAAACTATGAAAAATACTCCGGAAACATGGCCAAAATCCTGGACGCAACGTTATTCGCAATCCCCGATGATGAACAGCGGTTCCGTGCAATCGTCCAAACAGCGCTTGACGCTGGACAAGTCACTGTCAAACATGCCGCATTTTTCACGATAGATGAACGCGCCACGGCTCGTCGTAAACGGCGCGCCGAAAAGGAAGCGCAGGAAGCTGAAAAGATTGCTGCACTTAAAAAGAAAAAGGACGATGCTCAAAAGAAAAAGGAAGCCAAAAAGGAACAATCGGATGATGCAGAAGATGATTGGGTGGATGACGATGCTGGTCAGGATATTGCTGAGGATGCCGATGATATGGATGTGGATGTTGTCGATGGAGACTCTCGCACGTCCAAAAATGGCAGCAAAAAAGCCGTTCCAAGCAATCAGACATTGAAAGGCAAAAAAGGTGCCAAGGGTAAAAAAGCGGCAGCAACTGGCGATGGCAGTGATAGTGACGAAGGGTTAGCATCATTGAGGGATGAACTGCAGAAGCGCCATCAAGAACGTATGGGCAGCGTCATTTCCAAGTTTGAAGAACAGGCTGCCAAGGAATCACTCAAAAAGGGCGGTGCAGCTGCTGCACCAAAGAAGAAGGGATCGAAATCAAAAAATGTCGAGCCATCTGAAGAGGAATTCCAAGCACTGCAGGGCAAACTGTTTGCCAATACATCCAAGGGGAAGTCATCCAGAGTCGCACCGGTTGCAGCAGCCAGGGAGGAAAGCGATTCGCCCGAAGTCGATGAGTTGGAGGAGGATGTCAGAGATAAGCGCAAGTCCAAGCGTGCTCGGAAAGCATGACCCAGAAATCTGTAACAACGTTGGTTGGAATTGCGGCGAGCAGCCGAATAAAACAATGATCCAACACAGACTGACAGCAGTGTATTGTTTAGAAACAGACAACTCCCAAACTGCATGGAAAAAAGAGACTCATGCTATTGTTTTCCTTTGAATCCAAATCTGCGCAAAAACAAGTCAGGAAAAACCAACAAAACAAGAATGAACATACTTTTTCCGTTCATAAAACAAGTCTGTTTTCGCCGATCCCAGATTGACAATCTTTGGACATCCGTCTCTCTGTGAAATCAAAAAAAAAAAAAAAAAAAAAAAAAATGAATGAATGAATAATCCACCATAAATCCAACGCAAGACAGTAAATACGAACGTCCTTCTCCAGAATCACACACTCTTTACAATAGTATGCATCGGAGATGCCTGGGTTCCCGCAAATCACACAGCGACCCTGAAACGAGCCGTAGTTGCATTCGTCACAGATGCGCACCATATCCGCCGGCCGCACATAACTGTCGCAGAGAACGCATACGCCGTCGTGTTTTTCGCAGAGTCGTCCGATAGCTTTTTTTGTGTATATGAATTGTAGTTGTTGGTTCGAAAGGTGTGTGAGTTGTAGTACAGCTTGAAGAATGGCGGATACGAAAAGCATCTCTTTGAGAAGGCCCCTTACCGATTCCAGGCTGCTTTCGGCAAAAGATTAGGTCTGGGTGATGACGAGCCATTTTGTTGGGATAATTTAAATATTTTTATTAAAACCGGGGACCATGAAAAAACTGGCACCAAGCAATTTCCCCCCCAAACGCGCGCGGGGGACAACAAAGGGTCAACAACAAAACGGCTTAGCTTAGCTTAGAATAAACCACCAACGACGCCAAGTAAAGAGTTTCTACTGACGGCCCTGTCAGGTTTCAAGGTCTTGTACACTTCACAGATTGGCGAAGAAACGGCAGTTGAAAGAGCGGACGGAGCAGCTAGCGACAGGGACGATGCGTGGATACTCTGCTGGTGTGGGTATTCCATGACACGGGCTGGCGGCATGGGAAGGAGGAGAGTCTTGTCGTGACTGGCAGCGCCGTGGATAAGCTTAGCGCTGAAGATGGCGGCGGCAAAGGTAAGTGGTGTCTTCATGTTCGGTAATTTCTGAAGTGGCCTTTTCTATTTCGAGCGGCGCAGAAGAGGAAGAAGAAGAAGGGGAAAAGGAGGCGCAATTTATATAAATAAAGATTTTTAATGTAAATAAAAAATAAAATGCAAGTAAATAAATGCAGACAAATGGACCAATTAAAACACAAGCTCAGAACATTGCATATCCGCCTCCGAGACGCCGCGGGATGTAAATGCTGACATCAATCTGCTTCCGAAATGATCCCCGTCCATTCCCATACCGAGTACTTGAGGAATAAAAACCGCTTGAATTCTTATCGCTGCTACTGTCTTGAGGAACCGGTTGCACGCCGTCCGTCGATACAGCACTCATGGCTGCCGCATTGTTGAGTTCCAACTGGTTCTCGGGAATCACAATCTGGAGCGTGGGTTTGAACTTTTTGGGCACTCGCTTGAAGCCGCTGACGGCTGGTGAATCGGGGCGGGTGTTGGAGGTGCCTGATGACAGGTCGTCCATGCTCTTGTTGATGATGAGAGGGGATACAATGGATGAGCGGCGGCGGGACATGCAGGCAACGAGGGAGGAGGAGGAGTCGGTTGGGGCCATGCTTGATATGCTGTTGGGAGTAATTGCGAATGCAAAGTGGAATGACGTGGGCTTTTGTTTTTTTGCCTGGGTGTTTTTTTTTTTATTTATTTTTGCTTTGTCGGATTTTCAACCCTGTTTTTGTGTCTGCGAAAAACTGACCAATGGGAAATGGAATTTCAAAGACAGCAACAAACGGAATTTTCACCCGTTTCTGGAAATCTGTTTCAGCGGTGCTTGCTTGCCTGCTTGCCTGCGTTGTTGTCAAGCAGTTGCGATAGCGAGACTCCTGATGCGCCCAGAGCATCAACCGACAACGAGGCTGGTTGGCTGCCTGCTTCACCTACTTTCATGCTTTCCCCAACCACTCTATCTATCGCAATCTACGTTCTTTCTTTATTCGAAATCGCAAACAAAAAAGGAAGACAAACAATGTGTGGTGCCAGTGTGTATGTGCATGCATGCAAAAATAAAACCCCAAGGTGGTGTGTTGCAAAGAGTGTCGACTTTTTTCAAAACACCGCATACCCTCCGCCCAGTTTCCGTGGGATGCTGATTCCAAACTTGATTTGCTTCCGAAAACTTCTTGACGGCATCTCATCGTCTTTCGACATTCTTCTAGATTCTACAGCGCTTAGTGGCCCAGTTTCCAGCTCGGGTGTCAATGGAATCACGATGGGTGGAACACGTGGTCGTTTTGATGCGCCGCCCGTTTTGGGACTTGATAGAGTGTAGCTGCTGTTGCTGCCAATGCTGACAGTGGACCGGCTTCCGTCGACTACCGAAAACGGATGCGGTGTGGTGCAGTAGCTGCCGGCGGAATTGATGCCAGCTTCCAACCCGAGTGGACTTGCGTTGCTGAACGTCTCCTGAGTGCTGTTGCTGCTGCTGGTGCTGCTGCTGCTGCGTCCTCCTTCATCGCTTCCACCACCTCCTCCGCCGCCTCCGCGAATGCTCAAGGGAGACAGTGCTGACGATAGCAGTTTGGACCGAGGAGACATGTGGATGGATAGATGGCTTTGATGCAAAAAGAGAAGAGGGATGCCCAACTGCAGTTGACGATAATTTTTTATAACTTGAAAATGGTTTGAGTGTGCCGTTACACTTTTGTCACAAAATAATTATAAAAAAAAAAAAAAATCCATGAATGTGGTTTCAGAGATGGATAAAAAATTGCACTCTTCATTTCACACACTCAAAAACACACTCAATAACAACAGCTGCTGCTGCTTGCTCACCAAAACGCACACCATCCAATGTAGCACTGGCACAGATTTTCCATCGATGTTGCCTGTTGGATCAGCCGGTTTACTTGTGATGGCACGTCCAACGGTGCTTGCGTCTTGAAGTCCTTGCCTGCACATCATTGTCAGCAATTTTATACAGTTGCTTCACAAAAAACAATGTACCCGTTAATTTGTTGGAAACGCGAGTGATCACTGTCAAAGCCCGCGCATTCAGCACTTCAGGCCGATTTGCCGCGTCTTCTTCTGCAAAAATGAAATAAATAAAAAAAACCCGTTTCAGATCACCAAACAAAAAAACAAGTAGTTTACCTGAAGGCATGTCGCTCTCATTAGTCGCCCGATGATGTTTTTTGCTTGTTCCGTACAAGTCCGTCGTCATGGTTTCTACACACGCCCGAGATAAATGAGTCACAATGAAGACTACAAAATTGATTGCTTACCAATGTCAAGTTTTTTCGAAGGACCTTTGTTATCTGCGAAAATAAAATAAAAATTTAAAGTAGAGTTATTGGCGGACCACAAAAGAAGAGTAATCGTGAGACATTCATCATCATCATCAATCGACTCACCTTTCGAAGGACTCGGGTTCGTGAGCAATCTCCAGTTAATGAGCGGGTCGTGAACAAAGGCTTCCAGCACAGCCATCAAACTGTCCTTGTTCTCGCGAAGAACTCGCATCACGTGCTCGCATGTGATTCGGAAGTTTCCTTCGATCCCGCTGACCTGGAAATAGTCCAAGTGATACACTCTCAGTGATGAGTCATTGTGAGTCGAAAATTGGTCGCACAAACCTCCATTGCATTGACAAGCATCCGCGTCAACCGGAATGGAATGCGCTCCGGAAACTTTTCTCGATGCATTGCAACCTGCATTCCCCCAAAAATAAACAGGCGTCACGTCAACTCAAAGGCATAAAATACAAAAACAAAACAAAAATAATAACCTCAAAACAGTCTCCGAAATCAATATGAACCACTTTTCCAGTGAACCTTTCCAACATCAGATTGGATGGGTGCCGATCACCAAGTCCAAGGATGTATCCAACCATCGACATTACAGCTAATGAACGAGTATAGTTTGTCCTTCTATCCAGCCAGATCTGTCAAGAGCCAAAAAAAAAAAACACCAACACATGAAGACTTTTCCCACTTGCACCACATGCAACAAAATATGTCAACGTTTACCTCTGAATTTTTACTTTTAAGCCATAGAACTTTGAAAAGGTCCTGTCCGGTGGTATTTGCAAGTGCATATTCGAACACTTCAACTTTTTGGAGCAGTGTCAGGTTATCATAGTCAGGCGCCATCTGCATGACCAATTTGGGATTAGAAAAAACGCACACGACCATTGTCAAAATGCAAAAAAGAAACACAATAGTTTTGAAAAAAAACCTGAAGCATTAAGCGATGCTCGATATTGAGCAGAATTTTACGACTTTCGCGGTAATCTTTTATAATGGCATGAAGAGTGTCGCAGTTTGGCACCCAACCAATGAGTCCAGAATTTGGTGAAAGAGGAATAGCTGAAAATCTCTCAATTGTGAGATGGCGTTTAAATGTTTCTGAATCCTTGGACAGAAGAGTATTCACAAGGCCAAAGAGCTGCATGACTCGTTCGTCCTGCCGTAAATCCTCGTGTCCTTGTTTTACAACAATTATTAGTATAGTGAATGCATGCATACCCCTCAAGTTTTCAAAAAAATACCTTTCAGCAAGAACTGAAACTCGGCCCCATTATCTCCCTTGATGGACAAACGACGTGGCCGTTGCTTTGATGTAATCACCGTCAGAATCGGTGCAAACGATTCGATTGTAACAATATCTTCGCCGCTCTTGTACGTTCCAGGAATCGCCAGCTCCAAATTTTTGGCCGCAAGCAACTTTGGAGAAACATACTGCAACTCCAGCGTGGTTAAATGCGGTAGCTGCTTATTGATGCGTCGGAAAACCTATTTTTCAAATTGGTGCCCGCAAAAAGTCAGGCGAGACGCATTTACAAACCGTGACCTCAACGAAACTCACATGGTAGTACAAATCCCATGCAGGATTCAAATCATTCATATTTTGAGTTCTTTTAAACTTTTTACACCAATCTAATGCGTCTTGCAGGTCCCTGCCGAAGGCTTGGTTGAATGAAATCTCTCGAAGTGTTTCGGGTCCCTGGACGAAAAACGTACATCCTCAGAAAAGAGACTACCAATCACCGTTGATAACGCCTCACCCTTTCCAGCATGAGATGCAGTGGCTCAAGAGTTGCAAACATTCCCTCAATGTTTTGCTCACCAAAGTACAGCCGCGAAGCTTCTTCAAGGCCCTCGTGCCACATTTCGTGCCACAAGATCGCCACACGGATAAGTTCTTGACTGACCAACAAAACCTGAATCAAAGTCAATCAGTCTCATGCACGCAGAAATCTATCGTTTATCAGATCACCTGCTCGACAAGTGCATTACTATGAGTCCGCATTTTTTCCATAATCGAGACAGCAGCATTCATTCTGTCTGTACTTTGGGACTTAGAAGCCACAGTCAACGACCAAACAAGCGCTTGTGGATGAGCCCGGCCAACGTCAAACAAAAGCTGATGCAGAAGTCGCCGCACGTTCACATTTGGGGTATGAATTCTTGCAATAAGCTGGAAAATTGCAGGATTTTAGCACATGATCGAGGACCCCAACTACCCTGTATGCATTACCTGGGGGATCACTTGCAGCCACGTATCAATCGACACGCTCCCAAAGCCCTCTGTAATTGCGGCATTGACATCCGGATGGTATCCGTACTTGAACCATAGCGTCAAAACACGTAATGTATCCTGGAGGGAATTGCCTTTCGCAAGCGCAACAGACTGAAAGAAACCTGGTGGAATACACACCTTCAAAAAAAAAAAAAACAACTCCAAGGATTGCGCGGCAGATACTGACCTTGAATTGAAGGAACAACATGCGATATCAGAATTTCAGGCTGTACAGTGTCCTGAATTCGCTCATAGTACGTCAAGGCCTCAAAATTCGACAAAGCCCAGCTGTGCCACGCTTTGTACCACGTCTTGTCACAGTGCGTGGCCGCTAAATACGATCTCAAGATTTCTGGAATCACCGCTTCATTCAACTCCTCCTCCAATGCCTGCTGCCATTCTCCCAACTTTAGATAGCATCGTGCCAAAAGTTTGATGATCGCTGGCCGATCGGGATCTGCTTTGGCGGGATCCACTTGCACGTTGATATCATTGAGGGTAGCTATGTCCAATCGGTCCACCAGTGTCTTGGTGAATTGGCGAAGTTGATCGAAAGCGTGCTCTTTCACTTCCTTCACGCCCGACGCCCAAGCGTGCTTCAAGCAAGCATAAATCACATTGGGAGGATTGTTTGAAGTATCCTACATAAAAAAAGTCAGAAAACCAAACGCGTGATGATCCAAAAAGAAAGCTAACTGCCATTACCAGAATTCCAAGATGATTCTTCTCCGTGCTCAACAGCTGCGTCAGAACTTTGAACGCGAGACCAAGCTTTCCATTTTTACGGCAAAGGTTCGCAAACTTGATCAGCATTTCAGAGTCCTCCTCCGGGGACAGAACAAGCGCCCTGACGCGCAGAATTCGCAGCCAAACGTCGACTGACTTTTGGCATCCTTTCAATCTAGCAAAATTCCAGGGTCAATTAAAGCTTAAAAACTGAATGAACTTAACAAAAAAGGTACCGCGTCATCCATGTCCTTCGAATGGGAGCTTGCAGTTCAGGAAACTTTTCAAAGTTTTTATACATGATCACTTCATCCAACTCAGCCAGCATCTGAATCCGAACAACAACTCTGAAAACAAAAACTTTAGAATTGGCAGCAGCGAAAACGAATCGACAAACAAGGATACGTACGGGTAAGCACGGCTATAACTCTCTCCAACAAGTGCCATCAGTTCCGTATCAAGCAATTCTCTCGCCTTATCTATATACGTCGCAGCAACATCAAACCGCTTATTATGGCAAGCCATCACAGAGCGGAAGAAAGCGCCATCTGGAGATTCAGTCTTAATCATGTCGACGCAGCCTTGCATGAATGGCCAGGAACTGGTGCTCCACGCTGCTGCTGCTGCCAAAGGCGCCATGATCCGTTTCACATCATCTTTTTCCTCAGACCAGCGTTCTTTGGATAAATCAGAGAGTTTGTTCCATTCTCCAAGGTTTTGGAGACACCGCATCCGTCCAAATAGTGCTTCGACAGATTTTGGGTTTTCCGCCTGTTTTCGCTCATAACCAGCCAGTGCATCGTCCCATCGATTCAGTTTTTCATACCAAGTCGAAACAAGTTCAATGTCTTTTAGAAAAAATAGGTTTCCATTAGAAGCAAGAAACACAGACCGAAAAAGACTTACTTTGAGACTCCTGCGCATGCTTAAGAATACCAATCGCCGAATCTGGCTGCTGCAGCTGATTATTGATACTAATCAAACTTTCAATGGTATCCGGAAGTGGATCTTGCAAAAACTCCAACTCCTTGTAATGCAGCGCTTTCGCCCATGCATGACAGCGGCCCGCAAATATCCCAAGCGTCCTGATATCAATCGGAAGCGCCTTATCATCATGCTCCATAAACTCTGCAAGGTTGAGGAGAGTCTGCGTGATTTCGGGTGAAATGTTTGTCGCACCCAGCGCTGCTTCGAGCGCAACGACAAGGTCATCTTTCGTTTCGTCAGCAAGCTCCGACCAACATGATACGAATCCAGCGTTGAACAAGTCACGCGCTAGTGGGTTGTACACTGCTGCAAGACTTGCACACGAGCGAAGCGAGTGTGAGGGGGACTCCTTCAGCAATTCAACACTGAAGCGCCGCATCCATTCCACCCAGTCTTCCTTTGTGGATCTCTGCGTTGTGTCCCACGCTTTTCTCAGTTGCTGCTGATTCACGTGCACCTTTTGAGATGCGGCTTCTGTTGACTGCTCTTCAGTGTTTGCGGCGGCCGAGTCATCGTCCACAACAAGTAATTCATCTGGAATCGGTTCCTTTTTCAAAAGTTTTGATGCAACGGCCTCATACTTGGGATGGGTGATGCTCTTTTTTTGCATGATCTGTTTCAGCAGATAAAGACGGCAAAATTAGTTGTGAAGTCCCAAAAAGCCGAACGGGGCGTACCTGCTGGATCGGCAGAATAAAGAGAACAAAATCCTGCTTCATCTGACAAGCCAACACAAAGATCGTTTCCATCGCAGCCACCTTCAAATCCTTCAAGTTTCCATTTAAGATGCGCAGTAACGGAGGCACAATTTTGGATGAAATGTCTTCAAACTCGATTCGCCGAGATAATTGCGCAGCAGCTTCAATCGAATACTTTCGCAGACTGAGTGGAACATCTTGTCTCTCAAACAAACGGACAACAACTGGGACAACGAGGTAAAGATACTCTTCGAGCGTGGCTCCGAAAATAACAAAAGCGTGCAGTGCTTTTCGCGTCAGCTGCTTTGATTCGCTTACGTCCACTTCGAAAATCTGCAGAATTTGCGGTAGTAATGCGGGGAGGTGGACTTTGAATTCAGAGTCCAGGGCAAGAGCAATGGCCTCAATCAAGGACAGAATCATGATTTGAAGGTTCGCTTGAGAGCTCCAGAATTCATTGATGAGTGCAAAAATATCCGGCAAATATGTTCGAATGTGTTGTTTGACTATGGTCACCAAATCGGCCAATTTCGTAAAATGATATTCGAGCATGTTTGAAGGGCACGATCGCATCATCGTCAGGAGTGCTGGAATAATCTATTTTGCTTCTGTTTCAAATGAACCATTCGAGAACTCTTTCAAAAATCCCCGTACCTTCGACAAAAAGGACACAAACTTGAGACCCTGCGTTTCGAACATGTACATCACAGCTTGAACCACTGCAGTGTGATGCACGCTGAGTGAGGTGTCCCGCAAAATTTTCGTAAGCGCAGTGATGACCACTGTTGGGTAATATTCATCCGATGACGGGCTTGGCAGCGATGAAATGTCATTGTCAACAGCGTTTGCGCTCTCGGGCATTGAGACAATCTAATATCAAGCGGTTATAAGTCATAGTACAAGCAAATAGTGAAAGACTGAAAAACCTTGTGCCGATAAGGATCCAAAGCCCCCAAAATGCCCATAACTTTCACAGTTTCCAGGCGAATACTTTTGATTTCTTCACTCTTCAAGACTCCAATCAAAATGTCAAGCAGATTTGAATACTCGAGGTAAGGAGTGATGACTGCGCCAGTGTGACTGCTCATTTGTCCTAAAGTTCGTACAGCAGCTTCTCTTTTCACCGCGCTGCTCTGATCTTGAAGTGTCTCAATGATGATTGGCATAACTTGATCAAAATACGGAAGCATGTCTTCGCACGCGGCGCGAGACAATTCACCGATCGCAGCAATGGAAGTGGCTGAAATTGTTGGAATGACGTCTCTCGTCTTGGGGAGGATGACTTTCATGATCGAGCTGACATACGGTTTCACAAGTCTTTGCGCAGCCACAATTAGCGCACACAAAAGCTTGACACATTCCTCCTTCTGCAGACTGAACATCGAGTAATTTAGAAGTGAATTTGATCAAACATCTTTTGAGCAAGTCACCTGATGTTCGTGTGCTGCAGCTCAGTCAAGAGTCGGATCAGTATCTTTCTCAACGGCGGTAGCACGTAAGCAGGATTGTGAAGCGTCAATCGGCCAAGAATAGAAATGGCAATTTCGCGAATCGCAAATACTTCGTCGTTCAAAGCGAGAAATATGGAGCGAATGTTTGCCGCTTGGGCTAAATGATGGTCGAAATGAATATCAAACAGCGACAATACGGTTTGCCGTATCGATGCATCTGAAGACCAGAACGGGAAAAAATTAATTCAAAACGCGTTGAAAAAAAAGAAACAGTTTCAGAAACCAGGATCCGTTATGGCAACGATCAAGAGCTTTTCCAGAATTTCGCCACTTATTCTCATGGACAGATTGCTTGTCTGGGTCAAGTGCATAAGCCGAGGATGCATGATGCAACGAAAGAAAAAAAAATTGCTCAAACACTCACTTGGTAATTGACAGGATCAACGCATAGTAGTTTGCATGTTGTAATAGCCGCAGCTTTTCTCACTCCAGGGTGGTCATCATCCAAATAAGCCACGGCACACGATCGAATAATTTCTCGCAACATCATTCCTGTTGATTCACGATATACATGAGTGGGCAAGTCAACTGGTGCATGTGTTAGTACGTTACCGCTAAATGAAAAACTTCCCAAGCAATGAAGCGCCAGAATAACAGTGTCAATGGTCGTTGTTTCAGCAGCCTGTAATTTCGCAGTCAAGAGGTGAGCAAAGTAGTGTGCACGCAAACCAAAATAGCAAGTTTTACATTCTGCTGGAGATCTTTAAAAGTGGCTGGTATTAACCGTCCAGGCGCTCCTGGATGTCTGTATGGCTCACCGCAAAGGATCATGGAGAGCATATTCAAAAACCGTTCTAATAAACGCAGAAACGGGTCAATAAGTAACTCGCGTCAACACGATAAATGCAAGAACCTTTGATTCTCAGTGCTAAATCTTCAATGTCAAGATGCAGACATATATCTTGAAGGGTGTACTTCAATTGCTCAGAGAGTCCAGTGGCAAACATCAAATGAAGAACGTTTTCGATGCGTTCTTTCATATCTTCCGTATTGACTGCCATAGCCAGCATGCTCAGGCATTGAAACACGCATGCGGCATCGGCAGGTCTTTTTCGACTGCGCGTATTTATCGAAAGAACGATCAAGTAAGTGGTCCATCACTTCATAACAGAAGGGTGACCTGAACGAAACAACGAGATAACACTCACGCTTTCACCAAGTTCTCGCGAATGACAAAAAATATGCTTTCCAAGTAGGGTATAATTTGGTGACCGACTGCATTTGCAATACTTCCGATGGCCAGGAAAACTGAGCACAAAAAAAATTCGAAAGTAAGCGCAAGGCTTTTATAACTCGACCCGTCTGAGAGGCAAGTTACCTGATTTACGATCACCCGCAGAATCTGAACCCACCACTTTATCTTTTTTGAGTTCGCCAACGAGATATTCCACACACTCCTTTAGGTGCGTGTCGACAAACTTTTGTGTATTGAACGTTGCGAGGACTGGGAATAGTTGAATTACAGTCCTTCGAATTAGCCGGTTCGAGTGCTCGCGCAAGCCAATGATTGCCTCAGATGTTTGCGTGTAGTTCTGAATCATAAACTGCAGAACAAAAACAACCGTATTAGAAATGGCAGATAAAGCGATCAAAATCCGTCTAACCTTCCCCGTATGCTCTAAAAGCTCTCGATATACAAGTAGGGACCCATGTAGTGAGTCTGGATTGAGCGTCTTATTGATACCTCCTTCGGCATCGGCGTAAATTTTTTTGAACCAGCTTTCGCGCAAAATAGTATCGCGCTGCTGAAGAAGCTGGAGACTGACGCGCAAAACTTCAGCCCCACTTTCTCGGATAATGACCTGCCAAATTGCAATTGAAAAGACAGCGATTGGCAAAAAAACTTATGCCAGAAACAAACCTTGGGATCGCGAAGAGCAGTCCAAACGAGTTCCAGAATTTGCGGAACAAACGAAAAGATTAAAGTGGGAGAACTGAGCGACAGTTCTTTCAGCACAAGAACTGCCGCGTATCGTCTTGATTCGTTTCGATCTCCTTGAAGCCATTCCAGAGCTCGCTTAACCTCAAATTCAACGAATTCTGCAGCGAGTGTGCCACCAGGCTGCGCTAAGCGACCTATAAGAAAAGCGGGTGTCACATTGGCTCTGCCAAAAGACAAGGACAAATCATCAATGGGCGAACCTAGAGCTTTCGATGCGAGAATAGAAATTTGCGGGTCCGTTCCAGGCAAAACTATACGCAGGTAGTTCGCAAAACGTGTGATTTTTGTGGTATTTTCTTCGCCGTGGAAATCGATGAGACAGTCTGCATGGGACAACGATTAGAATCGTTTCGCATTGAACTGATGGTGCCCCCACCAATGATATGAATCCCGGCCATTTTGTGGAAGACATCGTTCGAATGGATAAGTTCAAAGATTCGCTTGTTGACCTCCAGTTGCATAAATTTTGCGAAGGGTTCGCCCGAAACTTCTCGGGCGTGGGCAGCAACCTGCGAGAGGGAAAATATAAAACAGTTGGACGCATATTCAGAATCGTTGAGGCAGAATTGACGCAATCATCACGGCAAGAATCGCAATAATCAACAAGAATCGAGTACTCACATGGTCGCTGATGGAACGTGCAAGGGCAAGTCGCTCATGGTCGGAGCGGGCTGCGCGAACGGCTGAAAAACGCGCTTCGATGGACATTGAAACAGGCGGCAACTTTGACGGCGACTGCGGCGACACAAGCCCAGTCTGTGGCGCAACGGCGGAAGCGGCGTGTGCTGTCGACGCGGCAGACAGTGCCAGCGACCCGCTCGAAGAGAGTGCCGGCGATCCCGGCGCGCTTCCAGGAATACCCGCTATGCCTGCTGTTACCACATTCGTGGGCAGCTGCTGAGTGGGCATCTCGAATGTGTATTTATGCTTGCGTTGTTAAAGTTTTTATTTACTTAAATATTTACATGAATCCGTAAATATGCTTAAAAAAGCAGGGTTTGCACATGTTCTGCCAGCTTGGCTGCGTCTTCTTTGCCTGCATCCAGATGTGCAACCAGACTCAGTGGCTGCTCCATTCATCTTCCAAGCAGGGGTTGACCTCACGTTCAGATTATATTTTTCTCATAAATATTTATAAATAAACACCATGAGCTGGTTCGTGGCCAAGAACACAAACATCCCTGCCATTCCAGAGCAGCTTCCACTTGACAAAGTACGAACGGTTCTCAGAGCTTCAGCAAACGCAAGCGGAAATGGAAGCATGCTGGAGTATGTGCCGTGTATACTTGGCCAATTGCCCCAACTAAACGCCCAACCAGCGCATTTGAGCAGCGTCAAGTCGAACGGCCTTTGGGCGGAACAGCCTTCATTGCTCGCATCGATTCGGGAGAGCCGGCGCAAGGTCTTGGGGATGATGGATGGGCTTGGACGGACCAGGAGACGGTGACGCCGCATCCGATGCCGGACGGATCAAGACTGAATGAATGGACGCGTATGGCTTCGAAAGACGCTGCAGTGTATGTTTTCGTAACCGACGGTGTTATTTATTTTTATTCGCTGGTTTCATCAGCTTCCGAATTCAAGGCCTGGTTTGTGCCTTCATGTTTGGAGCAACCACACTCACTATTTTATCCACGTTTTCTGCAGTGTACGCAAGCGATACTCTCTCTCAACGGCTCCTCTCATTCATCTTGTGCATTACATCTCCACTGAAAACATGACTGCGAAAGTCAAAACAGATTCCTCAAAAACATCGAATGCGAAAGGTAGCGATCACGTGTCCAAAAAGCAAAAGGTATGGCGTCCTCTCCATTTGCTGTATATCTTTTGTGGGTTTAAAGGCGGACGTCATCTCACCCAAGTCTCTCTCTCTCTTGGCGGGTTTGTAGAAATCCGATGATGGAGAATACTGGGGTAATATCTGTTTGTGTGCAAGAGTTGCTTGCGGCGAATTAACACCGTCACGCCAGGTTTCGAAGATCAATCTATTCCAACTCTTGTCTGCCTGGCGCGGTACAAGCGAAACCACGATTTGATGCAAGAGTTGTTGACTCCCGGTCCGCTCGGTAAGAGAAATCCCCGATCTGTCAACTCGCAACTGAAGCTGACAGCTCATTAACGCAGCAGCGCCGAAGGAGAAGTTTGAATCGAAAACAACCGTTGAGGATATCCGCCGCCTAGAGGCTGAAATTCATGGTTTGGAGGAGGAAAACAAAAAGCTGTTGAACACAGCTTCGGATTTGTTCGCCCTGTGAACCCTGAATAAAAATATCCACCCACTCAACTCTTTTTTTCAAGATCACAATAGATCATCACAAAATGAGCAGTCCGACGCCGACATCTCCGCTGCAGTCACCGTCAATGCTGTCATCGCCGCCACATGTCTCCACGCTTACTCTCGACGTGAACGTGAAGGAGACGCGAGAGGCCAACGTGACCGGAGCCATGCTCAACGGTCAGTTTGTGCTTGGGAAGGTGCTTGGGAGGGGCTCGTTCGGAACAGTCCATGAGGTGAGACTCCAGTGGCTTAGATAAGACATACACGGAGGATTTAGTCGACGTCAACTCCATGGACCCAACTCAATGCCAACCCCTTTCCAGGCAACGGATATTGTTGCGAACCGCACTGTGGCCATCAAAGAAATGGACGCAAAGAAATTAAGACGCACCAAAGCACTCGCAAGCTTCAAACCAGGAAACGGTACCGGTGGAATGCCCATGCGCGGTGGCGGTGTCTTTCGAGGGGCCGTTGGGCGGAGACCACCTCCCGGCTCGACCCCACCCATTACAACACCACCAATCGTGCAGGACACGCCAAAGCAGGACCCCATCGACCTTGTTCGCGGTGAAATCGCCATCATGAAGAAACTCCAGCATCCGAATATCGTTCGCTTGTACGAAGTCTTGCACGACCCTTCGCAGGCATGTTTCAATTTTTGGATATAGACGGGCTGTTGTCACGACTTCTCTGATGCGCCAAGTCTGACTCGCTTTCCTGCGTTTTCGAATCCGATTTCGCACAATCGTTGCACAGGAAATTATCTATATGGTCTATGAACTGATGGAAAAGGGTGTCATCATGGACATTGGCCTGGACACAACAGCCGAACCATTTCCCGAAGAAAAAGCTCGGTTCTACTTTCGCCAAATTATTTTGGCAATAGAATACCGTGAGTTATATCTCGCTATTTTATGGATTTTACCTCACCAGTGTTCATCTCTCCTAAAGTGCATGAGCACGACATTGCGCATAGAGGTATGCATTTATTGCAAAGCACAAATGATTTCATCAAAGCTGACTCCCTTTCCCTCCCAATATCCAGATATTAAGGTCCCCGTCACGAAAATACTGTCTCATCCCAACACAAACTAATCCGCAGCAATAACAACACACCAGCCCGATAATCTTCTTGTTTCGAAAGACAATATTCTCAAAGTTGTAGATTTTGGAGTGTCCGAAATTTTTGGGACGCAAGGGAATGACAAGTCGAACAAATCAGAAGGTTCACCCGCATTCTTTTCACCCGAACTCTGCATGCCGAATCATGGAAATATTTCGGCTCGAGCTGTGGATGTCTGGGCAATTGGGGTATGTGTGGGAGAGTTTGTTGCTGCAAAAGCTGTGTTTGTAAAACATCAATGCAGGTCACTCTGTATTGCCTGGTCATGGGCCGCTTGCCTTTCACGGGAAATTCCATCATCAACTTGTACGAAGAAGTCAAGAATTCGAGGTATTTCGGATTCGTGCGTTTTTCCAGGATTGGTTGAAACTGAACATTCTCCACGTGACAGCCCTGATCTTAGCAGCCCAACAATGTCCCCTGAACTGGCAGATCTACTAAGCCATCTGTAAGCCGTTTACGTTTTCGGATTCGTGTCTCAAATTTGGAGGCTCATTTTTCTTATGACTGCAGCTTGGACAAGAACCCGACAACCCGCATCACAGTCGATAAGATTCGGGTATTTACCACGACGCTGCAATCAAAAACAGAAATATTTGGCTAACAAAATATCATCCACCACCGTGATTGCGCGCGTGTGTCTCAGAATCACCCATGGCTTACTGTAAACGGCAAAGAACCACTCCTCCCATCCAAATCAGAAAACTGCCGCAAAATGGTCACAGAAATCACATCGGAAGATATGGCAGCCGCCGTATCCACATTCAACCCCGTTTGGACCGTAATGCGTGCCGTCCAAAAATTCAAGACTCGGCTCACACCCACAGGAAGTCGAGCTGGGTCTAAAGATGAATTGGCTGGAAGCGTATCTTCATCTTCGCAGTTGGCTGGAAGTTTGACTACTTCACAGAGAAGTCTGTCCAGGGAGAGTTTTGTGGGTCAGGCGTCCTCGCTTGTTGGCTCGTTGTTGAGTTTGAGTGGCATGTCGCGCAGTGTTAGCACTGGGAATGGGATGGAAGGGTCCAGTGCCAGCAGCGGTGGTATTAAAACGGCACCTGGGGAAACTGTCGGCGACGTTATGGATATCGACAAGACGATTGATTCATTGGCCACTTCAAAAAGCACTGCGCAATGAGCTGAAATAAACGGAAAGCATAGGGGGAAATAGTAGAACAACTGTGCGAACAAAATCATGCTTATATTAACATCAGAAAAATTGGGACAAAAAATGGGGTGCAAGGATCAAGAAGGAAATAGCGCAGCTAAAGCAGCCTTCTTTTTTGAGAGTTCCTCATTGAGTTTCCGTACAATCATTTCGAAACGATTCTTTTGAAAACAAAGGGAGTCGCGTTAGGGGAATGGAAATGCAATGCTAAAACAGCTCGTCTCACCCGCATGATGGGGTTGGTTTGCTCTTGTAGGTTCTGATGCTTTTCTGCTATTGTTTCCTCCAGTTCGGCAATTTCCTCTTTCAACTCGCGCATCTCTTCGTCTTCTCCTTCATCTGGGTCAAGTGATGCAAATTCAAGTTGAGACAGCTTTCAAAACTCCAGTTGATAAACGCGTAATCACCTTCATCATCTGATCCTTCATCGTCAGAGGCACCACCAGCTGAAATAGAACAGAACAGTTACTACAATTGCGTCGCTCTTGACTATAATGTCCAAACCTGGCTTTTCTTCCTCCTCAAGGGCCTCGTCATCATCCTCCTCTTCCATTTCCTCGTCATCCCCACCATCTGATTGAAACAATGAAGACGTAAGCGCGGTTTTCCAGATTAGATTTTCGCATACCTTCATTCCCATCCTCATCAAGCTCATCTTCGATCGCAGCCACAAGGTCGTCTGAATCGAATCCTTCATCATCAACGACTCGTTCCTCATCTTGACCGTCTTCGCCGTTGTTTTCTGCATTTCCAACTTCATCTTGCGTTTCTATAACTTCCTCTGGGGAATTTGCATAGTTGTGCATCAGAAAATTGAAGTTGATATGTTTCGAAGGGCGCGCGCACCATAAGTTACATCTTCCGCTTCTTCATCCGCTTGCAGCAACCGTTCCACCTCTCTCTCAACATTTTCAATCGCCTGCAAAATGCCATATGAGTTTGCACACACAAAAGAACAAAGTTGTCATTTTGTTTTTTACCCGTTTGGAAATCCGTTTCCTGAATCGGCGTTTCCGCACATGCAACAGCGGCGCAGAGATTCCATGCGGCCAAACGAATTCGTCCGCCTTTTCGCGGGGAACGTACGCGTGCGATGAGTTTTTCGATTCCACCACGAGCATCTTTTTGGTAACAGTCAGCAACCCAACAAAAAAATAAAACAAAAGTGAGTGTACTTGAGATATATCGGCTATTTTGTATAATTGGCGGTTATCCCATGTTTTGTGCGATTCAATGATACATGGCAGGTCGACGAGCGTCAGTGGATACAGGGCATCTTTCCACCGCAGAGCCCCCTTCCGTGGATCTGGCATATCCCGTGAGCTGAATTCGAATATCAAAAAGATTGGCACAACAACACCATTGAAGACGAGCGATAGATCGTCCAAAGCTTCCCGGTCCTTTACAATCTGTTTCAGCGTCGCCGCCAGCTGCGGATCTCCCACCCGCAGAATCAGTTGCTCCTCCACGGGCGGCAGGACTTCGGTTGACTTGTCCGACTCGCGTTTGAGCTTCACTTTGCCATTGGGCGCATTCGACATCTCCTGTTTTGCAAGTGGAATGTGTTTTTACTTTTTGGCTTGGGTTGAATTTTACAATAGAAAATATGCCGTTCAGAAAACCTGACATCCATGTTTTGCTGCATCAGAACGTGCCAGGTCTCGGGCTGAAAGGTGAAACAGCCATCCGCTATACATGTTTACACAGCATTTAACTTCGTCTCCCCCATCACACTACAGGCGAAATCGTGCAAGCCTCACGTAAGAACAAAGGAATGCCCAACCCACTCACGGGATCTCTCATCCATCTTTCTCAAATCTCGCAGTGGGTCTCGCTCGAAACTATCTCGTTCCATTCAAGCTGGCATACTATGTGCCAAAGCTGAAGGGAAAGCCCATCCTTCCCACCAATTGGCAGCGAAAAGACGATCTCGGCAAAGATGCGATTCAAACTGTGCGTGTCTATTTTCATCTTCCCTCTCCCTTCTTTCTTCTACCTACCTGCAAACTCATCGAATCTCTGAACCGCACGATGTCGTCGAAAAAAAACGATATTTCCCCGTTTTGCCTTTTTTTGATTTCAACAGGTGTTGCCTGCATTCTTCAACCCGGCAACCGTATCCCAAGCATCCATCGCAAACCCTTTACAATCAAAGAAAGCCGCAGCGAAACTCGAAGGCGCCACAGCGCTCAGCCAGATTGTCTCACTGCAATTCAAACGCCCCTTGATTGATCCAAAGGGCAGACGCACGTTTGGTTCCGTGTCTCCAGATGATATCGTTGCATTACTGCGGGATACTCATGGCATTTCTGTGGACAAGGCTGATGTTGTCATTGAGGGAGGCAGAATTAAGGAGACTGGAGAGCATCAGATTTCCATCCGTTCTTCAACTTTATCCCAGCTGAGCGTGCAAATTGTCGTTATTGGAGAATGAGTGCTCCCAAATACACACTATTTACATTGCGTTCTCCTTGGTGTTGGTTGGTAGATGTTTGGGGCAAAAGAGTTCACAAGAATGACAGCAACGCAACCACCTAGAAACTCTTAACACTACCAAATTATAGCTTTTACACGTTTTTATTTGATGAAACCAAAATCAAAAACTCGTCACAATTTCCTGCAAAAGTTCAAGAAGCGAGAGTCCATATCAGTTTTTCAATGCAAGGGTCGACACAGATCAGGCTAAATATGAATCACACCTACGCGTTCTTGATGAAGTCAATGCCCTTCTGGATGTTAGACTTGAGCTCTGGAATGCAGGCATCCAACAGCTTCTGCTCGTAAGCGTTCAAGGTTGGGACGGGGTAGATCTTGTGGACTCCCTCAGGCTATTTTCAGGGAATAAATCAGCGCCTGGAACAAAAACAACGAGAAGCAGAAAAAGAGTTACTCACGCCAAACTCAACAACGGTGGAGAAGAATTCGCAGCCTGGCACAACGTCGGATTTCACAAAAGTGCACTCCTTGATACCAGATCTCTTGGAGACGGTGGCATCCAACAGTGAGTTGGCAAAGCGGGCACCGGCGTAAGCCATGGAGAGAGTGGCAGAACCAGCACCATCCTTGGCCTTGACGACTTCGTCACCTCCGTATTGGATTCTTTGGGTGAGAGCCTCAACCTCAGCCTGAGTGAAGGAGTGGGAGGTCTGTTTCGAATTTACGAGCAAAAGACGCATGCTGTTAAGCGACGCTGCAGGGGAATTGAATGAAATGCGCGCATCAACTCACGTTTGAGAGGATTGGGACAATGGTGACACCAGAGTGTCCTCCAATGACGGAGACTTCAGTTCCCTGAACATTAACGCCCTTGGAGCTGCTGACAAACGTGTTGGCGCGGACAATGTCGAGGGAGGTGACTCCAAAGAGCTTTCTTGGGTCAAACACGTTGTGCTTCTTGAGCACTTCAGCGACGATTGGGACGGTGGAGTTCACTGGGTTGGAAATGACGCAAATGTGGGCCTTTGGGCAGTGGCTGTTTGTGGCACACAAATCCGTTATCAAAATCAGCAAATCATATCTCTGGAGAAATTCGAAGTGTGTGGGGGAAATGCGAAAAAAAGAAGGCGTCGCAAAAACACGTACGTGGCAATGCCGGTGGCAAGGGTTCTGACGATTCCGGCGTTGATGTTGAACAAATCGTCACGGGTCATACCGGGCTTTCTTGGGACTCCGGCGGGGATGATGACGAGGTGGCAGCCAGTGAGTGCGGCAGCGAGCTCGGAGTCACCCTTGTGGCCAGAAACCTGTGGGAGGAACGCAGCTTGTGGGCAATAATACTTCCACAGCACGCTGGATACACAGTACCTTGGCAGGGGTGTTGATGTGGGACAGATCGGCGGCAACACCTGGAGTGTTGACGACGTCGTAGAGCGCGAGCTCCGAGACGAGAGGGTTGGCCTTCATGAGGAGGGAGAGGGGTTGGCCGATACCACCGGCGGCTCCAAGAACAGCGACTTTAACCTGGTGTATGCATGCGTGTGAGTTGTCAGGTCGGAGCAGCATCGGAAAGAGCCGGATGCGTCCTTACCATTTTTGCGATTGTTTTTTTATGAAGAAATGCGGATCCATGAGGTCCTTTTTAGCAACACACACAAACTCGTGTCAAGTGTCGGGTGGGTGGCGTCACGTGGGCCGCCATAAAATGGAGAAGGAGCTATAAAATGGGACCTGTTCTGAGTGCATTTGAACTGTGATGCTGGGACTGCTGGACACGGTCTTGGAGCACAGCTGAGGCAGAGGCTACACAGTTTACAGCCGAAGGGTACCGTTACCCACTTCAGTTACACCAATTACACCACCAGTTTCAGTGCTACGACTGCATCTTGCTGCGGTGTTGCAAAAGTCTCATCAAAACACAGGAAAACGCGTCCTCAGAAATAAAAATTATTCGAAAGCATAAAAAATAAAATACAACCAAAAATGGAACCAGCACCCAAAGTGGAGAAGGACTTCAGTGCCCAAGTCGACTCACAGCTGCCAGTTGCTGAGAGCCTGGCTTCGGTAAAATAGCATCCATAGCAGCGAACGCCGTGTGGCCAGATGTCTGATCTCTTCTCATCCACAGGCAGGGAAGCTCGTTGAGGCTCTCGAATCGCTCGCCACCCTCGAGAAACAGACGCGAAACGTTCGTTCCTTCTCGCTTCGTTATTACGACAATCCTATGCATGCATTTCTGCATCCGTCGAACCGTGCCTTTTTTATTTATTTGTTGTTTTATTTTTTGTGGTGGTAACAGAGCGCAGACACGGCCTCGAACACGCGCATTCTCATCGCCAATGTGACAATGTGTTTCAATGCGAAAGAATGGAAGTTGCTTGGCGAACGAGTTGTGCTCTTGTCGAAGAAACACGGTCTGCTGAAGGGGGTGAGAAAGAATTCTATTGCCGAGCCTGATTTCCATGGGTGTGGTATACTAATATCTATCCTGCAGGCCGTCTCTAAAATGATTCAGGAAGCCATGTCTTTGTTGGACAAAACGCCCAACGTGGCAACCAAGCTGGAACTGATTGAGACGCTCCGCACTGTGACAGATGGCAAAGTAATCCGCTTTATTTAACTTGCACTCTACACATATTCTCATTGGTTTTCTTTTCCCCCAGATCTTTGTCGAAGTGGAAAGAGCTCGCTTGACTATGATTCTTTCCAAAATCCGTGAAACTGAGGGAAAAATTGTCGAAGCAGCCGATATTCTTCAGGAACTGCAGGTAAGCACTAACCTAGTACAAAGGCCGTCAGAAATTAACCTGTATCACATCCATTGCAATAACTCGAAAACGTATGGGACCTTAGGTTGAAACGTTTGGTTCCATGGATAAGCGCGAAAAGACGGAATTTATTCTTGAGCAAATGCGCCTGACTCTTGCCAAGAAGGACTACCCACGCGTGTTAATCATTAGCCGAAAAATCAGTCTCAAGTTTTTTGAGGATGTTGCACAGCATGTGAGTGCTCCTTGCTCGAATTTGTGCATGTTAAACGCGGGTCCTCTGAACCAATTCCTCTGTTGCTTTCATCGAGTAGGACCTGAAACTCCGTTTCTACGAATTGATGATTCAATACTCTATTCACGAGAGCCTGTTTCTGAACACCTGTAAACATTACCGCCATATTTATGATACTCCTGCAGTCAAAAATGACCAGAAGCTATGGTCTGCTGTGAGTCATTAGCATTTATCTCTGCGTGGAAAAACAAAGCCAACTCTTCTGACACGTTTTTGCGCAGGCCCTTCAAAATGTCGTCTTTTTTGTCATTCTGTCTCCATTTGACA
Source organism: Chytriomyces cf. hyalinus JEL632 (assembly GCA_025435555.1). Taxonomy (NCBI): domain Eukaryota; kingdom Fungi; phylum Chytridiomycota; class Chytridiomycetes; order Chytridiales; family Chytriomycetaceae; genus Chytriomyces; species Chytriomyces cf. hyalinus JEL632. The sequence continues at coordinate 6,428 of JAIWWG010000166.1, read as the reverse complement.
ATGAGCAGTCAGATTTAATTCACCGCATTTACGAAGATGCCAACTTGTCCAAGTTGGGACTGCTAAAGTTTGTATTGTGGTTGTTCTGGCTTCTATTGCTGACTTTCTGGAAATGTTGTCTGCAGAGACCTTGTCAAGTGCTTTGTCACTAATGAGCTCGTACGTTGGCCAAAGATTGAGGAAATCTATGGGCCCACCCTGAAGGCAACAGCCGTCTTCGACAAATCAGAGGGAGGCCAGGCCAGACTCAAGGCCCTGCATGAGCGTGTGATTGAGCATGTAAGAACATTCGTGGTCATGATTGCCGGGTGATGGAATTTTTTGCTTATGCTCAGCTTTTTGGTCGAAGAACATTCGAGTGATTGCCAAGTACTATACGCGCATTTCCACGAAGAGATTAACTCAGCTGTTGGACCTCTCCGTGCAGGTTTTTAGCGTTCCGATTGATTCTTCTTGTTGGAAGTGTCTGGTCTCAGATGATTTCTTTTTCGCAGGATTCTGAAGAATTCCTTTCCAAGCTTGTCGTTTCCAAAACAATCCACGCAAAGATGGACAGACCCGCAGGAATCATCAACTTTGTGCCGCGAAAGACTCCCAACACTGTGCTGAACGACTGGTCCAGCAATATTAACCAGCTGCTCAGCCTGATTAGCAAGACAACGCATCTGATTGCCAAGGAGGAAATGGTGGCATCCATCACGCAAAGCAAAAACTAAAGTCGTTTTGAAATCCCCGTCTGTTTTTGAGCGGGTTTAGGACACGGTTTCTCTTTTCTGTGTTGAGGGATTGTGTTTGTGTGTCTTGGTTTTTTTTTTGTGTCTTCGTGTTGGCAAGTGTGACGGCGTATGTCTTTGGAGTTGAAGAATTTGAAAAGATGGCTTCCCGCGCTGCTGATTCAGATATTTTGAAGTGCTTTTGTTCCACTGTTACGAACTTGCAGCTTTCTAAAATCACTGCCTGCAACGGCTGATGATGTATGCGTTGAAGTGAAGTCACCCTCACGGGTTATCCCAAACTACTTCATAGGGACATAAGCGCGGCATCCTGTGGAATTGAAGGACATGGGGAGGCATAGGTCTTGTGCTGACCTCAATGGTAACCACTGGTCATTTTATCGGTCATGTATCGCGGCGCCAATTCCGCCAAATAACCGACCCAACAAGACTGGATTTGTCACAAAAAAAAAAAAAAATGTCCGAAAACAAAAAAACTTTCTTCAAAATAAAGTGGGTGCAGTCGCACAGTCGAGTTGGACGACCCAGACACGTAGTGTCTAAGAGCGACGGGTGCCTTAAGGTGGAGGCCTACTCGGATTCTTTTGGCCGGTCAAACTTCCAAGCGCGAGGACAAATGTCACGGGTGTTATTTCGTACCGGTGTTGCGTTACGAAAGGAAGTTTGGTCACTATTGATGAAAAGCTGGTACGAAGGTGGCTGTATACAAGTGGTCGCTGGCGGCAATAAATTGCAACGTTGATTTGGCTGGTAAGTTGGACCTTGAGCTTGAGAAATAGGTGGTACCAAGTTTAGGATTGCTCGGATCGCCGTCACAGTAGTTTGTACGTGACTATCAGTTCTTTTTTTTCATTTCAAAAATTTTGCAGTGCCCTTTACTCCCCAAAACAAAGAATCAAATAAACATGATGCAGACTAAAACCACGCTTCTCGACGAAAAAAAAATTCACGCCGTATTAAAATACGCCGGCGGTGCCTCAACAACCTCCACCGACGCAGCAGCAGCAGCAGTCGCCACTCCCACAGCAACCGCTCTCAACTTATCAACTCCAACCTGAAACCGAACTCTTTGCCCCAATGTCCGAATCTCCAACGTATCCGCGAGTTCAGGTACTGTCGCTGTTAACAGTGCACAGCCGTCCACATCTTGCTCGTTGACAAGGCGGGCAGAGTCTTGGGATCCACCATTGTCAACGATCCAAAGCGCTACTTCCGCGACTGACCAGGCCTGAGGATCAAGCGGAAATGACACTTTTCCTATTTGGATGGGCTGAAGGGTGTGGGTGGTTATTGTTGGAGGGGGTAATGCTGAAGATGTGAGGGTATTGTCGAGGAAGGAGGTCGTGGAACCGAGGGGAAATGAACTTTGCAGTTGTTGGGCCAAGTCATGCAGTTGCTTGCTACTACCACTGATGGTGTGATATTGGTTAGAAAACGTGCATCCATAAGAGTTGAGCAACAATTACAAAAACAATCTCACATTGGTTCATCACCAAGAGGCTTTGGCAAAGGCAGAATGGAAAAGTACTGAAGCTGCCTATACGCGTCATTTTCTTCTGGAAGCAGAACTGGAGCTACCTGGGTTGGTGGGAGTTGAATGTTTGGGTTCGCAGTTTGCAAAGTTTGGAGCTGATGGGCTGTCTGATTTGTTGTCGAGTCCTGCGCCAGAGAAGAAATCATGAACGGAATCTGGGCATCTGCAGTAGCGTCGTGGTTGTCATGACTCAGAACCAGTTGCTTATCTCCAATCTGCTTTTTTGTGTAACGCATACACAGAAACGCGGTGATGGCGGCGAGAACAACCACACCACCCGCAACACCCCCAAGGATCGCACCTAAATTACTCTCTGGAGATAATTGCCCGCTCCCGCTCCCGCTCTCCATGACCCGAGTCATTGGTGATGCAAGGCTGGTTTGTGACGAAACGGCACTTGCCGCCGAAGTCTCACTTGCATAGTTATAAGCCGTCAGCCGCCAGACCCCATTGCACTCGCCATTTGGAGAGTAAGTGGCAGTCACGTTAATACCACGCGTGCAATCAGGGCCGTTAAACGTGGTGTCCTGGACCGAGCCGTTGGGAAGAAACGTGGTGCTTGTCGATTGATCCCCTTCAATGAGAATGCAAGAGTTCATGGGAACCGCAGAAGAGTGTGAATATCCCAAACAATTTGGTTCCAGGAAATTGTCAAAGATGGCGTACGGCCTATTTTGAAAGAATTCAGCGGCATCGGCAGGAAGATTTGGAGTATCGACGCACGTCTCTTGAAGCGGAAAAGGGGCGGCTACTCCGCAAAAGGATTTTGTGACGCAATCATCTTTGTTGGAGAGTTGGTATGTGATCAAGTCTGGCCGCGTACATGCTTCGTCCGAGAAATAAACTTGCCTCTTGAAGCTGGGAGTTTTGCTAAAGTTTGCAGACATGTGCGACTGGCATGCGGTCAGACTGCTGTCGAATAAGACGGAGGACACGTAGTTTGTGCAGTTGTTGTTGGCAAAGAAGGAGCGGATCAATTGGCCATTGGACGTGTTAGCCGAGACATATTCGGATTGGATCTGGCGGCCCTCGAAGGTCTGGAAACCCGTCTCTGAATGCGCAGAGACACATGTGTCGACGGCGTACTGGGTGCCGCCCACGAGGGAAGAAGCCCAGCACTTTACATCAGACTCCGCAAATTGGCTAAAGACAACAAGCGAGTCGTTCGAAGTTGAATAGACAGACGTAAGGCTCGCCGGAATCACGCAACCCGTGCTGTAATGAGCCGAGTCCGCCTTCTCGCTCGTTGGGGTGCATGTGAGAGTGGCATTGTTGGTCTCGGTTGTGTTGAGAGTGCATGGCTGGGACAGACGGATATCGATGCGCTGCAGAGTGGAGTTGCATGCGGTGTCTGTGGCGTTGTAGTAGCGGTAAACGGAGACCCCGTTCGCCGACATTTGTGAGTTCTCTCTTTTCGTTGCCTGACTTTGAACAATGTCTGGAACCCAAACTGCTCCCCTGGACACGCCCCGTTCGGACATGTCTCATTCGGACACCCAAATCCCATTCCGTTCGTCTGAATTTGCGGCGAAGTTGCCAGCGCCGATTTGTTTTACGCTGCGTTCAGCGGTTTGATTAAAAGAAATGAAAATTTTACTTCAGTGTCGCTCGGACGTGGGAACGAAATTCTTGACTTTTTTCCTCTTCCAGAGCGAGTCCGAAGCTGAGTCGACCTGTTTCTGCAATCCCGAATGTCCACTTCTGCCACTTTGTCTCGACAGTGATAAGAGCAAAATAACTGTAAAATTTATACGCATACCAACAAGAACCGATCCACCCTCACCCATCCATCAAAGCGAAAAAAATAAAAGAGTCACAAAAAACTCATGCCGTCATGAAATACGCAGGCGGCGGAGCCTCATCCGATGAAGCACCCACAGCACCCACCTTTGCAGCAAGAGCCTTCAACCCTTCAATTCCTTCCTCAAAACGAACCCTCTGCCCCAATGTCCGAATTTCCAACGCGTCAGCAAGATCCGCAACCCTGGCTTTTAGTAGGGTGCGTCCGTCAGCTTCCTGCTCCTTTACAAGCCGTGCAGAGTCTAATGATCCTCCATTTTCTACTATCCACAGTGCAGTATCGGCGACAGACCATGCGGCAGGGTTTAGCGGGAGAGTCACTTTTCCAATTTGGATGGGGTAAAGCGCGGCTGGTGTGATGGTGGTCGAGGAGGCTGAGGACGCCAGGCTTTCGTTCAGAAAGGACTGATTATTGTTCATGAGGGTTGTCTTGCGAGGAAGTGGGCCTTGGTTTTGGGAAGAGTCGCCGACCCTGTGTGTTTTTATGTTGAAATATAAAATGAGCGAGTCATTTCAATTTTTTGATATCAGACAGTCACTCCTTACATGGGCTCATCAGAATACCCGACAGACGGCTGCGACGAAGACACTTCAGAGGCCGCATAGTACGGTTTAGGAGCCCCATCGTAGGCGATAGGAGCCGCAACAGCCGCAAACTGATTTGAAGCAGGTTGCATGTTCTGCGATACAACCGGGCTTTGCCACGACCGGGATGCATTCATTTGATCAAATGTAGCGTTAGATCCGGGCGGCGGTAAAAGTGGTGCATCTCCAGAAGGCTCATAATTGCTCGGGAGGGGTGTACTCAATTGCTTGGCAGTTCCTTGCTTCTTTTTGTTGCGCAGGTACAAGAATCCACCGATCGCGCCCAACACAACCACAGCACCCACGATACCTCCAATAATGGCTCCCAAGTTGCTGCTCTGCGACGACGACGAATTTGATCCGTTGCTGTCCCCAGCAACACCGCTCGGACTCATAAGGCTAGCATAGTTGTAAGCAGTCAGACGGACAGATTCAGTGCATGCGCCGTTCCTTGCGTATTTGATTGTAGAGTTCACACCCTCCTTGCAATCAGGGGCATTGTAGGTCGTGGCCACGAAGGAACCATCAGGCATAACGGTGACGTTGGAGGATTTGTTGCCTGTGATGAGACGACACACATTCATGGCAACAGCAGTGGAGCGCATGAAACCTTGGCAGTTATCGTCCTGGTAGTAGTCATAGATTACGTAAGGATTGTTTTTAAAGTACGTGATGGCATCCGCAGAGAGGGTCGGCGTGTTGACGCAGGAATCCTGTTGCGGGAAAGCATCGCCCTTCCCACAAAACGACGATGATACACACTTGTCCTTGTTTGACACCAAGTATCTGACAGTGTTGGTTAAAGTGCAAGCATCGTCTCTGAAAAAGACGAGCCGCCTGAAGATGAGCGGGTTGATGATGGTGGCGGACATGTGCGACTCGCATGCGGTCAACTTGTTGTCAAAGGGTACGGCGGACAGGTAGTTTGTACAGTTGTTGTCCGAAAAGAAGGATCGAATCAACTGCCCGTTCGACATGTTGGCTGATACATACTCGGACTGGATCTGACGACCCTCAAAGGTCTGGAAACCCGTCTCTGAATGCGCAGGCACGCATGTGTCGATGGGATACTGAGTTCCGCCGACAAGGGAAGAGGCAGAACACTTGGTGTCGGTGTCCGCGTATTGATTGAAGACAACGAGTGGCAAGGCGTCTGACTTTAAATAGACGGAGGGCAGCCTGGGGACATCCACGCAGGACTTGCTATACCGAGCAGAGTCAAAGCTCTCGGCGGTCCTTCCGCAAGTCGCGTTGCTGTCGACGCATGAGAGCGATGGATTGATGGTGAAGTCCATACGCTGGACGAACGAGTCGCAAGAGGTGTCTGTCGTGTTGTAGTACAGGTAGTAGTCTGCTGCGGCCATGACTTTTGAGGCTTGGTGCTGAGATGTGGTGAGTTGCTTTTTTTTTTGTCTGATTTTTATTCCCCGACGCTTGCATGTTCTCCTTTATCTTTTGGCTGAACACGCATAACTGGGCAACGACTGGGCGACAATGAAGCGTGTCCTTTACGTTTATTTTCTTCCGCTATTCATCTTCTCCTTCCATCTTCTCTATTTCTCTGCTTTACTACCCCTCAAAAACAAACCCGGTCTCTTTTCCGACATGTGATCTGGGAACTACCAACCAACCACAAACACTTCAATTAGTCACACCTTTTTTTCAGCCTCTATTCATGTAACCTGTATTTCAGATGCCCTCTCTTGCACAAGACGCGCAATCACATCCACCCACAAACCATCTCGAAGAAAAAAAAAAAAAAGAATATAAAAAGT
>JAIWWG010000165.1:0-38612 GCA_025435555.1 Chytriomyces cf. hyalinus JEL632 | reverse complement strand
AATCCATTAAATCGTTTTTCTTGAAACAGAAACGTTGAAATTGCAGAAGGAGCATCTCTTTAAATTTTCATTTAAATGGCAGAAATCGCACTTGAAACAGTACCTTATTTTTATGGGCTTGAGTCATAAAAAAACAAGAGCAGCGACTGCTGAACGCGGGCATTTTGCTGCTCCAAACACCGGCTTTTGGAATGCTTCTGAATGAAGCAATTTGATCTGTTACATACATTGTTCTCTCGTTTGGCTGGTTTTTTTTTTTTTTTTTTTTTTTTTTTTTTTTTTTTTTTTGGCTGGTGCGTGCGCCTGGTTCACGATGAAAGAAGAACGGATTGGCTGAGTGATAGTCCTGATGCATGTACACTGCCGTATCTGAACGAATTGTGTTTGTGAAGAATGCGAGTAGCGAGTTGAACCTTTACTTGGGAAAAGAACATCGCATGACAAAGACTCAACCAACGAGAACCGCGATCGATTATCTGATCCACAAACTGAGGATAAATGATCTTTTTATTACGTATTGAAGATGCGAAAGCGAAAAAGAGTAATGCAAGCAAAAAAAAACCAAAGTGGGAACTGCGCAAAAGAAATATTAAGGCGACTACCTAGTCGCGTTCTATGCAGCGGAGAGGAACCATACCCTCCTCATCCGTATCCAGGTTGACGACTACTGCCCAACCATCATCAAACTCTTCCAGCACGCGTACCTTATCGCGAGCACATAGTTCAATTTCATCTTCCAACTCTGGCTCAAAGTATCGAATCACGGTATACAGCGGCTCGTTTCGTTCTTCTACCGTATACAAACTCGCACGACCCATTGTACTGTAAATACTGGACTTGCGTTTCGAAAATTCATTTCGAACCAGGGTATCGTTTTCCTTTTGCAAATGTTCCGCCTTTGATGTGTAGACGGAATCGATACTGTACAAGCTGGTATGTTTGGGGCTTTTTCCTGGTGGACTGTCTGGTTGTACTGAGGGAACTTGTCGGACTTCCATCATTCGTTTGCCAGTAGCCACGATACGGACGTTGTTGCTCATGCTCGGGGAGCCAAGACTCATGCGCTGGTCAGCCACTGTACTTGCCACTGAAGCTCTTAACGGATTCTGAGCCGTGTATTTGGGTATTTTCAAAGTTGGTGCGTGGTTGCAGTCGCTTGATATGCGTTCAGGGTAGCTGCGGTGTGGGTCTGATCGTCTGGAAAGAGACATGGCTGGATTCACGCATTCGAGAGGGAAGAAGCCGTCTTTGTTGGTGCTGTTGTTGAATCCTGCTGCCCAATCGTCGTCAAACACATGTTCCAGTTCGATTTTATCGCCGATACCTGAAATGAAATTCAAATTTTCAGGTTGGAACTATCAGATAGACTCAAGAAAAGAGGCTTACACAATCCCATCTCATCGTTCCGGTCGGGAATAAAGCTCGCCACCGCGGTACACAACTGTCCAACTTTGAATGTTGGTAGAGGAATTGGAGATTCTTTCGTAACCGCATTTGAAGATATATTCAATGACTGAGGTTTGGCATCAGATTGATTCACTACAGACATTCGCTTTGGACGTTGTGAAGGGGAAGTCTGACTGTTCGAAAAGCAAGCAACAGGAAACGTCCCATACACCATCCCAGACTTGCTATACCCATACGCCCAGCCATTATTGTAGTCATGCATCAGCACAATAACTTGCCCCAATTCCAAATTCAATTCTCCTTGACTGCGCGCGATATGAGCCTGGGCAACCGTGTATTCTTTGTAAAACGCCGCTGCGCCGGGATCATACAACTGCTGCTGAAGAATCATTTGGGGGGATGTGGCTGGCGGGTGTTGGATGCTACTGATTTGAACGGTACTGTGTTGCACTGGGTGTTGCACTGGGTGTTGCACTGGTGTCGGTGTTCGTGGCGATTTTGCGGTTGCACGGGTTTGTTGCGCCTGTTGGTGTTTAAATTCCACACTTATCTCCCCACGGTGCCCGTTTCTTGCACCAGATTCTGCCGTTTGTTTTCCTCGTGCATCCAAGTTGTTGATCGAATCGATTGGCAACGGTTTATCCACCTTTGATTTTCCGATGCGTCGGAAAAAAAAGACACCCCCGGCGACAAGTAGCAGCGCACCCAGGCTTCCTACTCCGACAAAGATCATGGTCGACATGGACCCTGTGATTGCAGATTTATTGGCAGATGTTGTTGTTGAGCTGGATTCAATGCCTGCATTGGCACTTGCTGTTGATGACGGGGTTGCGACAGATGAGAAGCTTGGCAGGAATGGGAGTGCTGGTTGTGTTGTTGTCGTTGAGGATGATGCTGATGATGTAGTTGTCGCCGTCGTGAAAATCAATGAGCTCAGTATGGATGTAGATGCCCCAGTCTGCGAGCTGGACGATTGCTGGGATGACCGCAAGAGCGAGGTTTGAGTAACTGTGGCAAGAGGTCCAGTCACAGCAACAGAAAAAGTAGTCGATACCGTCGCTGATAGACCGAGAGTTGAAAATGAAGTTGCGCTGGGGATAGACACTGGCCCGAGTGACAGGGAAGACATGACGGATGCGAGCGTGGACGTGAGCGGAATCGCAGAGACGATGTCGGTGCGGGTGGTAGTGCTCGTTGGTACATCCGCCATTCCGGTAGTTTTCCAATTGAATGAGAGTTGTATTCATAACACGCACGAAAGGCCAAGTCACAGGGATGAGATTTTTTACCTTGCTGGTATTCATTTCGGGCTGGCATTTTTGAAGGGCACTCTGGCTGGGGAGGAACCAACATATGCCCCGATACTCTCGGGTCTGTACTACAAGCGGAATCAGTAAGAGTCCAGGGATTTCAGTCAAGCGCTATCTCGCTGGTTGGAGCTAGATCCCGCAACGAATTTCTCGCCCGAGCAATTACATTTTCCATGCATGAAAAATTCATTCGGCTCAAACGGCTGAGTTTTAGTCACATAAACCAGATATGCGTGGTGGAGACAAAGCAAGTACGTGGGTGCAGCGATGGCACGCCGAAGGATCGATGCAGTGCTCTTTGGTTTCACGCAGCGCTGTCTGGCGAGGTATATTAGCTAAGCAAAGCTGGTTGGTCTTCAGAGTTCATGATACAATATTTATTAGTTCTTGCGCCTTAAGAATGAAGTTGACGACGAATGTAAAACGTCCAGGCAAAGGCAGCGGTCGCAACGACGCATGACGCGACCAACAAGTAAAAACTGACACCATAGTTGATGGTACTCGTATCCTTCGAAGTGGTAAACAACGGCTGACCCTTGAGATGTATTGCAACAGACATGGCCGCGACGAGCAAAAGGGCTGGAGAGATGGTGGGTATTGAGTACGCGTTGTTCGTCAAGGTTACAACACTTGGACCAAGCACTCACCACCGAGTCCTAGAACAGACAAAATCACGGGCTGCATCCATTTGAGTCCGTTCTTGGACTGATGCACCAGAGCGGCAAGAGCAATGAAGACGATGACATCGGCTTGAATCCCAAAAAAATTTAGAACGGGTTTGTATAAAAAAAAGTAAGGAACAGGCAACTCACACACAATCATGATCACTCGAATTGAGAACATCTCGCCGCATTCGGGATGTGACTTGCGATCACCGCGGTCAGATAGCATCGTGCACAGGTCTCCCGCATACACCACGCATGATCCCTGCTGGCACACCTGCGAGCGGAACAGACCCGTCTCTCTGCATCAGCAATGGATTGTTAGTCTTTAGCTACAAGACGAGTGCTGGATGCAATTCGACTTACTCGGTCAGAGTGCCGAATGGCTCCACAGAGTAGAAGAAAGAGTAGAGGTTTGGATACGCCGTTGCTGCAATTGAGAGGGCAAGGGCTGCGAGAGCTAGAAAGACCGAGACGATGGTAGGAGACTGCGAGATGCGCTTCTTGTCGGTCATCTGTTATGTATGAGGTTCCGATTGTGGCATTTTCTTCCAATTTATACCTTTTTTGCGGGGTCTTGAAGGGGGCAGCAAGAACAAGGGGCACCTGCAGTAATTGTGATTAGTAGTCTGGCCTGGAATACTGAATGCATTACATTATTATTCTTGGAGATGCTTGTGCGCATGATCCGTTCAGCCAACACATTCGGTTTCAACAAATCCAGTGCTCAATTTGCCGCATTGGTGGAAAGTGGGCTTCACACACGGGATGTTACAGGCAACGATGAAACAGTTGGAGGGATAAAAGGATGTTTGATGATGCTGTGGGTTGGATTGTGAGTCAGTTCTTCTGTTGATGAGGCGGTTGTGGGTGGTAGGCGAGTTTCAGTGAGGTAAGCCAGCTGAACAGGTTTGATAGCATGCGCATCGATGCGTAATGGGATCATTTGCTGAGGTGTCAGAGGGTTGGTGCGGTGTTTTCTGGTTGTGAAGATGACAAATTTTTGAGAGTGTTGAGGGATTTCTGCCCCTCAGGTTTTCAGCTGATTCGACGAACGGCATCCAAAGCATGTGCACTCGATCATGCGATGGGCGAGAGGTGTCGGGGCAGGGATGCCAGAAGTGGTACACCGCATGGCTTCACAGGCAGTTACTTCAGAAACTCTATTTTATTTTACTTTGAAAAATGCGGCTAATATAACGAAGGCGAAACAGTGTGTAGAGTATTTTCTTTCATCGTTTTGTGCACTGGAAGCTGCTACTGCTACTGCTCTGTCGAGTGCCCTTGTGTCTTGACATGACCTGCAATTTATTTTGGAACAGGGTTAATCCGTTGAACACACATCGAGTGACACGGGCACAGCTGATAAACAATTGAACTCACGTCGCAGGTCCTGTAACCGCTTGAACCGCTGCCCGCATCCGCATCCATAAGCAAGGACTGTCGCGTGTGCAGCCATGTGTGCTTGCAGGAAATGCGGTTTTGGAAACTGTTTGAAGCAGTGCTGGCAAATGTTGGACGACTCAGTAACGATGCGCACACTTGGAACAGCATCGAAGGACGTGGATATCAGACAGCGGACATACGGCTGTGTTCGTTTTGATGCTGAGGATGGATAGACGGGCGAAGTGAGCGGGCTCCAGGTGTTTGTTCGTGAGGGCGGTGAAGTGACGGCAATGTGTGAGGGAGCGGGGCTGGGCAGAGTGTGCTCGTGAGGACTGGAGGAGACAAGGTCGTCGTTGAGCAAAAGTTGGCTGATTTTCATTGGTTGGGTTGGTTGGTGTTGGGTTTGGATTCGAGAAAGTTTGCGGGGCTGGTGCACTGGTGCTGCGAAAAATGTTGCTCCTTTTTAATCAAATTGCGGGGTTGCCGTCGGGAAATGAGGAAATTGGATCACGCGATCATTGGCGATCATTCGGAGCCAGTGTTCAGTAAGGACTGGCGCACGTGCGTATGTGCGTGTGCAGCGATTATTGCTCAGTCGGTGCTGCGCCCGCATTCTCCGGCGAGTCTCCGGCCATTCGTTGCAGTCGTGACTCATTCTGCGGGCGTCACGCGGTCACTCTAGGGTTTGTTGTGCAGGGTGTTTGTTTCCTTGAAACACCCTTTGCGTTTTTATCGGACTGCCGCAGACAGGCCGCATCTCCCCATCATCGCTACCAAGTAACCCCCGCATCCACACCCCCGCACCCCCAAACACCCCCGCAATACCCTCGTTGCCTGAGTCAAACTATCAGCCAATCAAAATAATATCCTCCCCACATTTTTGGGCAATAAACCCGCTCTGATTTTCGGCATGCCTGCGCGTGTCTTTTGTAACAAAACTCGTTGCAAAGAGACGCACTCGACAATGCGCGTTGATTGAGTCGATCCTTGTTCCGTTTAACAACCGTTGCCAGCAGTTCAGGCACTTCTCCCAACATTACGCCACATCCAAGAGGGAGATCATACTCAACGGTGTCTCCGTCGAAGACTGTTTGAACTCCTCTCGAAATCCGCCGAAATGCAGCACCCTTCGCTTGGCATCGCATTGCCTGCATTCTGCGCGCAAGCTTTTTTTACTGTTACCTTGTCTTGCACGGATCCGAAAACACCGTTAAATTTGCTCAGACTGGGCAAACGCAAATATGCCGAGGCTCGGGATTGACTTCACTGCGTTTGTCACCAACAGCCAAACCACACCATTCTTGCAGATATACTTTACTTTCTTTCACCCATCTGCGAGTTGTTCTTGTTTGCGAGTGAGGGTGTTCTGAGCCAGAGACACATGTGACTTGGCTTGGGATAATTTATTTGTGCAATCAGGCGTGTGGCGCGTTCTTGTCCGTCCTCAAATTTGGGTCCCCGCCAGCTCAATCCCTTTCAGCCCTCATTGCGTTGGTGTCCAACAGTCATGACTTAACCAATGAACTCGCAGTAGGCTTCCTTTTCAGTACCGGGATCTGCAGCAATGGTATGTCTTTCGAACGGCCTGGAATTATTGCACTGCACTTCTCTTAACCGAAACACTTGAAAAGTATCCATACACCCCACACAAATGAAACAGTAATTGGTTTTTTTATTTGCTTCAAAAAAACAAAGTTGTCTTTGGAAAGGGCATGTCAACTGCATGCAAACCAAATCCGAAATATACAAACAATTTTTTCTAACTTTCTAAGCATTGCACGCTGGATCCTGCTCTGGCAAGTACTCATTTCCATACGCACCACCCATCGTCGCATGCTCCATGCAAGTCAACGCAGCATCCGGCAAACACCGCTCAACGTCTCCAGAGTTCATGAACCAAGCTGGGAACGGCATCTGGTACTTTGGATTAAACTGCACCATAAAGAACAGAATCAGCAGCATGACTCCAGTTCCAGAGTCAAAGGCGGCAGACATGACGTATGCGTACTTTTTCCACCAAGTGTTTCTGTACTTTTTGACAAAGTAGTTGACGAGGACGGAAATGGCGAGAGGGGTGATCAAGTCGGAACGACGTGCACCAGCGGCGGCGGGGAAGATGAAGATGAGGGGGATGTTGACCAAGTGCCAGAAGGAGTTTGGTTGCAGTTTGTGCAGGTACCATGGGATGATTGGCAGAATGCCTCCAACGAGGAATCCGAGCAAAGTCTTAAAGTAGGGGGATTCGGGTCCAAAGAAACGAGCTGGGGCAATGGCTCCCCAAATAGCACCGGCAGACAAGAACGTATTGTATCCGTTGGAAGACCATCCAGAGGCGGGGTCGTCTCCCTGAACTTGCATCAACCACTGGAATCCGGCGGGGAACTGTGGGGATACTGGCTTCTCAATCTTACCGAAAGACTCGTAGATCAGAGCAGCAGTACCAGTCGAAACACAGGATCCCAAAACGGTGGACACCAACTGGGCCAAGAACATGGCTCTAGGGGGAACCTTCAGGTAGTGTCCGAGCTTCATGTCAGCAACAAGGAAGAGACCCTGGTACATGGCCATGTAGGAGAAGGTCTTGAAGGCCATGACAGCAGAGATACGACCAGGGAGCAAAAGTCCAATCAAGAACTCGGACATGACGTTCAAACCAATCTGCTGTCCAGAAATAGCTTGAATGGTACCGATGGGGATAATAGAAACCAAAGCGAGCAACATGGCCAAGATGGTGCCCCACCATGGCAAGTCGAAACCTCCCCACTGGCAAACAACAATTCCAAGGACGGTAGTCACAGCAAGAACAACGATAAACCACCAGTCGGGAACTTCTGGGTAAGCGTCCATCAAAGTAGCGTGAATGTCGTTACGGTCCAAGTCCTGCAATGTAGCGCGGAAACGGTGCCAGATATCCTTTCCGTACCAAAGGCCAACGTGAACAAGAGCGGCAACAAACACAATGAAGGAGTTGGCGTATTCCAAAGCAAAGTAGGTGGTAATCAGGATGGGTTTGTTCTCATCGTAGAAGGTTTGGTTGAGAACCAGAGAGTTGCGGTCATCGGGGCTACGAATGACAAACTTGGTGTTTGGAATACGGTTTCCGTCCTTGTTGTAAGTGGCAGGGCTGTTGATGGTGAAGCCGTACTCAGAGCTAGCACCGATAGACTGATCCTTGTAGAAAGCCTCAGTGTACCACAAGATTGGGGTAACGATCCACATGAACAACCAGAGACCCAAGAACTGGTTCATCATGGCCCACAGAGGAGTGGTGATGGGAGAGTAAACATTGCAGAGGGACCAGTCGAGGGTGAAGGACAAAAGACCCACACCACCTCCGTAGGAACCACTTCCAAGAACAAGAGCCATTTTGTTGTCCTTCTTGTTGTTGGTGAACCAGCAAATGACGGACAGAGCTCCAATCATGGGCATAACGTAACTTGGCAGCAACTGGTAGAAGAACATGGCGGACGAGACGAGCCAGAAGAACTTGAAACGCGTCATTGGGTATCTGGTTCCCTGACCATCATCAGTTCCGTGAAGGGAGTTTAACATGGCAATGGTGGCCAAGTTGGAAGGCCAGAGCATGGCAGCTGGACGAACCAAGTAACGACGAGTAAGACCTGAAACAAAACAGTGATAACAAGTTAGTTGACGGATTTGGTACATAAAATTTGTTCTCAGTCGCTCACCGGCAAATCCGTAACCAAAGCACTGAGTAACAATAGCGAATCCGAAACCGCTGATCAAAGACAAGTCGGTTTGGTACAGCTGGTACTTTTGTCCGACAATGTTGTACAGCGCGTAAGGTGGGGAAGCCATGCAGGAAGTCATGACATAGATCAGGGCGTGTTCCTTGTAGTTAAATTTCCCCGGATTCAAAATCCCAGCAGGA
The DNA here is from genome assembly GCA_025435555.1 of Chytriomyces cf. hyalinus JEL632. Lineage (NCBI taxonomy): Eukaryota > Fungi > Chytridiomycota > Chytridiomycetes > Chytridiales > Chytriomycetaceae > Chytriomyces > Chytriomyces cf. hyalinus JEL632. The sequence continues at coordinate 29,955 of JAIWWG010000165.1, read as the reverse complement.
AGTACTTTGGCCATGATGAGACCGCATGGGTAGGCAAGCAGAACCGTGACGAAGGGAGTGATGGAGAAAGAGTTGGATCGGAAGGTGAAAATGGTGTTGGCGGCACAGATCAACACTCCAAAGACGAGACCGAGAAACCAGGCACGGAAAGTGTTGGCAGGGATAGTTGGGTCGTCTGTGCGTGGGACAACGGCATCACTAGAGGAAGAAAATCAGACGTCAGAACATAGGGATTGACGGAAAGCAGTGATGTTACAAACATGATCTCATAGATTTCGTCAATGTAGTCGTCGTCCTGTTCAGTGACTGTTTGAACCTTTTCGTCCGAGATGAACTCAGTGTCGGTGGCCTTGGCCTCATAGTCTGCCATTTTTCCTGATGACCACCCATTTAGGGAGAGGGAGCGTATTTATACCCGCACGGGTGGCTGCCACTTTTTCAGGGATTAATGCACGGTGTTTGATCAATTGCAAATTTTAAAGTGTGCGTAATTTTCAAGTGCTGCGTTTTGATTCCAACGCGTTGGGTATGCTGCTTCCAACGCATGGACTGGCAGAGAGACAAGACATGTGCGCAGACAGGTATCGGACAAGGCGGGTTGTCCGATATATGTCCAGACAGGGACGACGTTGCTTCCAACTTGTCAATCTGGGCGCAATCATTTATTGGAACGCCACACTTGCGGCAATGCCAAAAAATTGTCGCAATTTCCAAATCTCATTCTTTTTTTAAGCACAACCCAATGACGCTCGATTCATTGCAAAGACGTCGCTGCACCTGCGAACGCACCGGAAGCGAAGGTCGACACCCTTGACCCAACAGCGTAAGCAACGCAGCTACTCAGCAACAGTCCCTCGCAAGCTGCAACCACGTCTTCTGCTGCTCTCATTCTCTTTATTACAGCAGAAGGTGCTATTACTAAGAGTGGTTCTCCCGCGTTCGCCACATTTTCAAATCGGATTTGCCACCTCAACTCCACTCATCACCACCGTTCTTTCCTGTGTATGAGACTGGCTGATATGGTCGTACTCCGCTCCCTTCCTGTTGGATTATAGATGAAGCATCTTGCCCCATCCCACCGACAGCCTTGTAACCACCAAAATGCACCACACCAGAATGGAACTTGGTGGCGCTTAACTGAACTGCCACAAGTTCCATGTCCCATCGAGCAGTAACCTCAATATTAACCTAATCTCTCACACACCTTACCATCTGCTGGTTTGTAGTCTGTCAGCACTGTGTCTCTCTAGCACATTAATACATCGGAAAATGGCAACAACATGAAGGGAGGCGAGGCAATTCCGGCAAAGCGGAAGCTGCGCAAAATCACGTGACGAATCTGGTTAGCGTGAATCCAGATTCGGATCATGATGCCCACCACCGTTCGCCAGTGCATCCCAGTGGATTGAATCAGTCGGGCCTGATAAACATCCAAGCAAAGTCTCGTTCCACATCCGCATCCTGCTGTGAATGCGTGGCCTAACTGTCTCTTGCAACCTTACTCGCCTCAGGTACCCTGTACTCCCACATCATGGAGTACGTGGTTACAACATCGCATCTCATGTGTCTGCATGTATTGTGTGGGGCATAAAAAGCGTTTGGAAATGACAAAGCAGACATGAATTTGCAGTGCCACTGGGAGGCACCAAAAGATAAAAGCAAACCGAATCACGTCATAAACGTCAACAAAAAACATTCCCCAAAAACCCATCCCCACTCATCCCCAACACCAAAATATGCGTCTTCTCTGCATCCTGGCCGCTCTCGTCCTCGCTGCAGACTGCGCAAACACTAAACAACGACGCTTCGGTCCCGCAGCAAGACACACCACCGAGACACCCGCTGACATTGCCGCATTCCAAGCACAGAGCGCATCAGCTTCACCTCTGGGTCTGCCGGATGTGGCCGTGGCGTATGCCGCGCACAAGGTTTGGGCTCTTTTGGAATGAAATAGTGTGTCCATGACAGAAGAACTGACGAGTTTTTTGAAATGAAAACAGGGCTTTTCAGTCGCGGTCACCGGGACAGTTCATTCTCCACATTTGGATCTGACGCATGTTCATCTTGTGCAGACACTTGATGGCGTTGAAATTGTCAATGCCGTTGCCAACGCAAATGTCCGGACCAGTTCATCGGCCATTCATTCATTTACCTCAGACTTTTACTCGGGCAAAGAGACTGACTTTGAGCTTATGCGAAGGCATCAAGCGAGTAATTTGTTGGATCCGCTTCCGGCCCTCGACGCGTTTTTCGACGAGCTGGGATTTGCAGCGCCAAGCAGCGCCGGAGCTGCAGTGTCAAAACACCCGCAAGGTTCGCTGGGAAAAAGGGCCTTCCCTCCTGCAGAAGCTCTGCCTGGTCAAAGGCCTTTCCGTCGAACCCCAGACTTTGAAATTACCCTTCCCTCATCGGCCATAATGTCTGCATTTGGTCCCTCCGCGCCACCTTCAGGCCCCATTGCTGTTCCAGCGACTTTGAAATATCTTCGAACAGATTCCAACGAACTGGTGCCTGTTTGGGACTTTGAAGTGGACTTGGGCAACAACTACTACAACGCCCACGTGGACGCGCGCGCCGATAAAACCTTTAAACACAAGCGCACCTTGTCTCTTGTTGATTGGGTCAGCGAAAATTACTTTGATGCTGAGGCTCCCAAAGACGATGACGAGGGTGAAATTGTTTATGAGCGCATCGTGGAACGGGTGTCCTATCGCGGCAAAGACGCAAAACAGAAGCTTCATGGCAAGTTCAAGAAGGGCAAGAAGGGAGACAAGGTGGAGCTTTATCAAAAGCAAAAGGTCAAGCATCACCATCATGAAAAACAAGCTGCATTCGTGATGGACGATGCAGTCTCTGACGACAAAGACGAAGGCTCTTCAATTCATGGAGTGTACAATGTGTACCCTTTAGGCACAAATGATCCGCTGGAAGGTAAAAACTGCTTCATCTTTACCTCCCTGAAATTGAAAGCTGACTTTGAAATTAAACAGGCGACAGAAATCTCGTCAAGGGACCCTTGAGTCTGGTCGCCAGTCCAAATGGCTGGCACTGGTGCAGCGGGAACAAAAAGCAGTGTCCGCACGGAAACTACACTGTCACTGTTGGAAACAACGTATTTGCTCAAGAAAACCTTGGTACATATTGTCTGCTTTCATTAATTCCCCACTGCAAATCACTGATGAATGCCTGAATCAGACGGTTCTTATAACGGCTGGGAAAACAAGTCACGACCTGACGGAACTGCAAAGCTTATTTTTGACACTCCTGTTGACTTGACTCAGGATCCAGAGACATACGTTGACGCAGCTGTTATCAATCTGTTTTATTGGAACAATGCGGTTCATGGTAAGTACTCGCAAAATGGAACCTGCTTAAAACTAAAGAACATGCCACTCTTCAGATCTGTTTTACGTTTATGGATTCGATGAAGTTTCAGGAAACTTCCAAGACTCAAATCTTGGTCGTGGTGGGTTGGGCGGAGACAGTGTTATTGCGAACGCGCAAGACGGAAGCGGACACAACAATGCCAATTTTGCGACTCCACGTAAGTTCCGTTTCGCTGATTCCTCCGTAAAGCCATACTGAACCCATTCCTTTTTTTCATAGCCGATGGATCTCATGGAAGAATGCGCATGTATGTATGGGACGTGACTACACCTTGGCGCGATGGAGATTTTGAAGGAGGCATCATTATGCACGAATACGCTCATGGTATCAGCACGCGGTTGACGGGCGGCCCAGCAAACAGTGGATGCCTTGGATTTGGTGAATCTGGAGGAATGGGCGAAGGATGGGGCGATTTCTTTGCAACTGCTTTGAGAATGCCGAATGATGCATCAAGGGATATTGAATTTGGAATGGGTGACTATGCAAACGGCGGGAAAGGAATCCGTCGATTCAAGGTGGGCTTTTTTTTTCTTCCTTATTCTCGGCATGGTAACTAATATGCGTCATCAACAGTACTCAACCAACAATGAAACAAACCCATCTGTTTACTCGTTTGTTCAAAAGCCTGCATACTGGGGTGTCCACGCAAAGGGCGAAGTTTGGGCCGAGATTCTGTATGAAGTCTACTGGAACTTTGTCGATACCCACGGATTCAATGCAGACTGGTTCGATTCGCCTCTCAGCCACGCTGGTGATGCTTTGTTGCAGCAGTCCCGCAGCAACACATACCAGGAATTCAGCACTGGCCGGACTCGCACTCGCAAGAGTGTCTCATGGCCAAATGCGACAAAGAATTCGCTGCCAAAGTCCGATGACCCATACCCACTTGGAGGCAACGTCTTGATTCTGCAGTTGGTTGTAGATGGACTGAAGCTGCAGCCTTGCAGTCCAAGCTTTGTCGATGCTCGTGATGCAATTATCACTGCTGAAGACCTGTTGACGGGAGGAAAGAACAAGTGTTTGATCTGGAAAGGTTTTGCAAAGAGAGGACTTGGGGTTGGTGCAATTAGTGGAGGTTTTGATTCATTTAAACTGCCCAAGGAGTGTCTATGATTTGAAGCGACGTGATGATGGATGATGGGGATTTTGCAATGTTGTATGATGTCTGCGTGCGTGTGTTGAGTTTGGGCCTGTCAAATAAATTTGAGTCTTTCGAAATATTTTAAACGCAACTGAACATGACTGGACACCACCTTATCATGGTCCTCTTGCTTTCAGTCATTGCACTGGCAACCCCAAGAAGGTATGAATGGGCATGCGCATGTTAAAGTTGTCTGATCGGTTTTGTTGAAGACACCAGCATCCAATCACCACTGCCTCAAACTCATGCGGGTAAACCCAATCTTACGCCCGAGAAGGCCTTCGACTTGCAAGCAACAGTTGTAAAACGGACACCCTCCAACAAAAACAGCATCGAAAACGTATTCGTCATCGACTTTGAAAACGCCAACGCGAACGACGTTCTCAACGATGAGTACTTTGGAAAGGAACTGACATCAAAAGGATCTTTGCTCAGCAACTACCACGGCTTACGGCATCCGTCGCAGGTATGTTTTGTTTTCTGCTCGATTCTTGCGATACGAAAGCGGCATGGGATCGTGTAAACATGAAACATACACTCCTTGACAGCCGAATTACATTGGTATGATCTCAGGGTCTACGCATAATTGCTTCTTTGACACGAACATCGATATCGAGGGGGTGAGTAAACGGACGGCGGGATGCTTCCTCCAGCTGAACGAACACCACTTTTCAACGCAGCAAACAATGGTAGACCTTCTCGAGGCTCGAAACCTATCTTGGAAGTCGTACCAAGAGTCGTACCCGGGCGGATGCTTCACCGGCGACAGATACGAAACTTACGCGCGTAAACACAACCCGTTCATTAGTTTCAACAACATTCGAAACAACGCAACTCGATGCGCGCGAATCGTTAACAGCGACGAGTTGGAAACGGATGCAGAACGAGGGGCATTACCCACGTTCATGTTTTACACGCCAGACATGAACCATGACGGCCATGACACGTCTGTGCAGTTTGCGAGTCAGTGGTTGAAAGAGTTTTTGGAGCCGAAACTTGCGCATCCGTCGTTTGCATCGGTGTGTTTTTGAGTCGTTTGCAATTGAAAAACTCACGTTAGTACGACTTATTTTGCTGGATTTTCCCCCGCTACTGCCCTGGAACTTGTAGACCCTCTTTGTTATAACTTACGATGAGTCACGGACTTACTTTGGAAACCATATCTGTAACTTTATTCTTCTTAGTTTATTTTATTTCATTGTATCCTGTGCGCCGCGTTCTCAAACCCTTGCTTGTTTTTAGACACTTTACTGCTCGGAAAGGGTATTCCACATCCAGGAAGCGTGGATGGCACTCGATATAACCATTACTCGTTGCTTGCAACGATTGAACAAATCTTTTCGTTGGGAAACTTGGGGTATAATGATGCAAGCGCTGCCCCCTTCCAGCTTCATCCAGATTGCGCCGCATTCTCAAATTCTGAATAAATTTTTGCTTATTGAGCGAATAAACGCGTGATATACACGTCTCGCCCCAAACGTCCAACCATAACAATTGCTATTGAGCGCAGCCCAGATAATGATAACGGCAGTTTCTGCTCCATAATATCGTAGCCCGAGTTAAGATGAGCGATTAGAGCAAAGTCTCCGTCAGGGGCCCTCCGGTGGATGATTGCATGAACGGCAAAGAAATCAGCTTGTTCAACGAGATTTTGCCACACCATCGTTCACACCACCTTGCCCCACTAACTCTACGATAACGGGTGATGAACTTGGGCTATCTTTTTTATTATTATTGCTTGTTCATATTGCGAGGCGGGCCTTTTTTCTCGCCGGTTCCAAATCCACACCAATTTCCTTCCCTGATAATACATTCTCTCCTTCCCGCACATCCGCGAAATTACCCACCAGAAACGGTACTTCGCCATCTTCTCGCTCAGAGTCCATCTTTGGCAGTCTTTGAGGCGATAAGGACGTTTCATCATCGGCCGAAAAAGACGGTGTATCAGTCGACTGAATCAAAGTAGCTGCCGGCGAAACGCCTCGCTCTGCATGCTCAGAGTGTAAGGGCGTAGTTGAAGAATTTTTGCTCAAATATATGGCGGCAGCTTCTAGCAGGATTGCTGCGCACTTTGGGGATCCAGTGCATTGTAATACATGCCGAGCCATCTCTTGGTTTGAATTTGTCACGAATTCAGTGCATAGACATGAAAGAACATCGTTTTTTCGCCGAATGACTGCAATGAACAGACAGTCAGACTTTTGTCCACATGAAACAACAAATTAGCTTCGCAATTAGGAAAAAGCTGACCTGTGCTTTCTGTTGAATCTAAAAAGGTTACGATAGCATCACCGTGTGTTTTGCTCTTGTGGAGGGCAAGGCCCTTTTTTGATGCGAACGCCTGAGTGCAGTGATCTGATGGACATTTAAAGGTAAGTGCAGGGGTTGACGGCGTGGATCGGCCGTTTTCCTCAGCCTTCAGTGTTCTGAAAGGGGATGTTGGTGATTGTTCCAATTGCAACGCAGCCTCTCCCAAGGCTTCTGGGGTATCCATACGCTCTGCCTTGCTTTCATCAGCTGCAGATCGTCCAGCTGCAGACGACCTTGGTGAGTCACTTTGGCTATTCAGATGTTTGCTTTTTAAATGCAGTGACAGCCCGGTCTTGGATCCGTAGCTTTTTGTACATCCTTCGAACGAGCATTTGAACGCTTTTACTGGAGCAATTGTTGGATCGACTGCAACAACAGGGGTTTCGCCGGCGCAGTTTTTCGCATGTTTGAGCATTCCATTCAGGTAAGTGAATCCTCGGTGACCACAGGGACAATTGAGGAGGCCGTTTGCATCTCTTGCGATGACTAGAAATTGAATGAGAAATGTGAGCAATAAAAAATTGGACCCAAAAAAAAGTGAACTTCAAAAAATCGTTGGAAAAAAAAAAAAGGTTGAAGATATAAAACACACACCTCTTGTCCGGGTTGCATTCATGAATAAAACCGTGGCATCATCATGGCGCTTGCCTTTGTGGTCTAGATACACGTCTTGCGATGCGAAAGAAGATGAGCAGCCCTCGGCAGGGCACTTGAACATGCGAAGAAGATCCACGCCAAACTGCGCGGAGTCCAATCCGGCAGAGCGAGACACAACACTTAAAGCATCATCAACAGCGAAAAACGGCGCTTTGCAGTGTTCGACAAGGTCATCGCCGTTATCCTCACAGTCAGTGGCATCTTGCAAATACGATATTGAATCGAGGGAGGCCCTTCGCTTGAGACTCATTTTCTGCTGGAGGGAACGGATCCGCTGCTTGACCCCGGTGTTGTCTTCAAGGGAAGAGTGCGATGGCTTCCGTGTGAAAGCTGAAAGTTCCTCAGAGAGGACCGATAGAAGCAGCTCCATGTTGGTTGGAAATTTGGGCCTTTTTTTTTTTTTTTTTTTTTTTTTTCCTTTGATTTTCTTCAACGATGAAACAGCCAATCAGATTCGACTTGACCCATTTTTTGCATTTCCACAGCCAAACTTTGCTTGGGCAGAATCACAGGGATCCCATTGCGTCACGAAAATAGATGCGTGCCCCAACAGCTTGCACACGCAGCACTGTCCAAGAATACATGTCCAATGATTGTCAAGCTCGATACTTCAGTGAATTGGGCGAGGAGTTTCAGGGGATTAGTGTCCCAGCACCAAGCAATACATACGACGGATGAGCAAGAAAGGGCTGAGAGGATATCTCTCAACTGCAGATGAGTTCTGGAGAATCAGTAGAACTTGTCTATTCATACATTTAACTCATTGTGCACCAACTTCGTTCTTGACGTCCGAAGTCATCCGACGATAAAATTTGAATAAAAAGGCACATCAAAAAGAAGTCCAGAAAGGCATGGCACAGACCAACAGCAGCGCCAACAACTTGGCATTACCGTCGCAGCCTCATCCGCAGTCGCAGCTGCCGTCTCAGCCATTGTCAATGAGGGCGCACTTGGAGGGCATCCAGACGTTGTTTATGCAGCAGCGACTCGAGAACAAAACGCTACGCGAGAAGTTGGTTTTGGCAATGAACGAGAACAAGGCCCTGCACGCTCAAGTTCAAACACTTGTGATTACCAAGGAGAAAGTTGCTGATCTGGAGCGGAGACATGCTGAGATGCTGAGTTTGGTCTCAGGCCCTCCTCAATCTGCTCAAAACGTTTCTGTGCCGAGTCAACCTATTCCTAATGGCACGGCTGGATCAGCTCAACCTCTGGTTGTCGGCACGCAATCCACTCAGCCCGTTGCGAATGAACAGGCAATTGCTTGGCGAGACATTGTTTTACACCATGTCCACAACTTCGAGGAGAGACCAGATGTCGAGAGGCTTCTTTCATCAAAAGTAGCGCAATTCGCGGCCATGCATGTAATCAAACGTGAGCAGCCTCCACTATACAGCAGAATCAAATCAAATGTGACAGCTATCCCGCATTCCCTCATCCCGCAGTTTATTAAGCATCTCGGTTTGCCCCCTCTACCCGCAAAGCAGTCCTATCAAACTGGCGCATCGTCAAGTGCTATTCCCGTCAAACCAGTTGCTCAGCAAAAATCAGTTTTACCGCAACCCACAACTCAATCAAATGGGCGATTCATGCCCATGGAACCAGTAGCCAATCTACCTGATGGGTCCAAAAATATTGACCGTTGCTATGCATGGACAGACATTCTTGCAGTGGCTCGTCCGTTATATCCCAACTTCGATACCTCCGCATCGAAGCTCCAAGCGCGTTTACACAACTTTCGAAAACGCACCGGCCTACAAAATATCCGAGTTTCGTGCCAGTTCCAACAAGGACATGTAGTAGTTGGTATTCCAGAGCGATTTATCGCGGATTTTGTTGAAGAAATGACTCGGCCATCTCGTCCTGGTGAACACACTTTTCCGCGAGTGGGTTCTTCGGAAAGTGTTACTGCTGCTCAAAGTGCTCTTCAGGAGGCGGTTGCGGCCGCAATGCTGGGAACTGCTGGTCCGTATGACGCTTTCTTGCTTGCTCGAATCTTTTTTGGTTGTTATTTGTAAACTAGTTTCCATATTACCCTGCAGGATCAATTACAGCACCCATCACTCAAGAAATTTCGGAACGTGGTGTAAAGCGCCAGCGTGTGGAAGATAATTCTAGCAACAGGCAGTCTTTCCCACCTGCGTCAGTTTCGATCCGTTCCAAGGAAAGTGACGGCAACATTTCCTCGGAATCGTTGTTCAGCAACCTCAATTCCGAAGCTATTGCTGGTGAGATGGATCTCAATGAAGCTTCAAAGATGAATGTGGATAAGGTTGCTAGTGCTGTTGAAGCCACATTTGAACGCCCCATGACAGTCGTGCGTGACATTGTGGCGCCTGTAGAACAAAATCCCGAACCTTTAGCCTTCTCCTCAACTGTGCCTGCGACAATGCCAACTGTCCCCAAACTTTCCATATCTCCCTTCAAGTCTGTCACACCAAAAAGTCAGAATTCCGCGCTTCCAGCAATCTTGCCGGGTCATCCAGCATCTTCTAGATCCTCTCCTCTTCCGATTTCTGTTGCAACAGGGGCCACATCCGATTCATCGAAAACCGCGTCTCCCTTTACGGCTGCGCCGACTATCGCTTTGGGCTCATCCATGTCCACTCCTTCGATGCAAAAGGGACAGTCACTGTCGGTCTCGACTCCTAATATCGCTTTGACATCGAATTCATCCACTCTGTCAGCAACTCTGTCCAAAGCTGCCGAAAAGAAAAGTGCTTCTGCCCCAACAGAGGAATCTCCAATCCTTGAACCAAACGTCTCAACTCCAATCGTTGCTTCTCAGCCAGCATCTCTGCAGCTGGCAGCAGTCATTTCTTCCAACCCCACAATCAGCCTGAACCCAAAATCCGCAACAACCCCCTCTGGCGTCGCATCCACAGTTGCATCCGCATCGTTCGCACTTCCAACCTCAACTTCCAAGCTTGGCTCTCCGCGAGCTTTACAAGCAAGCGCGCTTGCATCGAAACCCGCGCTTGTTGATCAACCCGCAGCAAAACAGGCTGCTGGTTCAGATTCTGACAGTCAAGCGAAAGGAGTGGTGGATGGACGTGGAAACTTGAAAGATGCGTCTGTACAGTCGGCAAAACCTGTAAATCCAGTTGAAGGACTGGCAAATCAGAAAGATAATGGCATCTTGCAGACAACCGGTATCAATGAGGATCACGATATGCATGACGCGATGAAGTCTTTGTTTGATGATGAGGAAATTGTGCTGATGCCTGCAGGTGCCATGAAAGCAAAGGGCAAGGAGCTAGGGAATAGGGATTCGTTTGTGTCCTCCTTGAAGCGAGATCGCGACAGAATCGACTCGCCCACGTCCGCCACAGTCTCCGAGACTTCAACCATGGAAGTGCGAACGAACGGGGATGCGAAGCAAGACATACTTGATCCTCGCAGGAATTCAAACGACAGTACTTCTCCTGTCGCCGATGATTTAGGAGATATTGCTTTGAATCAACCAGTCGAATCATATCAGCAGAATGACGGTGTTTTATACAACGTGTAAGTTTTGCCATTTAATTGCAGTGATTTGTTAATTGTTGTTTGGATCATCTAACATACTGCACGATTTTTCGCGTCAATGGCATTGTGGACGTTAGACTGCTGCGAAAAATGATGGATTTTGATCAAATTGCGTCAGAACTGCGCCACGCTGTGAAAATGGCGGTGAAAGATTTCCTTCTGGAAGCCATGCCTGAAATGGGTAGCACTTTGAAGGCATGCGAAGTACATTTGAGTCCTGGAATACCCGGAAAGGAAGACCAAGTGACGTATTTGGTTCCCACGGCTTATGTACCTGAATTTTGTGAGTGGATCTATGAAGAGCTTGTGCGAGTGTTTCCGGAGCGAAGCATTCAGAAGATACCTGAGATGGCTGATTATGCGTAGTGCCTCGAAAGGGAATGTGTGTTCACGTGTGATGCTCGTCTTATTCTTGTTTTTTGGTTGGTTAAGATTTATACAAAAGAATGAAGCAAGTTGGATGGTATTCACGTTGAGAAGACGGCGCGACGTTGTCTTTCAATGACTGGCACCGCACGTTAACATTTTAAGTGCAGCAGCTCACAAAAACAATGACGTCACTTTTCCTTTTACTTTTTAACATGTTACTCTGCCGTTCGGAAAGTGCAGTTGTAAATCAGGCGCAATCCATTTCATAAACTCTTGAATGAGGTGAGTGGGTATCAGGTAGCTCGGCTCGCTTGAGCCGTTCAATGCGACTTTGTACTCGTGAACGTGTGCGCCGACCGTCTCCTGCAGAAAGCTTAGCACACGTTGCCGCAGCGAATTGCGAACGTGGATCGGCGACGACCTGTAGTTCTGAGTCATGTCTCCGAGAATTCTGAAATAGAAAAAATGGTTTGTCAAAAAGCTTGTGACACAAGCGATGATCCAATCAGATACAAACTCTTCATATAGGACTCCGTTTGGATGCGTGTTGCCATTTAGATGTGAATGGGCGGACTGCTGCGAGCTCTCATTTAAATTCTCGCTCGAATCGGAGTTATCCCTACTTGAAAACAGTTGATGAAAGTGCGGAAGTTGCAGAGAGAGCGCGGCAGAAGGGACAGGAGTCGGTGGTGTCAGAGAAGCTTTCGGGATACCGGGACAAGTAGCAGCATGATTTCTAAGCCAGTCGGCCTTTTTGAAAGCTGCCTTGCCGCAAGGGCAATTGAGAACGCCGTGTGCATCGCGATGTATAACTAAAGAGGACCAAAAGTTAAAATCACAACTGAAGTTGCTCAACAACTCGATTCCATATTTACCTGTTACTTCGCTGCGACCTTGGAAGGTAACTTTTGCCTTGACGTGGAACAGGTGAAAGTGCGTGCTCAAAGATGCTTTCGATCCTAGCAGTGCCCCACAGTCTTGTATGTGGCAGTTGAAAGAATCGCTCGGGATCCCTAGTTGAACTCGATCCGCAAATAGATCGGCGACAGTGTTGGGTTCGGCGATTCGGGGTCGTTTGGAAGATGTCTGTGGTTCCTCGGAAGAAGAGCCGGAATCCGACTCGAACAAGCGATCAAGAAGCTGAACTTCGCCGTTCTGGCGGCCCCCATTAACAGATATTGCACGGTTCAGAAGCGCAAGAGTGTCAACATTGACGATCCTATTGAGAAGTTGAGCTTGGCAAAGTTTAGAACCGCCATGCTCGATCCCCAAGGACTACATAGATGCAATACCTGCTTCCGAGGAGGAGGATGCGGTGCTGCTAGCATTGATGGTTCTCTTGAGAAGGGCAACTTGGAACGATGCCGCCACCAAGCGCATCGTCAGGTCCTTGATCTTGGCCAGCAGATTAGCGTTTTCGGTTGTAAGCTTGTCGATAGTCTTCTGCTGTGATTCGCATGTCGCTGTCTGCGCTTGGTGTTTTGCTGCGAGGGTGGATAAGAGTACGTCGAAGGGAAGATCCATTTTTTTGGATGTTTATTCATCGCATTTTGAACACACATGGCTTCATGAACGATAAATAATGCCATTATTATAAATAATGGCGAACGTGTCTTCTACTTTCTGAAATTGGGAAACTCGTCCGGATGCTGGCTCATGAACACAAGCGCGTACTCGTCCGCGCTGTTGATGATGAACGTGTGTCCGTGGAACGTAAGCTGCGCGCCAATGAAAAAGTCGCTCGACCCGTAAAACGACTGCCCGTCCGGCTTCTTAATCTTACTTTTTTCCAGAAACTTCCCCCCAAGAATGCCAGAGTTACGTTGGTGCGGTTCAAATACCGAGACTGAGTCGTCCGCCAGGTACAGCGATATAACAAATCTACGGTCCGAATCCACCTGTTTTGTTGTTCGAAGCACGGCCAAGTACCGGAGAAAAAGTCCGTCAAAGCTTGTTCGGAAGCTGTTCTTGATCCCGCCTTTCCGCTCTTCACTGCTTCCAGTGTCAGGGAACACGGCCGGTCCAACGCCCGCCGCCTTTGCAAGCTGGTTGACGCTTGGCTCTTCGGCAACATGCTCTTCGTACTCGCTCGGGCGCACCGGATCGAATGAGTCCAAGCCGTAGTTTTCGCGGTAGTACTCCTTTGTGAAGTCATCGCAATCGCAAATCACAAAAGTACGTCCGTTCAAATGAAGCACGGCGCCCAGTGTGAAATCACGCTCCGTGAAGAAGCTCTCTGGTGTTGCATTTTTGGCACCCACGTTGCTGGCCCCAGAAATCTTATTCTTTGGCAAGCGACATCTGCGAAGGAACATACTGTTGGTGGGACGTCCGCTGTTGGCTGGAATGCTCTCGTGGATATCGACAGTGTCATCCGAGAGGTAGTAATGGACGACCATATGACGAACATCTCCAAACACTGTGTTGGTGTCGTCCCAGATGCAGTAAAATCTCAACACACGGCGGTCATTTTCGAGAAACTTCTTCAGTGAAGTGTTTGGGGCGCAAGGGCGGGTTGCCTTCAAGCGACCGAGCAATTCCGCTCGCTGGACTTGATATGGGTCTTCAGGAAATTGCCCACCGGATGGAACCGGGACATGGATACTGGTCAAGAATTCCTGAAATGAATTCAAGAATTCCATGTTTGGCAGTTTTTAAAGATGTTCTTCGGGATGGGCCTTACCCGCGTGAACTGGTCGCAGCCAACAATTTTAAACGTGCGAGAATAAAACGTGACTTCGTTTTCAACATTTAAATCTGAAATGGTGTAGTGCTGTCCATTAAGCGCGTTTCCTTTTGGAATCCTGTTGCGTCTGACAAGAGTGCCTGCGCATGCACAATACAACCGAATCAAAAAAGTTAGGAGAGCTACCACAACGCATTGGTCATTGAAAGCATCAACCTTGCGGAATACCACTGTTGGCATACTTTGGCTCGCTGACGTGAATGGTATCGTCTTCTAGATAAAAATATATGTTGACCCTGCAAAGTATTGTGAGCATGCACAGATATTGATCAGGGTGAACGCATGTCACCTTCTGACTCTGTATTGCTCTTCGCGTTTCTCATGAACGGCTTCTTGAAAATAGGCGTAGAATCGAAGCACCTAAACCGTGGTCATCAGGATAAACCTGGCATCATTGACCAACTTTCATCACGACAGCGGGTTTTACCTTTCTATCGAATGCAAGCCAAGCCGGTGCGCTCTCTCCAAGCACATTGGAGTAGGGGTAATTATCAACAGAGGTTACGATTTTCGCCGCTGCTTGCCCGAAAAGTTCGTTTCCACCTGCAGAATGATAAGTCTCCAAGTATTTGCAACCCTATCACACGATTACCAATGCCCGGTTTCTCTTCGCAAAATACAGACACTTTGTTACAAAAGTCGAACGCGTGGGACTTTCTGTGGTTGGGAATACTCTGTCGAAGTACCATAAAAGGTTTAGAAGCCAGCTTTGAGGTCCCAGTGAAAACAAACCATCTTTGCAAAGCCAAATGAGTGCCCCGGCAATAACGGCAGCGTCTTCAACAGCTGTTCTGTTGCTGCTTTTGTGTGCATGATATGCTGCGTCTTTGTGTGGGAGGCTGGGTTGTTGATAACTTTCAAGATTTGCACAAGAGATTTTCATGGACAAGAAAAGGTCAGATCCGTCTCCTTCACTCCGCAATTGTTTTTAATTAGATAGTTTAACGTGTAACAGATGTTGATGTTACGCGTTAAACATGAACCTCTCATAGTGCCTTCAACGGCCGATGCAGTGTCATTTTGAAATGCAATCGCCATTTGTCAAAACAAGAAAGTTGTGCTTACCAATGAGGCTTTAGGGAATGGGGCGGCGCTGCTACCCAAATGAGGTTCTGTTTTTGAAAAGCAGATTCCAACTTGTCGCGAGAGAAACTCTTACGTAAAATTATATTGTACATTTAATTGATGGGAACACAAGGGGATCTAGCTCAAATGGTAGAGCGCTCGCTTAGCATGCGAGAGGCACTGGGATCAATGCCCAGGTTCTCCACTCTTTTTCATCAAATCCTTGGGGTCCCAAAGCACATCTCTGATGGCCTCAGGAGCGGAATCCAGCAGGCTCTTTCTTTGCATCTGATAATTGGGTGGGATTCGCACTTTCGATTTTACGATTTTCACAATGCTTAAAGATCATGCGCAAATGTTTATTCTTCATTTCAAGCCACGATATCCTCTATTTGCGCTTCTTGGCGCTGGACCCTGGAATTAGAAAAAGTTTTATCAGTTTTGAAGGTTGAAATGTTATTGGCAGTATATCAAGGTTTTGTCACCAGGCGCTTTCTTTTGATTCGCAGTATCTTCAGACCCAGCACGTTTCAGGCTAGAAGTAGCCGAACTTGTCCGTTGTTGTTGCAGAGCATGACCATCCTCCAACGCCTGAAAACATTTGCGGCTGATAATATGTAATTTCAAGCTGGTGGCCGACTTGGTTTCAAATTTGTTGCAGATGCAGTTCAGCTTCCCGTCCTTGTTTCGAACAAGAACAGTTGCAAAGCCAGATGGGAGGACGAGATCAAGATCTCTGTGGTTGTCGTTTATGTGGGTTTTTAGGCCCGATTCGTTTTTTGGTTTGGATTGGCAGTTTGGATAAGGGCATGAATAACGGACAGGACCATCGATCGTAACATCGGGTGATGCGAATGGCAATTCAATGTCAATGTCAATGCCAGACAAAGATTCTTGTGTTTCCGACGCTAATGGTTTTTCGGGCATGGAGAAGGTTGCTGCAGGCATATTTTTCAGAGCCTTTTCGTGTGGTGGCTTCGCTTGCAATGTTCCGTTGGAAATAGTGGATTTTGGTGCATCCAAGTCACGAAACAAATCGTTGGAAAACGGCAAAACAAGTTCCGGAAAACAGCGTTCAAGTTCAGGATAGACCCAATCTAGGAATGCGGCTCTCTTGTGGTCGGGTACAATGTATGTTTCATGCCATGCATTTTGAAGGTGAGATGCGTATTTCGGATCAAATTCGAGGTTCTGGCTCAGATATGTGAATACGGCTGCTTTTACAGCTGTCCGTGACTCCGTGTCAATGTTATCATAGTTTGGGATGATTCTGCGGAGTAATCTGGCATAACTTTTCAAGTTAGATCCAAACAGACTGGCAGTGGGGGGTTGGAACAGGAACGAACATGTTATAGAACACGCCTCCGACGCACTCAAAGCCCGTCCATGCATGGGATATCGCAAGATCGCCAATATCGTCGGCAGGTAAAGATGCTGCGAGGGCTGAATCGGGCCAGATGCTAAAATTAGAAGGGCCAGCGGACTTGTTCGCCTGTGTCGCGGCAGCCAGATCAGATTTTGCGCGTGCAAGTTGCTGTTCTAGATTCTGAATCATCTTGTTCTGCTCTTCCAGATGAGCACGCACGGGCGAAAGGAGGGATTCTATCGATGTCATGGCTTGTTTTTGGATGATTTTTTTTTTTTCTGGCAAACCAGTTGCTGCAAGAAACGGTCGCTGTGAAGAATGGGTCAGATCCCCATTACTCTCAAGAAGATAATTTCACTGCGCTTTTCGAGACTACTGATACTCTTGACATGCCGATTTATTCACCTCCACCACAAGTACAAATCTCCCTAAATGAACGCTGCCATGCTTCGCCTTTTCCTGGCATCATCGACAACACCCTCCCAGTGAACAATCTCTCGACGCTCTTGCAACAACGCGCATGGTAAGCAGTACACGGAGATCATACACTCCCCGCATTGGCCTTGCGTTTCCTCCTCACCATGCGTGTGCAGCGCATATCGCTGCTTGATCGACTTACGCAACACCCGGTGTGGGATACAGCACAGGCATAGAGGCATTGCACTGGTGAAGCACAGAGCGGACTGTACGCATATCCATTAGTACTCACAAAATCCAAGAGGAAACAAAAAGATTGAAATAAAGAATCGCTACCTTCATTATACGCGAAAACTCGCTCGAGTGAATGCTATCGCCACAACACATGGAAACTGTGTCTTGCTCAATGAAACCTCCATTTCGCACAAATAATTCCCTGTTTTCACCAAACATAAGACATGGACAGCACAGCGCCTTCAAGAACGGCATGCACGACGGCTGCGCAGATTTCTTCGCGTTATCGTTGACAATCTTGTCTGTTGGCACTGTAATCACTGGGCTCTCAACAGGCTGCATCTTGATTGCTGCTTGAACAGGGTTACTATCCTTGCTGCTTCCGCTTCCTCGACTTGAGTGCGATTCCGACTGGGGGAGCCTAGGGCCCCGCGGATGTATCTTAGGACTTCCAGTTCCCGATCCGGAAGAGTCTGGACTATGGGGGATAGAATCATGGCTGGGGTATGATGTTGATGTTTTGTTTTGATTGGAATTATGGTGTTGGCTGTAGCTCAGGGTGGTGCTGCCTGCACCCCCGAACAGTTGACTCGCAGATTGTGGGATCGCCATTTCTGGCTGCTTAGCAGGTTGCTGTGTCGTAGCTTGAGCAGTAAAAGTAAAAAGCGTTAGATGAAGAGAAAGACAAAGTGGGGAGAGCCAACTTTTTCATCACTCACCGCGTTCCATGAACCGGACTTCCCGCTCCTCGACGGACCACCATTTATCAAAGATGCCAAACGTCCAATCGTTCGAGTATCCCGCCCCAAATCTCTCTCCAACCCCATCTCGTATTGAAATGACCGCCTCCCCAATATGCATCGACGATGTGGATACTTTTTGATGAATAGCTTGCATCACAGACAGTGAAGGTTGACGGTGCGGGACGTGGAGACCAGAGGCACTCGAGACAGTGTGAAGATTCGCCGGTGTTGCGAAACTGCGGCGAGCGAAGCGCGGTGAATGTGCGGGGGACGAATAGTTTGATTCCTGAAACGACGCAACCGAGTTGCGTTTGTTGGGTATCACGCCATAGAAGGAGGTCGGTCGCGAGCTTGCTTCGTGGTTTGCAAACGGTAAACTCGCGGAGAGTCGGTGGGAGGCTCGGAAGTACGCTTTAGATGGGGGGATGCTACTGGCGTCTGAACCATCAGGAGACGGAGCGCGGGCAGAGATCGTTCCGAGCATTAGTTGCACGGGATCGACATCTTGGTGTTGGTCCGTTAATTCATGTTTGGTTGTGGGTTGGACGACTGGGGCAAGGGTCTCAATATGCAAGGCTTTGTCAGCATGGTCATCTGCATCTGAATCTTCCGAATCTACGAGCATAACCGAATGGTGGAACTGCAAACTGGACTTCAGCCTCGGGGAGACGGGGGTTCGTTGCGGGAGTGACCGAGCGGGATTGAGGGGACTTGGGGGAGGGAGAGGATGAGGAGGCGGTAGTGGGAGCGGGAGCGTGCGTTGAAGGGTGTTCTGGCCACTCTCGTCGGCGAAGGCAATGTTTGCGTCCATATCGACACGTTCCAAGCCTTTAGAATTCAACAAGGCAACGAGTTTGTCACGTGCAGCCAGTTTAAAATATTATTAATCTGTTCGTACCAGTTGCGTCTTTTATCTTCTTTCTACTAACTTCCTTTGTTTGGCACCAGTGATCACAACGCCGTCCACAGAAAGAACGATCTGGATGATGCTGGCTCTCAGGACCCTGCTGTTATTCTCTCATGGCCCTCTAAATGTGACTCCCACAAATGATAACCAGGGACCCACAGGAGATAACAAGCAATGCCGAGACCCGTTTGCTCCAACATACGCGATGGGGTTGAAATAGATTATGACATCTTACTGGATCACGAGGGAAGTTGTAATAACGCATCGCATCCCACGGCCAAGCGTCGTCAAAGCTGTCCGTATCCACAGCCCGCGTTGATCGCACATAACAAGCAAAGTTGACAAAACCCAAACAAACAAAAAAATTAATAAAAGCAAGGAAAACAAAAACAATGGATCTGGCACTCACAATCCTCAGCATCTTCTCGGCTGCAGCGTTCGCCGTCTTTGGAATGATCCACGGCCTCTGCGCATACACACAGCAATGCCAGCTGGACATGACATGCACGCCAGCCCAGTGCGCTGCCAGCTTCGCCGTCTCCGCCGTGTTCGCCATCATTGCCGCAAGACTGTTTCTCCGGCGGATAAAGATGCTCGCTGCTCTTACTCAAGCGGAGCATTGCCTGCTTGACGAGTCGGCGCTGGAGGAGTACCGTTGCTTGGTTCAGAGGCTCGAGCTTGACAAGTGTTGAAAAATGTGCGCGGTTCTCAAGTGGCGCCTTTGCTTGGCTCAATCAAATTTTTTCTTGCTAAAAACCCTAGAGCGCGTCGCCACTGTTGCCACTCGCAGCAACGCCTTCCCCACCTTCCCCGCCTCTTGACGCAGGATGCACGCACGATAATACAACAGATACCTCATCATCCCATCCCCTTCCGCTGCTTCTATTGAATTTTGTTCTGGCATATTTATTAAAATCTTGTAATGACTTGGGACGAACTTCATCGCGTTCGACATGAACTGGCACAAAAGAATATCGAAGAGACCAGAGTGGGAAAAGGAGACATGGTACCAGCAATCCAAATGGGTGAATGGGTACATGCGGGAATCAAAGTTGTCACGATCAATCAGAAACCGGCTTTTAATGAAAGACAACCACTTCCACAGAGACAATACAAGTCCTTCCCCACAGCCCGAAAAAACGCGCAACAAAACTCGCGTCCTCAAATCAAAAGTAGAAAGAACGCGCTCACAATAAAAAAAAAGGAAAAGGAAAAGGAACCAATCAGGAACTCCTCCGCACACATCAAAAGAGACATATACATGTTTGAAAAACAAGCCAAGACTCTCCTTTTTTAGTCTTGCTTCTTCTTAGATCCAGATTTGTCAGCTGCATTCACCATGGCTCTTGAAACAGCCTTCAGAATTTCATCAATGAAAATCACAGGGAAAGAAATGACCACCACGGCAATCCACTCTTGAACGTTAAGACTGGTGATGGAGAAGAGGCTCGAGAAGAAGGGGACGTAGAGAATCATAAAGTGAAGTGCCATGGAGAGGCAGACGGCATATACGAGGTACAAGTTTTGATCAAGGAAGAATGTCAACAGAGATTCATTTTCAGAGAGGGAGTTGATTGCGTTGAACATCTAAGAAGGTGGTGGTTAATAACTTCAAGTTAAGTTCCAGGCCTTTGCGAGAAATCTACCTCCACAACGACTGATCCATTCAAATTCACAAGATTTCATAAACAGAAATAGTTAGATACCGCACGAAGAGCTCACTTCGCAAAAAGACCTCACCCAGAATCGACAGGGACATCGTGGTTGCCTTCTTGGACATGTCATTCGTGAACATTTCACAACCAATTTCAGGGAACAAGCTCGCGCATTGGTGGAAGTGGGACTGCGACGAAAGGAATCACATTGCGTTAAAATTACAAGAAATCCATAACAAAATACGATGTTCTTACCAGGTGATAGAACGAAATCTGAGGACCTTCGCTGTAGAACATGAACCACCAGGCGTAACCAAAGACAGTAGCGCATCCGACAAATGTTCCAACAATCATGTAACGAATAAAGAGCCATTGAGTAACAATTGGCTCCTTGGAGCTTCTTGGTGGACGACGCATGATATCATTGTCAGGGGGGTTGAAACCCAAAGCAGTAGCAGGCAGACCATCAGTGACCAAGTTTACCCACAGAAGCTGGACAGGAATCAAAGCTTCGGGCATACCTAGAACCACAGTCAAGAAGATGGAAACGACTTCACCAATATTGGAAGAAATAAGGTAACGAATGAATTGTTTGGTGTTGCTGTAGATGGAACGACCCTCTTCGACAGCGCTTACAATGGTTGCAAAGTTGTCGTCGGCAAGAACCATGTCTGACGCTAGCTTGGCAACATCCGTTCCAGTTCCCATGGCGATACCAATATCCGCCTTTTTCAAGGCAGGTGCGTCGTTCACTCCATCTCCAGTCATGGCCACGATTTCACCTTGGTCTTTAAGCAGGTCGACAAGTTCGGATTTGTGGGTAGGCTCGGTACGTGAAAACAGGGATGCGCGCTGAACAGCCTTCTGTTTCTCCTCAGCAGACATTTCGTCAAACTCACGACCAGTGTAAGATTTTCCAGTCAAATCTTCGTCAGCTCCAAACACACCGATCGAGCGGCAGATGGATTCGGCAGTCTTCTTGTTGTCACCAGTAATGACAATCACACGAATTCCAGCCGCACGGCATTTTTGAATCGAGCCAAACACTTCGGCTCTGGGAGGATCAAGCATTCCAACCAATCCAACAAACACCAAGTTGGATTCATGGGTAGCATAAGTGCTCGGGTCGACTTTGGCTGGGTTCGAAATGCTGTCCGGCTTGTCGACAGTTGCAAACGCCAAAACACGCAGAGACTCTTGTTCACCCCAACTGGCAACTTTTGCTAAGATGGCTGAACGAGATGACGCGGTCAATGGAACAGCCTTGTTTCCAACACGAACTTGCGTGCATCTCTCCAAGACTTGTTCTGGAGCACCTTTGACAAACAGAGTTCGGCTGCAGTTGGAGGAACCAAAGGAAGGAGCTGCGGCAGTGCGTTCAACGAGCACTGACATGCTTTTTCTGTCACGGGAGAATTCGAGGGTGGCCAAACGCTTGTATTTGGATTCAATGTGTCTGTCGATAAGTCCAGCACGCTTTGCCTTTTCGGCAGAAGTGAGTTTGCTGAGGGCGTTGTGATCGGGAATGGAGGGAATAGTCTTGTTCAGAGCTGCGTTGTCGGTGGGGAACTTTTCAATGAGGGACTTGAGGGCAGCTTCTGTAGGTTCTCCCATTTTGGCGAACGAGTCAGTTTTCTGAGTTATTAAAGAGGTTAGAAAGCGCTGAACTGTCAGATATGAGAGCACTCACTTCATCGTACACGATTTTGGAGTCATTACACAAAGCGCAAACAGTAAGAAGTTCGTTCAACACGACATTGTTTGAGACTTCATCAGCTCCAATGACGCTGCCGTCTTTCTTGACACTGCCTTCTGGTCCATAAGTGGAACCTTCGACAGTCCATTCTTGACCCTGGTCTCCGAGTCCAGCAAGCAACCGTCTCACGGACATTTGGTTTGTGGTCAGAGTTCCAGTCTTGTCTGAGCAAATCACAGACGTGCATCCCAGGGTTTCAACCGAGGCGAGACGTCTTACAATAGCTCCCTGGGCAGCCATCTTTTTGGTACCAAGGGCCAGGCAGGTAGTAATGATGACAGCAAGACCTTCGGGAATTGCGGCAACAGCCAATGCAACAGCAATTTTGAAGTAGTAAACAGCACCCTTCAACCAGGAACCACCAAACGATGGGTCATTGAAATGGCGAATGTTGATGAGCCAGACGAGAATACAGACAACAGAAATAATGCGAGCAAGTTGGTCTCCAAATTCATCCAAAGCCAACTTCAGTGGGGTCTTTTCGTCCTCCTGAGAAGTGATTTCGCTGTGAATGGCTCCAATCGCCGTATTCGATCCAGTGCCAATAACGACTGCGCATGCCTTTCCGACGGTGACAGCAGTTCCCGAAAAGAGCATGTTCTGCTGGTCCTGCTTGACAGCCTTCACGTCATCGAGAACAAAGTGGGCGTCCTTGCTCACGGAGATGGGCTCTCCCGTTAAAATGGCCTGGTCGACTTTGAAGGAAGACGAGACAATGCTGGTGACTCGGCAGTCAGCGGGGATCTTGTCACCCACAGAGAGATGAACAATGTCGCCCGGAACAAGCAGGGCCGCATCGATTTTGGCTAATTGTCCGTTACGCACAACGCGGGCTTCGTCCGGAGTGTACTGCTTGAGAGCCTGGAAAGAACGAGTAAATCTGGGCGCATGCCCAAATAATGGGGGTATCGAAGGACATTTTCAATATCACTCACCTCAATTGCCTTCTCCGCATTGCTCTCCTGAATCACTCCAACGGTGGCATTCGCGATCAGAATCAGCAAAATCACAATCGGTTCGACGAAAGCGGTCCCCTTCTCAGCCTCATCCGTCTCGAGGGCCGCGAGCACAAACGAGACTCCGGCAGCTCCGAGAAGAATAAGAACAAGCTGGTCCTTGAACTGCTCAAGAATCAGCTCCCACAGTGGAGTAGGTGGCTCGGCAGGAAGTTCTTTAAAAAAGAGAGAGAGACCGTTTGAGTTTCACATTTTTTCAGTGGGGATGACTGATTCAGCTCACCGTTCCTGCCGTGCTGCTCGAGCCTTTTGGTGGCATCTGCGGTGGTAAGGCCCTCGCTTTCCTTGACGCCCTGGGAGGAGAGAACGTCGGCAACTGTCCGAGTGAATGCTGGTGCTGTCATGCAAAGTTGGTGATTTAGCTTCTTTTTGGCAACGAGTCTTTTTTCTGTTGCTCGATTCTGATTGGCCGGCCTCAATTAGACCAATTTAAAACCAACGTGGAAGGTGCTTTGGAATGGCGAAGAAGGTTCGTCCTGCAGCGCCATTTGTGTTGCTGTTGCGGCAAGTGCTCCATAGCAAGGCCCAGCGTGACTTTGGAGAGTCGGAATCTGGAAGTGGATCGATCACTTGCCCCCAATGTCAATGACAGCAACGATCAGGCCCTAATGGATCGGTTATGTTCTGAATATAACCTGGGAGTCAGGAGCCTGGGTTCTAAGCCGGCACGGATGCGAAATTGAAACAACATTAACAGGTGACATAAAGTTGCCAACAAACTTTGCGCGATGCCCACCTCACAACAAGACTTGGAGATTTGGACCAACTGCGTGAAACAACGGCAATTATAACTGCAGCAAGTCGAGTTCCCATAGAACAGATATCTCAGAAATTCCCGAAACGAACGTTGCCGATTGACGTGTAGCGACATACATGCGCAAGTGCAGGGCGAAGGTATATGCTGACTCTTTATACGAGGATGTGATGGGAAGTGTGATATGGTTGAATGCTCTTATCGCATGCATCATTTATTTTAAAGAGCGCGAGGAGTTTGCCTCCCAATCATGAACAAAATGATACAGAAAACACGCAAGACCAAGGAGAAAAAGGCGAAATAGAATCGCCAGACCAGAGAAAAAGTGAAAAAGAGTTCAAACATATAATATACAAGAGAGGAAAACATGGGTGGGGTGTCAATGGGGGGTGTTGCATGCACGAAAAAATAGCCTCCGTTGTTCTAAAAATCAATCGTGTTTTTTTTACAGTTCATGCCGCACGGTTTTCACATGACGCCGTAAATCTTGGAGTCGCCGAAACGAAGCCTTGCAATTGGCCGAAATAGAACACAGAAATGGCTTACCCTCTGTATGTTGGTTAAATAGTTTTAGTACGCGTTTGACTTCCCTCTCTCCTTCATGAAGAACAATTTGATTGTGCATGTGGGTACCTGTGTGTGTGACCAGGTGCGACACCATGTGGTGCTTGCGGGTGAACCGGGACGGACATCCCGGGACCGTGCAAGGAAATCGGCGCGGTAAGGCTGACCGGTCTGGTTTTGTCGACAAAGGTCGCACAGACAGAGTCGGAGATATCACTCGGTAGTCTGGGAGATGGACTCGTGTGGGCTCCATGGAGGGAGGTTGGATAGCAAGGCTGGTTTTCTTGGGAATAACTGTCGTGGCGGGAGATGGGTTGGACGCAGCCTCATTTTGGTCCTTAAGTTCGCCTTCTTCTTCGAGTAATAAAAACTCAATATCCATGCGGCTTCTTGGATTACAATACGGTGACAGACTCGCCATTCTTGCTGGGGTGGAAGATGAGCTTGGACTGCTGCTGGTGTGGTGGAGATAGTGGTGGTGTTCAGGGGATGTTGTGGTGAGAGATTCGGTTGGACTGCTGCAAGAAGCGTGGGTAAACTCGGAAGGATCGGCGGCAGCAGTCAGGAGCAAATCAAGCATGAAGCTGGCCATATGACGTTGGAGGTGGGACTGGCGTTGGTGTATTGGCAGACAGGGGATGTGGTTGGGCGTGGGTGTCAGTAGCGATGGGGGTGGGTGTGCGTATCGGGTGTTGGGTTGGTTGTTGGTTGGGTTTGGGTTTGGGTTGGATGGCTTTTTGGGTTCTTCCAAATTGGGTTCTTGGTCGGGGCAGACAAACGAGAAAGCTGGAGCGCATTAAAATTGCTTTTTTT
The DNA here is from genome assembly GCA_025435555.1 of Chytriomyces cf. hyalinus JEL632. NCBI lineage: Eukaryota > Fungi > Chytridiomycota > Chytridiomycetes > Chytridiales > Chytriomycetaceae > Chytriomyces > Chytriomyces cf. hyalinus JEL632. Next base: position 4,527 of record JAIWWG010000165.1, on the reverse strand, counting down.
TGCTCATGAACAATTTATGACAAAAATTGTTTGTCACGTGGCTAAACAATCATTTTGCTTTTTGAGTAAAAATCTCCCATCGTTTCTTTTTTTGTGTTGATTCGGCACTTTTTATCTTCTTTTTGTGTCTATTTACTTTCTTCCATTTCCTTCCATTTCCTTCCATGCCATCGTCTCTTTATTTACCCAGTAGAATACTAATACGCTTCGTCCACATCATCATTCATGTCCGCATGCACCCGCTTCCTGTCCAACTCCTTGCCGTCCTGCCCAACTTCCTCGTGCCCGCGCTTACTCTTTTTCTTACCCTTATAAACACCCCCACCTCCGTCCAAGTCGCCAAACCCACGACCTGCTCGCATCCGTCGATCGGCTTCTGCCTTTGTGGGCATCGACAAAATCATGGCGTACCGCAGCAGTGCTATTTTCTTTTCCGTGACGGGCCACCTGGCCTCTGCAAGGCTTGTTTGCAAGAAATAGATGGCGGTGGGGTAAGGAGATGGTCGATACCGATCTTGACGCTGATGCTGCGCCCCGTCTTGGAAAATGTGTCGCGATTTGAGTGTGTATTCTTTTTCAACAAAAATGACAAATGAATAGAAAGCTCACCAATGAACCCGTGATCTCCACCCGGTAATACAGTCATGGCCTGTAACCACTTTGATTCTTTCAATAATGTCCAGCTGGTGCACTCCTCCCAAGCAGGAAGCACCACCACAAAGGACAATGCTTTTTTCGCAGCTTCCGCACGCGCGAGAAGGTATTCGACATGCTCTGCAGCTTTTTCCATGATGGGGCGGACAAATGGTGGATTCACTTCAAAGCTTCCCTCGTGCGGTTTAAATGAAAAAAAGTCTCCCAGAGACCCAAACACACCATCCGTGTCGGTAAAAGCAGAGCAGTGGCGGCCCCATCTTGAGTTTAACGGGGACGCAAAGCATTCAAAATCGACACCAAATTCGCGATTCAAAACATTGAACGAAACATTTGACATGGCTGCTTGGAATCCGTGGCCCAACATGCTCTGATATCGCAAAAGAAGGGCCATCAAGGCACGAGAAAAGTGCGAATTATCGCCATCTTCGTTTTCGAGTTTCTTTCCAGAGTACCGCGCATACAGCATTTGAAGTTTTTCGTAGTGAGCAAGAGACAGCTTGCAGAATGCATATTTTCCACAAGAGACATCGACAGAATACTGATGCATTGTTATGACCACATCCTCTCCATCGGAAACAGACTCTTTCGCCTTCAGATCCAGCAGTTCCTGCACACATGCGGTTGCTTCTTTTCCAAGCATGCGAACTACATTTTTTGCCTCCTTGTCGGCAAGATCCGCACGAAAAAGATCCGCAACAAGGCCAGGCTCGGCATGAATGTTGAATGGAAGTAAAGGGTCCTTTCGCTGTTTCGCAGTTGCGCTCGCCCGTGCGTTGAACAGCCAGCGTTCATATGCCTGAATAGGCGGGGCCAAGCCGTGGTTGCTGAGTAATGCCTATTGATGTTGTTGCGAGCTTGTTAACCACTGATGGATGCAAACCATTCCAACTTGGTAACGAGAATCACCTTGAACCGCCGTCTCAGCCGTCTATCAAGCGCCTGTCTCCGAGCATGCACGGAAACACTCTCCGACTTCTCGTTCGATGCGCTTGTTGCGTACTTGACGTATCTCGCTGCCGTATCCACGCTTGGGTCCCACACACGCACATCTCGCTGCTCGTTATCAAGAGCCTCTCGATCGCTCACGCTCAGTAGACCACTGTACCGCTCTGAATCAGCGGCGCTAACAGGCGATACTACGTGCAGACTGCCCGTCACGGCGTAATTGTTTTCGCGGGCCTTGCGCGTCAGTGTTTGTGCCATCTTTCAGCAAAAAGAAAAGGAGGACATGCTGATGACTCATACAGCGTTCGAGAAACGAGTTGTGGTCCCCGCATCGGGATCAGAGGATCGCCAGTTTGATTTCTGTCGCGTACCCCTCGCACGGATAGAAGTTTTTCAAATCGGAAGTTCATTCCGTGATCAAATTGTTAGCCATTACCCACGCCATATTTCTATGCCCCTCCCGGCGACTGCTCCGTATTTCATATGTGCACTTGAACTCTCTACATATAGCCTGACCATGATCATTTCATGTGGTGACAGCATCACCAGCAACAGCGCCACCCCATCTCAGCGATATTATGTGTCTCTACAAGCTTTTAAGCTTCCCACTTGATCCTTTTCTCAGGAGCTTTTCTATTGCTAATAAAGATGTCCATGCCTTGGTCAAGGTGGATGACTGATGATTCCCGACTTTATAAACACTTTTTTAACGAATTTTGTTTTGGAAAATAAAGGAGTGAAAGCGCGTGTCATATTTTCTCTTTTTTGGTGGCAAAAAAGACCGGTTCACTTTATAAACAATTGGCGAACTCATGAATAATGCATGCTTCGTTGGGATTATGTACTTGCTCTTGCGCCGCAAGCGACTTCACAGGGAAGGGCTGTATCTTCAATTGATGCTACTGCATGGGAATCTGAGTAAGAAGCGCACTAAGGTCATTCGGGGGGGCTGCTTCTGGGAGACGGATCTGCAGCAGAGTGACAAGATCTTCAACTGGCTTTGTTGTCAGCTGAACGTATATCTTGCCAAGGATCCAGCAGGTGACTTGAACATGAATGGAGCAGTATTGATCTAATGAGCTGCCAGCAGGTCGCAGCCAACCTCTGCCCCCAAGCAAGCAAGTGGCCATTGCTCTGTATCGCCTTGCAAGTGGTGCTTCGTACATAGTGGTTGGGTCTGTGTTTGGGCTTGCAGAGTCGACAGTTATGATTGATACTAAGTGAGTGGTGGACGCTATTATGAAGCACTTCAAGGATCGTCTGATAAGGTTACTTGAATGTTCACCCATCTGTATCATTGCATTGATATGTCCTTTTTATTAGCCTGCCTGAAAAACAAGACAGGGTAGCATGGGCGCAGATGGAGGAATTATTTTGCAGGAAGAAGGAGGTTCCAGGATTCTGCCTTGCAATTGATGGAGTGCATGTCCCAATCCTCCAGCCGCCTGATGATCCCTGGAAGGCTTACGTTAATCGAAAGGGATATGCATCCCTTGCGTTCCAAGTCATGGTTGATAGCGAAGCCAGCATCTGATATGTAGCAACTTACAGCGCTTATTTTTATGCTCCCACTAATACAATTACCTTTTCAGATTTGCGGCAGTGTTCCTGGAAGTATCCATGATGCTCACATCCTCCGACTGTCAAAAATGCACAGGAAACTCTTGTCGGGACAAGTCTTTCCCTCGCATCTTTGTGTGCTTGGGGATTCTGGATACTCCTTGCAAAACTGGATAATGATACCGTACCCGAATTCATCGATGCCCATCTACAAGTTCTTCAATCACAAATTTTCTTCCATGCGAATGATTGTTGGGCATACATTTGGGATGTTAAAGCAATGGTGGCAGGTACTGCTCACCCCACAACAGTCCAGCCCACAGTTTGCAGTACAGGTGTTCTTCATGTTTATGCTTGATCAGAGCAAGAATAGTTGAAATCATGCAGTGGAATAAGCTATCGTCATCAACAAGTCTGCACCCTTTATAGAATAGGAGTATTTGTGTATTCATTCCTTGTTATAGTATCTACTAGACGTTTACCCTACTCAATGTCATAATTCATGCCCATATGTATTGAGGTTGGTGGAATGGTGAGGCGCGTGACTCTTTTTTATCTGCAGCAGAGAATAAGAGATGAATCAGGGAGAATTAACCTTTATTGAAGTAAACAGTGCTCCATCACTTGAGACTGATATTCAACATGCAGGAACGTTATATGAGTGTATGGTTGAAGAAGGGCACTGATTTATTAGATGCAGAGCAGACAAAGGAAGATGAAGAGACAATCAAAAAAAAAAAAAAAAAAAAAAAAAGCATGACAAAAAAAACAGAGCAACAGAGCAACAGTCCATTCAGAACTGCTTACATGGAATGCCGTCTTTTCCCTGACATTTTGCAGTCTTGAAGGAGGATGTAGCAATGTTCGTATAGTGTTGAATAAACTTGTCCACATCCCCAGAGAAGTGGTACTGTAAGCAGCCCATGATTGGGTGGTATTGGCTAACAAACAAGCAGGCACCTTCAGTGAGATTGGAACCAGAAGGTGCACGGGCCAGAATTTTGCTCATCTTTCGCAGCTCCTTGTTAACCCTTCACTGACTCTTGCTCCTTCAGGTCATTTTTGCCACCTCGCTTTTGCTTCAGAAGGAAGAGCCACTGTTGGCTGCACAAGTGGAGCAGGTGCAGCTCTCTGAACAATGATTGTCTGTCTGTGAACAATCCTTTACTCAGTTGAAAAGGGTGGCTGAGAGTTCAATTGTGCAGTTGATGTCATTTGGGTTCATTTCAATGCTCTGTGGAGATAAACGTGGCAGATTGACTGCGCTTGTATTGGTGTGGTGTTGGGAGCTGTTGCTGTTCATTTTATGTTAAATAAAGCTGCAATTGAATAACTAACTATCATCACCTTGTTGCTCATGTGTGT
>JAIWWG010000164.1:0-39000 GCA_025435555.1 Chytriomyces cf. hyalinus JEL632 | reverse complement strand
AGCACGAGTGAAACAATCAACTTCATTCAATTGGGTCCAGATAGTATCAATGTGGACGTCATGTATCAAATCTGGCATCAATCGGGCACTGTCGATTTGGACGCACAGTTGGTTCGCAACAAAATATTCTCGGAGAAAATTATGAAATGGTCTGTTGTACATAAACGGTATCATGCATTTGGGATCATGCTAAATTTTGAATCGGGTTGTTATTTAGTTGCGGTCAAATCTGCAAACGATATCGCATTCAAACACCAATCCATAATGATTTGATTGCTCTGCTATCCACGTTTTATATCCGCGAATCATGCGCTATGCTTCAGCCTATCGAAGATCGAATTGTCAGCCTTGTGTTGTTTCAAATGTGAGCAACAATGATACTGCTTGTTTCCCATCTTTGAACAGGGTATTCAGCGTCTCATATATTTGGTTTTTACGCACAGCATGGGCAACGCGATTGGAGGCAGCATGAAAGTGGAATTTGTGCAGAAGCTGATGACTGAGAGTGTTGTGCGTGCTGAGAGTGGAGGTGCGATGACACTGGCCGAGCTGGTCGCTCTCATCAAAGCAGTTAGTTGACGATACACACTCCCGCTCCAAACACGTGCGACGGTCTCTCATTATGCTGAGCTATGAGAACTGAAGGATGGAATTTCTGGCCAATGACAGACACAACTGAAACTGAAGGCACTATAAATGAGAAATTTTTCGGGCCTGGTAAAGTAAACGTAAAAACCAACGCAAAAAGACGAACTTCCCCAACACCCGCAACCAAGAGGCCCGACCAATGAGCAAACCATCCGCAACAGCACCACCACGCAAACATACCGCATCGCCCACTGCAAGTGAGGCGAGCGTAAGCGCCAGTGAGAGCAGCGACGCTGTCACTGGTGCATTCGAAGTTGGCTGTGCCGTCGAGTTCATCGGTGGGTGTTCCGCCTGCTTCTGTCCCTCTGCTTGTGTCTTTGGTGCTCCTGAGAGTTCCTGTTTGTGCATTGGGTTGCCGAGAGAGACGAGGGGAGTTCATGTGGAAGGGGTGGCACAAAGTCACGTGACTTGATGCGAATCTGGTTCATTCCTATCCAACACACCCAACACATCCATCTACAAATATCCCATTCCATGCATGCCATCGACGACCGTGTCTCATTCTTGAAACTTGCTTCCAAACAGCAAAGCACCTCAACGTGCCCAGCTCACCCTTGACCGAGTCTCAGTCAGCACAATTCCAGGCGGCACTTACAACTCTGCTCCTCGAAACCATATCCACATCCGCCTGGATTCCACATGCACCCCATTTGGGGAATGCGCGGCGATCCATTATGGTCACACCGAAGCGATTAGACAAAACCCTAGCAAGAGCGGCTGACGCTTCCTCAGTCCCATCAAACCTCATTTCCACTCTTTTGCCATCCGAGATGGTGTTGTGGGTAGACCCGGGAAGTGTATGTTATCGGGCGGGAAGTGATCATGCACCCATTGTCGCCATTTGGGAAGACCCTGCAGTGCAGCAGCAACGCCTCATGCAACAGCAGATTATCAAGCAGCGATGGTCTCAAACTCAGCTCAGTCAATCGCCACCACAGATGGTTGGATACATGAGTCCATCTGGCCGCAGCAGCGGCTTGAGCAGCGCAAGTAGCAGTCCACAACTGTCACATCAGCAATTTAGCTTGCCACAACGCACCAAGGTCACCATGAAGATGCCTGCATCTATGGGGTCTGCCGGGAACGTGATGGTGAATTAGATAGAAGAAAAGCTTTTTTGTACCCTTAGTCCGTTTTCTACGTATTTCGTTTTTTATTCTGTGCTTTGGGTTTCCTTTGTTTTCTTCTGTATTCTTTATATTGTTTTAGCTGTGCCAATTCCTCCACTTTTCTTTTTTCTCTTTATTTCCATCTTTTCCACAAACGCTTTCATCCCCCACATTGTACGTACCATTTTCAAACGATTTAATTCCCCTGCGCGCGTGCATCTTGACTCTATGGGCCTGGTGACTTCTCATACATCCCTCCCCATTCTGTTTTTAGCCTATTTTGCAACACACCCCACCCCCCTCCTTCCGCCCATGCTGGCAAGAGAAGGAAAGAGAGAAGAGTAACGGATGTGATGATGTGGTTGTACTTTTGTGTGAATGAAGACGGTTTGAAGAAACGCATGTTTTTTGCTTTGCTTTGCCCTCTCGGTAAGTAAAATCGTAAAATCGTAAAAGTGAAATAAATCATCCCCGAACCAGAAGCATGTTTTGCGCCAGTACGTGTGTTGCATCCAGTGTATAGGTATCCACTCTAACCAGCGGAACCACTTCAGTCTCTGGAGAGCCACCCCAGGAACCCGTCGTATCGAGCAAGAGCGGGCTTGTGTACGAGAAGCGGCTGATACTGAAGCACATTGCCGATGGAGGAAGTGAGCCGGACGGGACTCCTTTAAGCGAGAGTGACCTGATTAACATCAAGAGCGGTACGTGAAGATATGAGTCGTTGTGACTTATTCAATCTCTTTCGCTCTCGCTCATCTTCGAACAAAATACAACACAGTCCCAGCCACGGTCCGCCCACGCGCACCGACACTCAACAGCGTTCCATCTCTATTAGCGCTTCTTCAAAGCGAGTGGGACGCGGGCATGCTCGAGACGCATACATTGCGCACCCAGCATAAGCAGCTTAGACTCGAACTGTCCAACGCACTCTATGAAAACGATGCTGCGAAAAGAGTCATTGCCAGACTTGCGAGAGAGAGGGACGCTGCAAGAGCTGCTTTACAGGAGATTTCTTCTGTTGCCCCTGTCGAGAGAAACCATGTTGATGGGGAGAAGGAAGAGACTCAGACGATGGATGTCGATACCGTCGATACCTTGGAGGCAGTTGGAGGCAAGGAGAATGCTGATAAGCTGGATGCCACGGCTGCCATGTTCGCCCTTTTTGTTTCTCGCTTCACCAAAACCGCTCGCTCATTCTTCATGGCAGGCTCTCGAAAACTCGTAAAAAGAGGAAGCCACCCGTCGGCACTGCTTCCGTCGAAGAAGTTCAATCATTCTCTACTCAGGGTGAAATCCCGTCCTTGCATAGCACAACCAACGCAGGAATTTCGTGTCTTGACCTCCTCAGTTTACCCGCCTTCTCCGCGTCAAGCGAAGATTCTTCTTCTGCTGCGAAATCAAACTGGGTGCTGACGGGTGGAAATGATGGAACTGTGTTGATCAGTGACTGGAAGACTGGATCTCAGGTGGCCAGTGCCAAAGCGCATGGAAACAAGAAAGTGACAGCGGTGCAATGGGTGGATCAAGGGCCGCATCAAGGATCTGCATTTGTGTCTGGTTCCCATGATCATACCGTAAAGCTGTGGAAGTTGAAGGAAGATGGGGATGGGTGGGCGCTTGGAAAGGCTGCTCATGTTATTAAAGGGCATTCTGGGGATATCAGTGGACTAGCTATTCACCCGAGCGGCGAATTTGTCGTCAGTGGGTCTTTGGATTCTACTTGGGCGTTCTCTGATTTGGAGAAGGGTGTGCAAATCTCAAGACATGCACATGATGAAAAAGAAGGTTTGTCAATAACTTTGTTTGGATTCCCTGACATTGCTGACCCGCTACATCCATTCCAGCTTACTCCAGTGTTGCGATTCACCCTGATGGACTTATCGTTGGAACTGGAACGACAGATTCAACCGTACGCATCTGGGAACTTAAAACCGCCAAAAATGTCGCCACGCTGCGCGACCCACAACTGCTTGGCAAAATTTCATCCATGTCATTCTCAGAGAACGGATACTATTTCGCAACAGCTGCAGCAGATTCAAGTATCGTGAAACTGTGGGACTTACGAAAGCTCGAAAACTTCCACACGATCGATTTGAGTGGCGCCGCTGGAAGCATTGAGTATTCTGGAAAGAAGGGCGTGTCCAAAGTTGCGTTTGATTACGGGGCTGGATATCTGGGTGTTGCATGCGCTGATCAGATCAGGTGAGCGAGCCTTCCGAATGGGACTTTCCATCTTTTTGTGTGTGACTAACTATACGCGTTTGTGTCATTTCCCAGCATATTCCGCAACAAGCAATGGGACGAGCTCATCAAATTTGCTCCAAGCGGTGCATCTGCCGTTGTTGATTTCAAGTTTGGAAGCTATTCAAAATGGATTGCATCTGCGTCTGGAACGGAACGCAAAGTCGTGGTGACTGGCGTGTGAAACAAAGAACTGTAATCAAAACTACCTGGGGATGATGGTGTTTTTGGGTTGTCGCACCGTTTTTTTGAATGACGGCGGTCGTTTTTATTTGGGAGCCGTGATAAAAATGTCCAAGTATTGATCTATTGCCTGTCCGTTGCAATCGCTGAGGGTCTGGGTTTCTTTGTTTAGGCACATACATGTATGATTATCATGTGCTGAGATCCCTTGCATAAACAATTCGCCCCTGTTTCATGCTCCCCCGGCTGGGAGGGCACAATTCTGCGCACGACAAACCCGCAAAAGATGTAGGTACATAGGTACAAACGAAAAGATAAGCACCCAAGGTGGGGATCGAACCCACGACCCTTTGCTTAGAAGGCAAATGCGCTGCCGCTGCGCTACCCGGGCTTGAAAGCATAAAATTTTTGAACATATATGATATATGTCATTAACAGGTGTCTGGACATAATGAGCCTGTCGATTCTCGGAGCTTCTTACCAGATGAATGACTATCCATTCAAAGTTCAAAAGAAGAGCACTTTAAAAATCAATAGCCATGCTGACCACCCCTGGTCGTTGTTGTCAACCATCACAACATCGTTTGTGAAAATTTGAGGCGCTGAATAAAGAAATTCTAATCCATGTCAGCGGCAACGCCCAACACGCGCTCTCCATCTGTCCATGAGCATGATGGATTTTTGCCGTGTCAAGTTTACGCCCCGTCTGAGGGGAGTTCTGTGCAATGTTATTCATGCCAGAGAGTGTCACTGCATTAGGCGCGTGTTCAATCCATGTAGACACACTGCAACACGCCAGTTGACCTGAGATCGTGCACTTCAATGCTGGAAAGAGAGTTCTCAGAGACTGGATGCGTTATCGCGCCTCTGCGTGTAAAAGGATCGTTTGACCCGGTCGGCGCCCCAGAACGGGAACTCGGATAAATAAAAACTTAAAAAAACCAGGGAACTGGAAATAATGACTTGCACATCCCACTGCTCATGCTGCCAATCGCACCTGCACCGACTACGCTCGGTCAATGTCGCCATGCTCGAAGAAATCAACTTCTATCGGAAATTGCTCCGCTTAGATCCGATGAGCCCGGACGCATTCTCCCCGCTTCCATCCCAATTGACAACGACCCCATCAGTCGTGTCCAATACCGTGCTGCGCACAGCACGCTTCGAATCTATGCCGCCGGAAATTCTCGACCGAATCGCCTCTTTTGTCGACGGTGACTCTATTGTGCAACTCTGCCATTCAATGCCGTACTTCAAGTACATATCGAAAGCCATGCTCGACCTTGCCAACGTGTTTCCAGAAGACTTTGATCAACCCGAAGATCTTTGGCCGACATTTCATATGCCTAGCGTTGTGTTGATTGCAAATCTGTTGTGGTGGGAGAAAATGGTGATACCCACGCGGCACTTATACACTCTTGGAATGTACTCTCGCACAATTGAAAGACATGGCAGCTATGCAAGTGTTCATTGCGCGGTTGGTTTGGACGATGTTCTTGGGGCGCTTCCGGACACACTTCACATCTCTTGTCCGTACGAAACCTTGGATAAGTCGCTGTATACCCTTGCCACTGCAAAGAAACGGATTCTGTATCTAGACATTTTAAAAGGCCCAGCGGATTTAGACCAAGCCGCACTGAGCAGTGCCGTGACGCGTTTGTCGCGCCTGCCGTTGAACGCACTGAGTCTGAAGGGCGCCACACTCCCAACCGAAATGTACGAAGCACTGCCCAACATCATCGGACTCTACTGCCTGCAGCTGGAGAGCTTCGGCCAATGCGGGGGTCGGATACTTTCCAGATGCGCCAATCTGAACACGGTCGAGTTTGAACACATTGAGCTGTCGCCGAAATTAGAGGAGATGGTTCATGAGTTCATTGCGTCAATCAGGACTTCAACTATTCGCAAACTATCATTTGTCAATGCTCTGAGCTCTGGCGGTGGCAGTGGCGGCAGCGGCCGTGATATGGCCAGGATAGAAATCACGTCCATGTTTGGACGGCGGGGTTGGCATCGTGAGAGCAGCAATGGTGTTTCTGATTTGACTTTCGTTTATCTTCAGCCATAAACATCCAAGATTGAATACATGTATCCATGCCTTTGCAGTGAAGAATGCTTTTTTGGATGGGGTTGTTGAAATATTTAAAATAATATTCATGCGAAATAAATGCAAAATCGAGGCATGGTCCAAGCAGCGGCGCTTGTTACTCTATTCATCAGTATTGCGGGAGTGGCGCAGATTGTGCGGATGGTGCGCCAACAGAGACAGGCGGCTGAGCAAGGCGCTGGGCAGGATTCTGCTACAACGCTGTTTGAGCTTGCACGTGGAGGTTTGGACGGAGGATCATCGGACTCATTCCAGCGGGAACTATTCAAGCACAAGCAGCGTATGGGAAGAAGCCGGGAGTCATCAGGCGGGATCGGGAGTGTTCGGGAGACGGACACTGGTTTCACGCTTCTTATGGCTGCTGCTGTGGCCGACAATGCGGGAGCAGTGCGAGTTTTAATGCGGATGGTTGAAGCGGAGGATAATATGGTGGATGGACTGGGTCTCGATGCATTGGAAGCACACGGTCTCTCTGTGCTGCATCTTCTTGCGCGTCAATTCAACCACAGAATGCTCAAACTGATTCTAACATCAAACACGTTGGCTGCACTCGGCGTGGCATCGATTGCGTCTGGGGACGCACTGAGACGGACACCGCTGATGGCCGCGATCCTTGCTCACGAGAAAGCAATGTCGAATCAAACTGACGCGCTCGAAACCCTGAATGTACTTGTCAAGGCCCACGCCAATCTCGAAGCACGCGACTCTGACGGTCGTGATGCGCTCATGCTCGCCAGTTTCGTCGGCAACTCGCAGGCTGCGCTGCGACTCTTGTCGCTCCCTTCAATCAACCCGTGCACGTACTGTGTCGACTGCTTCGGAAGAACTGCGCTCTTTTACGCGTCGCAGTCTGGTCTCACTGACGTCGTCAAAATTCTTCTTGCGAAACGAAGCCAGATCCCATCGTCACCGCCGTCTCAGCTGCGCTTGCGGAAAGCAAAGAACACAGCAAAGAAACTTGCTTCAGCTTCGGCAGTTTCCCTTTCTTCGTTCGTATCTACTTCTTCATCCACAGCGTCATCAGCTCTGCGACTTGCAATGGATGCGTCGCGTATCGATCCTCTAAATCATGTCGAGGATGAATGTGGCTTTACTCCCGTCCTGGCAGCGATAAAAGGCGGATTTATCGATATCTGCGAAATGCTGTTGGAGGCGAATGCCGGTGACAAATATCCCGTCGTACTCTTCATTATCCAACGTATTGATGTTGATATGCCTGACTTTTAGACTGTTCGATCATACCCCGAAGCCGCCAAAACTTGATTCATCTCGCTGTAACGTCCTGTAACATGAATATAACTCAGTTTATCTTTGACAAGTCCTTGGTCAAACCAGCTGCGCTATTCGAAAAAGATGGTCAGTTTCGTTTTCTTCTCCTTGGCTTTCAACTAAAAAGTGCGTTTGCATTTTTGTTAGAAAATGGAGACACGCCTTTTCACATTGCGGCAAATCTGCGTCTCTCAGATATCCTTCAATATTTGGCTTACAAAGCCCCTCAGTCAAGCGACCCCATGTACAATTTGACCACCATAACAAATGACAAGGGGCAAACTCCCCTACACATGGCCTGTCAACCGCTCAATCCAACCCTCGCTTTTTTGAAACCAGAACAAGCGCCTGAAACAAATCAATTGGCAACCCTCAATTTCCTGGTAACACCTCTATCAAGCGTTTTGACGGTGCCAGATGTGTATGGAATGACCCCTTGGTCGTATTATATCACCAACGCGTCGAAACAAACGTTTGAACACCTTTCAATTGTAAAATTGTTGAATCCAGAGGGCACGCAACCAATCGAGACTCCAGTGCTGAATGCCGACATTATCGACAAAATTGCTTGTGCCAAAAACATGCGCGCGCTGGATCTGGAGTCGCGTTTGAGAGTGTTTGGCGATGGAAACGTATCACTCGAAGGAGCCGCGCATGTTCTGAGAGGAATCATTCAGTCGCATGGAATCGATGCATCTGATCAGAAATGTGCGACTGATGGAGTTATTGTGATTGTCGGAGATCGTGCGTATCCGAAACCCGACGACGGATGAGCGTATGGCGGCAAACGTTTGATACTGGCTGATGCCCAAACAGTTGAGTTTTTGTTAATCCATTGACTCGCTTGATTCGCAGTCCAGACGGGCTAACTCCTTCCTGTCACGAAAATAAGAATTCGGCCAAATTTTACCAAGACTGCGACACATTATATACCCGCCTGGCAACTCAAAAACTCGAAACGAAGGGCCTCCTTCATGAATTCCTAATTCAACTGGAGACAACGCGTGCGCTGGCCCACACATACACCACCACAGTTGACGGTCAAATTTCAAGTCATGGAATCCACCCAGTCACGGAAATGTATGGAACCCTGCAAAATATAACTGCATCACGGTGTCTTGTGTGCGATACAACTGCTGGCTTCAATGGTGTCATCGGTGCAACTTCAGCGGTACCATCCAGTCCCGAATCACAACTAGGTGCAAAGGATACTTTCTGGACTGACAAACTGCCAAACGTGCTGTCGATGATGAAGCATAAAAAAGCGCATCAAGATGTTCAAATTCGTTGCCAGCGGCCTGGATGCGTGAAAGGGCGGTTGGTTCCGAATTTGTTGCTTGATGGTGACGATGTGAATGCATGGATACGGAAAACTCAAGGTGGATGGCCATCTCTCGTGCGGGGTTTTGAAACGTGTAGGATGGTGATTCTTGTCGGAGTGACTGTCGGTGAGGCGCTTATCAGATTCTTTCAACAGTTGAACTCATATTTTATTTGTCAGATGAAACCATTTCGAAAATGCTGTCACGCGTGCCCTTGACGTGCGCGCAAGTTTTGATTGACAGCAAATTGAGCGGTCCATTTACAAAGAGTCTCGCATCGCTTGACGCGCAGACGTCCTCTCGCATCCTTGAGGGGCAGAATTATCGATACGTGGGTATCATAAACGAGGATACTCCCACTCTTTGTGGAGTTGATCGGGGGATCAAAGAGCTTGCTTTGCTTGCGGGCATTGAATTGTATTCAACGTGAATATGGGGGAGCTCAATAAAAATCAAACCAAGTGATACCTCAGGTTGTGTTTACCTCATCATCCGAATTGGTGGGTGGAAAATCATAAAAAAAAAATTCACATAAAACAACATTGGTGCACGACACCGAATTTCCAACCATCAACTCACACCATGAACAAACTGCCCATCGAGATCATACGCGCCATTCTTCTACGCACGGAAGTGGGCAACCAACTGGCTGAGTTTGCACTTGTTTGCCGACAGTTTGCAATAGTTCGCAGCACAGACTCAGCCTTTGCTTTGGATCACATCCGGCTCCAGTCACATCTGCTCACAGCATCGATCGAAAAACTGTCGTTAAAAACAAATATTAATACAAAAAACACAGGTTGTGCTTTCTTAATGATACGAATTTATTCGTTGGCATACGCTTCGCTGGCTGTGATGATGAATGAGGCAGATGCTTCACCAATGATGGCAGCACGCGCGCTTTGGAAAGCTGACCGCACCTCTTCGGATATGCGCCCAGTTTATTCACAACACCAGAACATGCAGCAGCCACCATTGAAGCACCCCTTCCTTTGAAGCACCCCTGCCCATATATGAGAGAGAGATGAATGAAGGATGCCGTCCTTTGTCGGCCGACTTCAGTTGAATGATTCAACTTAATTCACTTTTGTCGGATTCGAAAAATTCCACGTTTTTTTTTGTCGGCCGGCACGTGATGAATGAAACAGGCGGGCCGAATGGAAGTAAACAAAACAAAAACAAATAAACGAATCGAAAACAACTGCGCGCGAAAACGAATCGAAAACACTGCGCGCGAATGTCTGAAGGAGCCAGCTGGGAGAACACCGAGTACAAGAAATGGACTTCGCAAAAGCAGCCTGCCCAGTTCAAGATCCAGTACCCAGAGGAACAACAATCCCTGCGCACAGCGTCAGCCCTGTTCGACAAGCCGTATCTCATCTTTGCTCCAGAGCAGTTTGAACCTGGCCCAAGAAAGCTTTATCGGTGCATCCGCCCTGGATGTTCATGCTCGCCAACCAAGCGTTGCAAATCAAGGGATGCGCACATGAGCAACACAATTGTGCGCCTGGTTTACTGCTCACTCGAATGTAATGGCAACTTCCCTGTGGTTAGTAGCAAGTACAGTTTCATATGTTTTGCTAATCATTAGTCTTGCACAGAAGAAATCATGGAGTGTATTTGATGATGAGTACTTCCAATTGCTGCCAGCCAGTGCAACCCAAGACTTTCCCTTCATAGTCAAACGCGATTCGAAATGCGCATATAGCAAAGAGCTGATCAATGATGTCACTGCAGCCATTCGTTCTGGAGTTGGAGTGAAAGGCTGCTTGCGTGCTGTCGAACGAATGCGAATGACTCGATATTATTTTCTACTTCGAAAGTTCTCAAATGAAGTCTCAAAACGGAAGCAGAATCACGAGCAGAATGGTGCAGAATTGGCACTGCCATATCTTGCCCCAAGCCCATTGACTCCTGAAGAATACCAAAACCGCTTCAACACCCCCACGCGCAATGATGTGAAAGCTGTCTGGCTGCGCCACAATCAAATTCGGCGAATTGTATCCTTTGTACTGATGAAATATGTGGAATGTCGCCGTCGAATTGTACTTGATGGATCTTTGAAGTACAACAAACGTTTGCGAACATGGGATGATATTGAAAGAAGATACGTGCGGCGCAAGGGAGGGAAAATCCTGGTGCTGTTCACAAATGAGATTGGGCAGCCACTAATGCGCGTTTTTGCTGAGTCTGAAAACAAAAAGATGTTGATCAATTCCTTGCGGGACATCTATGCTCACAACGTGAATCCATGGCGAACAAATCTACATTCAGCTGGTGAATGCAATCAACAGCATAATGGAGCAGCAGTATTTAATGATAGTCTTGATGGTTCTGGTCAGCCTCTCTTGTTGGAAAATCCAAGCAATGAAATCAGCCAAGATCAAGAATGCGATTCTGGATCAGACACTGATGGAAGAGAGGAGAGTGATGATGATGGTGATGGTGGTGAAGAAAATGCAGAATACAGTGAGGGACCAGATGCTAGTAATGCAGACGTGGTTGCCCCAATGTTCCGTGCTTTTAAGGAGCAATACAATTCAAGTGCCCTTGCATTTCCTCCACTTGATGCATTACAAGATCGAATGGTGTGCGGTGACAATGCAAATGCATTTAGGGCAGCAGTGGCTACTGTTGATAAGAGGTACTATTAGTTGAGTAACATACATGTGCATACCTGACTAACAGTGACACCAGAACTCGTATGACCCAAGATCCTGTTCATCTCATGATGCGCGCAACGTCGAAGCTTGCCATGCCCTATCGCAAGCAGTTTCAGAAGGACTTAAGGCAAGCATTCTACTACCAAAAACGAGTCCTGCGCAACCGCCATGAAATGTATCATGCAGTGAAGAAGATTTTTGATAGCGTGGATCATAATCAAATTAGCTGCTCCCAAGTAAAATGGGAGAATTCAACACTCAATACATTGTTCCAGATTTGGGTCGGTGATTTGGTGCCCATTGACAATGCAGACAGTGAGTCAAACCTTTGCAATGTTTACATTGAAAACGGCATTGAACGGAGTGATATCGAGTCAAGTCTGTTGGAAGGGATTCACAGTGAATTAAGCTCTATGGGGAAAAGGTGGATGTCAGAGGAGGTTGGATTGATGAATCTTGATATCTTTCTGGGAGAGGTAAGCTGCTTGTCTCATGGTTACTTTTTATTGAATTAATCTATCTTTACAGTGCGTTCTGCGTCAAGGAATAAAGTTTGGTCGGATTCCCAACCTCGGCGGAGCAGATATCTTGGAAGTTATGGCAGCAGCTCTGGATGGCCATGGCATTTTGCCATCCACACCACAAACGGAATTTGCTTTAGATTTGATGTCTCGATTTCCACCGCTCGATGGTCAAACCAGTTCCTCCCAGACAGAGGCATCACCTTCCAAGGAAAATCTTGGAAAATGGCGCAAATTCTTTGGTGCTTCTCTGCAGCTGAATACTGAAGCAGCAGTCTCTGCATTGAAAGAAGCTGATGCAAGGAACACCATGCGATCATTTTTGCTGCACCACTCTTGAAAGGTTGTGAAACTGCCACTGAACCTCTTCAGCCAGCGAACTCACTTTGAGCATCCATCAAGTCATGTGCAATGGAATATTCATGAAATGGGACTTTATTATCAAATAGCACACGAAATGAAATCAACTGACTATTCATGGAAGGCAAATAAGCTGGTGGCAACAATTCTCTTCAATGAAGCTGTCACTCAGCTTAAAGTTTCAGACTGCAAGTGCAAGTCATTTCAGCAAGTATTGGATCGAAATCTCTCCATTGATGATGCTACAAGCTGGCCAACTTGATCTGAACCGTTGTTTGCATTTTCAAAACCAAAAACATCAAAGAATCCATTCACCGAGACTGAAAAATCATTAGTCAGACTTTTAGTACCAGTTCTTGGGTGCCTGCCAGACAGCAGAGTGAAACGATTCATTGAAGTTTTTGCATTTGCGTCACAGACAATGGATGATGTTTATGCACGTGATTCAGAGCTTCTTTCGAAAAATTGGAACAATGAGGTGACAAGAATCTGGCGTCACAATAATAAGCGACCAAGGCTCAATTCTGATGTTGGAGACTTGGTTGAGCTTGCCAGCGGAAGTTTAACTGACAGTGGGCTGGCTGGAAGTGAGACAGGACCAGTTATGAATACGTTTTCGACTTCCTCTCTGAGCTTCCTTGAAATGATGGAAGCAGAAACTCTGGATTTTGCCAACAGTACTTTTGAAATGGATGAACATGCCACTCTGGGTTCTGCATCACAACAGCCAAGGCATGTGGAATTTGGGACATCACTTCATATTGAAACCAACCAAATGCAAGTATCAAATACTTCTTCAAACTATCAGATGGCCATGCAGAAGTTTGAGGCAAAGGACATATTGACAGCCCATCAATTTCTGATCATCAAATTTATTCGCAAAACATACCCTACTGGGAGGAGAAAGGATTGGGACGCTGTTAAAGCATATGGTGCAACACTTGACTCCCTGTTTGGTTTTGAACTTGGGCTTTTATGATATTTATTATCTTAAGGTGAATCACAACACATCAAAAACAGCTCTCCTTATATACATTTTTGGCTCCCATAAAATCTCATTGGGCTTTCTTCAGTTTCACTTTTGAGCCACCCTTTTTTCCATTTCATTTGTCATTTCATTTCTACAAATGAGATTTGATGTGAAATCATCCATTTTTCATTTGCAGTTTGAAATTGCTGAAAAAGTGAGTCAGTGCTGACAATTCAGTTTTTCAAGCTGATTAGTCATTCATTACTGGCTGACAGTTAAGGCTTGTCAATTATAATTAATATCCCCACATTGGGTAAGGTTATTGATTAATTGCTTGACTG
Organism: Chytriomyces cf. hyalinus JEL632; assembly: GCA_025435555.1. NCBI lineage: Eukaryota > Fungi > Chytridiomycota > Chytridiomycetes > Chytridiales > Chytriomycetaceae > Chytriomyces > Chytriomyces cf. hyalinus JEL632. The sequence continues at coordinate 25,263 of JAIWWG010000164.1, read as the reverse complement.
GCTTGACATATTAGTCATACAAAAGTAGCAATAGAATACTTTTCCAAGTTGAGTTCTATTTCTTCTTCTTCTGCTTATTTCTCTATAAAGATCAGAAGATAGCTGCATGAAGTTGGCAGCAGTGTGGGTTGAACCAGTGACCTGTGGGTCTTTGGTCACGAACCTTAACAACTAAGCCAGAATCATATAAATTCTGATAGGGAATTGACCAAGAGCTGCGGCGTGGCTACGTGATCAATTAAGGAGTTTGGATTGAGTTGGAGAGTGCTAAGAACAGAGAGAAGATTGAGAGGAGACTGATCTTTATTGAGGTGATATTGCACGCTTTAAATAGCGTTACAGAATAAAGAGGAAGTAAACGATTGGTGATGGGGCATTGTGGAGGGTGTGTCATTGTGTTCGGTCAAGAAAAAGGGTGTCCATTGTTCTCAATTAGAGACGCGTGACGTAATCCGACAGATTACGTAACACCCGCGTCCAAGAGCGTACGTGATGAAAAAGGGAGCGAGCTCGGCTGTGGCTTGTCTTGCTGGATGCGACGAAGGAGCTCTGGTGTGGAATTTAACCAACAGTTGTACACAGGGTGATGGTCTTTCCATTGTACGAGGACTTGTTGGTGGCTGTCTAAGACGCGTTGTGATAGTACTTTGTCAATAGTACGGATGGCAATTGGCTGGCTTTCAAGAGGGTGTTTGGTGGTGTCGAAGTAATATGGCTTGAGTTTCTCAGGATGGAAAACTGGGTGGACTCCCCAGTCTGAAGGTAAGGCTAGTCTGCAGGAAGGAGCAGCTCCAACTAGTTCAATGATCTTGTAAGGTCCGGAATATTGTTCAGAGAGCTTATTTGTCTGGCGGTAACGGAGATTGGGAGGCTTGAATTCTTTGGCAGAAATGAGGACGAGGTCTCCAACTTGGAATGGCGAGCGAAGACGTTTACGATTGGCAATGGCTGCGTACTTGTCTTGTGAATCGCGAATTCGATCCTTGACGACTTGGTACTCAGCCCGAACGTCCTTGATGGTTAACGGGGCAGAGAAGGGTATGTCAATATTGATCATAGAGCGAGGATGTCGTCCGTATTCGAGGTAGAAAGGTGTGTAGCCAGTACTTGAGTTGACAGTGTCGTTGATACCAAACTCAATCTTGGGCAAATGCTCGTCCCAGTCGTCTTGGTAAGGGGCGACAAAATGTCGGAGGGCTTGGAGGACCCAGTCGTTCTTTTGTTCAGTTTGGCCGTCAGTTTGTGGATGCGAGGAGGTAGAGATGGTGAGCTTTATCTTGAGGGAGTTGCAGAGTTCTTGCCAGAAGTTGGAGGTGAACTTGACGTCGCGGTCAGAGATGAAGTGGACTGGAATGCCATGGTGAGGGAAGATGTGTAACTCAAACAGGTTGGCAATGTCGCGTGCAGTAGAGGTGGTGTGGCATGGAATGAGTCTTGTGCGTTTAGTTCCAGAGTCGACGACTACCATAAGAGAATCGTATCCAGACTTGGTGAGTGGGAGCTTGGTCATGAAGTCCATTGAGCAGGTGTGCCATGGATAAGGTGGGACATCGTGAGGCTGGAGGAGTCCGTATGGAGCGTGACGAGCTACCTTGAGGCGTTGGCAGTTGTCACAGTTTTGGCAAAGGCGCTGGACGTCGCTGTGAAGCTTGGGCCAGTGGAAGTAGCGAGTGAGTCGTTCTGAGGTACGTTCCCAGTTGTTGTGGATGGCTGGACCGTAAGAGTGAGCTTTTTCAAGAAGTGAGTGACGGAGAGGGGCTGGGACGTAGAGACGGGCGTGAGTCTTGTCAACGTAGTGGAGGAGTCCATCTCGTAGGCGGTAACGTGCTATCTGAGAGACTAAGTGCTTGGGAGCTTTGGATGGGTCGTTATCGAATGTGTCTGGATTCAGTGGATCAACAAGGTATTGTGCAATTTCTAGGAACTGAGGGTCGGTAGTGTTCATGTCCTTGATGTCGGCCGTGAGGTCATCAGTGATTGTCAAGGAGGTTGTATTGAGGAGAAGGTATGATTCTGGTACTTGGAGGATGGTGTGGACAGAGTTCTTGTAGGTGTTGACTTGAACAGATGCATCTGTAGCAAAGCGGCGCCTTGACAGTGCGTCAGCAATGGTATTCCACTCCCCCGGTGTCCACTGAATCTGGAAATCGTAGGCGAGAAGGTCAGCGAGCCAACGGTGATGGACGGGGCGGAGCTTGGGTTGCGTGAGAATGTGGCGGAGGGACTGGTGGTCTGTGAAGGCGAGGACGTTGTTTCCGAGGAGGTACTGACGGTAGTATCTGAGACATTCGACGAGGGCGAGGATTTCACCCATGTAGGGATGATAACGAGTTTCTTCTGGCTTGAGTTTGCGGGAGTAGTAGGCGATGGGCTGATCGATGCCATTGGAGTCAGGCTGAGCAATGTATCCCCCAACAGCGCGGGCGGACCAGTCAGTGTACAGGTGGACAGGAAGTTCTGGATTGAAGATGGCGAGCATGGCTGGGGATGAGAGGAGGGTCTTGATTTCGCGGAAGTGATGACGCGCTGTGTCATTCCATTTGTCGGTAAAGGAGGTAGTCTTGTGGTCTCGTAGGAGGTCAGAGAGAGGCGCGACAAGTGAGGCGTGACCTTTGATGAAGCAATGGACAGTATTGGCAAGGCCGAGGAAGGAGCGGAGTTCTGAGAAAGAGGTAGGTTCCTCAAAATCTCTGATGGACTGAGTTCTGGAAGGAAGGACAGAGACTGATCCTCTATTGATTTGATAACCGAGATATTCGAGTTGTGTCTGGAAGAAGGAACACTTGGAGAGGCGTAGGTGGAGTTTGTGGTTTTGGAGTCGCTGGAGTACCATGTCGACATGGCAGAGATGGTCTTGTTCATTGTCAGAGAAGATGAGGATGTCGTCGATGTAGACTATGACAAAGACGTCAATGAAGTCTTGGAAGATTGTGCTGAGTGTGGTCTGGAAAACACCTGGAGCGTTGGCGAGGCCAAAGGGCATAACAACCCATTCATAGTGGCCGTATTTAGTGCAGAAGGCAGTTTTGGGGATGTCAGATTCTACAATCCTGATTTGATGGAAACCGGACTTGCAGTCGGCTTTGGTAAAGAATTTGGCCTTGGAGAGGCGGTCGAGGGATTCTAGGATGTTGGGAAGGGCGGCGCGGTTCTTGACGGTCAGTCTGTTGATGGCGCGGTAGTCAAATACAAGGCGGAGTTTGTCTTTCTGTTTGACAAAGAAGACAGGGGCGCCAAAGGGCGAGGTGGAAGGTCTGATGCGGTGATGCTTGAGGAGGTAGGTAAGTTCTTCTTGAAGAGCCTTCAGTTCTGGAGCGCTCATGGGATAGATGGGTCGGTAGGGAGGTTCAGCGCTTGCTGTTGGATCGAGGTCAATTTTCATGTCAGTAGGTCGGGACGGAGGAAGGCCTTCAAAAGGCGCGAAGACATCTGGGTACTTGGAGACCAGTTCTTGGACGTTAGGAGGGAGGGACTTGCGGACAGCTTCATCTTTTTCGTCGATCTCAGCTGAGGTAGTGGTGGTTGATACTTCTTGTTCTTCAGGTATTATGGCACCAAGGAAGTCATCAGGCTGTAGGGTTTCAAGGAGGTTCAGAAATTGGTTGGCAGTAAGGATCTCCGGCGTGGAGCGTGGGGAGCGGCATTTCCAGCTGTGTGGACCAATGCGGACTTGGTTTGTCGGCCAGTTGATAGAGGGATTGTGGGCGTCAAGCCAGTCCTTTCCGAGGATCAGGTCATACGCGAGTTCAGGAACGGTAGTGAAAGAGCAAGAGTCGCTTAAGGTAGTGTCATTTATTTTCAGTTTAAGGGTTTCGGTACGCTGGCCCTTAACTATGGATCCATCAGCTAGCTTGATCTTGCAGGCCTGAGGAATGAGAGATTTATCTTGGAGGAACGGTAGGTTGGAACGGATGAAACTGGGGTTGGCACCAGAGTCAATGAGGATGGAAACATGATGATCGTTGATGGTTCCTTGGCAGATGAGGAGGCCAGGAGTGTCAGAATATGGGGCATGGTGTTCAGACTTGACGTGGTACAGGGGGCGCTTGGGACGTGGGACTTGGACAGGAAAAACAGGGACGGTAATGGCAGTTAGATTGTCAGGTGGATTATCAAAGGGCAAGGCGGAGAAACGATTAGAGTTCGTGATCGCTATCTTCTTCTTCATCTTGGGCTTGAGTTGCGGCATTGTTAATTCTGGAAGTGGATGGCTTGGCGGAGAGCTGGGCTTGACGGGCACGGAGCTTGGGGCAGTGGTCGGTGTCGTGGTCCTTGGCTTGGCAGTAGACGCACCAACCTCTGGAGCAGAAGTGGGCTTTCTGTTCTGGGGTGAGACGTGGGTAGGGAGATGTTTGCTGAGTGTTTCCAAGGTCCATAGGGTCGGATGAGTCGGGGATGGAGTTCTTGAGTGTATGGCCTTGGGCTGGTCGAAAGGACTGTGTGCGTGTGGTGGAGGAAGTTGCGGCATTTTTACGAGTGTCGGTGGCGGTACGTTTATTGTGGCGGTAGGTGAGATCATCAAGTTTCTCAGCTTCATACTGAAGGTGGTCGAGATTGTCTTCAATAGCAAAAATGGCAGGATTACTACGGATGTGGAACTTGAGACCTTGGAGGTATTTGACGCAGAGATGCGTGGCTGGGTAATCGATTCCTGAGGCGGCAATGGCAGAGACAAGTTCATTGAATTTGCAGGAGTAGGTTACTGCTGAGCTGGTTTGTTGGAGGTCCTCCATGGCTTCGATAGCTTGTTTCAAGCTCAGATGAGAACCGAAAGTTCTCTTGATCCAGGCGGCGTATTCGTTCCAGGACATATAGAATCGTTCTGTTTCGGACAGGCGGCGCCAGTATATGCGTGCGTTACTGCATAGGCCTTCGGAGACAAAATGTACGTATGTTGGTTGGTCTTGTTTAGTAATGTGGTCAGTAGATAGAGCGAAGCCATGAAGTCTGCAGGTTGAGGATGAGCGATCGAGGTAATCGTCGAGGTAGTTTTGTATTTCGTGGGCTGGCCTATTTCGATGGTTCCCAGAGAATTCGAGAGGTTTGATTGATGGCATTCTGAAGATAGGTAGTTGACGTTGAGCTGGGACTGGGGCATTAGATTCGTCCAGGATGGCCTGGTTGATAGTTGGGGCTGGTACTGGTACTGGAGGGTTGGGAGGTTCGCGTTCACGTAGGGTAGTTACTTCAGCGAACAGTCGTTGGACAGCTTCAGTCAGTTGGGCCAACTGAGTTTCGTACCGCTGGATGATGTGGTCTTGATTACGGTCGTTTGGGGTTTCTGGGTTCATTATGGACGGCTGGAAGGCAAGTATTTCTTTAGGACTTAGACGGTTGGTTGGAGGTTTCTTGGACGGAGGGATTTCCGATGCTACCAATTGATAGGGAATTGACCAAGAGCTGCGGCGTGGCTACGTGATCAATTAAGGAGTTTGGATTGAGTTGGAGAGTGCTAAGAACAGAGAGAAGATTGAGAGGAGACTGATCTTTATTGAGGTGATATTGCACGCTTTAAATAGCGTTACAGAATAAAGAGGAAGTAAACGATTGGTGATGGGGCATTGTGGAGGGTGTGTCATTGTGTTCGGTCAAGAAAAAGGGTGTCCATTGTTCTCAATTAGAGACGCTTGACGTAATCCGACAGATTACGTAACAAATTCCAAACAATTACTGTCAACCATGTTTATGCTTGATCAGAGCAAGAATAGTTGAAATCATGTAGTAGAATAAGCTATCATCATCTACAAGTCTGCACCCTTTATAGAATACGAGTATTCGTGTATTCATTCCTTGTTATAGTATCAACTAGACGTTTACCCTACTCAATGTCATAATTCATGCCCATATGTATTGAGGTTGGTGGAATGGTGAGGTGCGTGACTCTTCTTTATCTGCAGTAGAGAATAAGAGATGAATCAGGGAGAATTAACCTTTATTGAAGTAAACAGTGCTCCATCACTTGAGACTGATATTCAACACTCCCGGATTGGTCAATTGACCAAGAATTCAATTGCTTTGGCACATGGACGTTGGAGTCAGAGAATTTCTGCAAGATCCAGTGCAGCACAGCAACCATCTTTCACTGCCATGAGTGTCCAGATTGCACAGCCAAGTACCAAGATCACGCAGCCAAGTACCGAGATCACGCAGCCAAGTACCGAGATCACGCAGCCAAGTACCGAGATCACGCAGCCAAGTACCGAGGTCATGCAGCCAAGTGCCCAGATCACACAGCCAAATCCCCAGATTACGCAGCCAACAGTTCCTTCCAATGCTCTTGATTCTCCATTTGTTGCTGCCTCTCCAGTGGAATCTGTACTTCAATGTCAATCATCAAAAGCAGCTTCAATCTGCCAGTCAATGCTTCAGTTGTGCCGCAGCCAACGGAAAAATCAATTTTACTTGAAGGCGAAATTGCAGCTGATTCATCGAAGTCTTGCGCGTCATGCAAAGGAAAAAAGAAAGCCTGCAAGGGTTTGAATACAAGCTGCAGCAAGGTTTGCAGCATGTGCAACCTGATTCCTCAACGTACATTCAAATGCAATGGGACCACCAAAGACTGTTTGAAAAAATCTGCAGCCACCGAAAAGTCAACAAGATCTGTGAGCAATGGAAATATGCTATAAAACGCAAGTATGAACATGTTTATTGAACGCAATTTCAAAAAAAAATAGTTTAATAAAGCACGATTCAACACAAGTTTCTTTTCCTTGGTGCGCTTGCCTCTAAGCGTCGGAGCGGAGCGGAGGGCCGTCCGGCTCCGCCGGACGCCATCCTCCATTCGCCCCATATATAACTTGTATCAAGCCCAAGTAAGGGTCCGGGTAAAACCGGAACAAACAAATCTGACTCAACACACATCATGAGCGTCACAGTCCCATCCTGGGTCCATCAAGTGGACCTCACATCCCTCGACCGCACCGCAGAAACCACCGACTCCATCGCCGCTCTGTCTGCAAAGGCCGTGCGTCTCAACACTGCCTGCGTCTGTCTCTACTCGGAACGCATCTCTGAAGTCAAGGCTGCACATGCATCCCTCACTGTCGCAACTGTCGTCAACTTTCCCAACGGCAACGAAACGCAGGAGTCTGTTCTTGCTGAATCTGCAAAGTCCATCACAGACGGTGTTGATGAGATTGATGTTGTCTGGAACTACAAAGCATTCAACGAGGGTCGCTTTGACGAGGCAGTCCACCCAGTGCTTTGGGTCCTAGATGCAATCAAGAAGGCCGGCGTCACAAAGAAGATTGCGGTTAAAGTCATTCTCGAGACGGGAGCCATTCCCGAAAAGGACTTAAGAAAGGCATGCGACCTTGTGCTTGCAGCATTTGTCGATCCGGACACGGTTTATTACCTCAAGACGAGCACCGGCAAGAATGGATTCACCGGTGCCACGGTTACAGCTGCAACTACAATGCTCGAGGCCATTCGAGATGCGGGCAAATTAGAGTTTGTTGGATTGAAGGTTTCTGGAGGCGTAAAGACACGCGAAAGTGCCGAGGAGTTTGCTGCTCTAGGCGAAACAGTTTGCGTGTCCACACTTTCGAATTGGTGCGAGTTCGTTGTTGGAAGGCTTTTAGCTACAGCGAAGAATAAAGGACTGCTTCATACATGGCAGTTTATTGATAAAGAGACATACGAAGAACCGCTTCCAGGGGATATGAATGAAATGAGGAAAAGTAGAAATCACAGTCGCAGCTTCTTCGCATCCCCTTCAGCCAACCCATCATCCAGCTTTCTCTTTACATTTTCCCCGCTCGAAATTGAGTAGCACGACTGATGGTAGAGCTGGAACAAAGATGTCAGTCCAGAGATCTCGGAAACGAAATTAAAAAAGAAACTCACCACGCCGTTCACTTTCAACGCGTTTTTGATCATCCATAAATCCTCATCTTCGTTATAATACTGCTCCAGCGTTTCCTTACAAATGCAGCACTGCATATCCGCTTCCCCTTCAGCAGGAATATCATGTTGCACCACAACTTCTTCCACAAGAACAGCAGCTGCTCCACCACCTGCTCCAGTTGCAAACAAATCTCCAGCTTTATCCGTCGTTTCCACATCCACAGCCTCCGGGTTCAGATCTTCCTTGATCCATGTAGGTTCATCCAAATACCATTCACGACACACAGCGCGCCGGCCACCCTTTTCGCGAAGACGTTTGTTTTGACGGAAATGCCAATCCAGGTGAGCAGAGTTCTTTTTGCGGCCGAGGTCCGTGTGTCCTGGGAATCGCATGCCGCATTGTTTACATTGGAGTGTGGATGGGTCATACAAGATTGCGAAGGCTTTATGGATAGTCCTGATGGGGAGAACATACAATATGGATCATTAATATATTGGCTCTTCCACAGACTGTCTGTCGAAAACGCTTAATAGATGAGGAAACATTATGAGAAACCTGTTGATATCCGCGTTCGTCAGCTTAACTTGAATCAAATCCACCTTCTTGGACGGATCCGCTTTCGATGCACCATTCCCGTTATTCCTCGGCGCATACCGCTCCTCCAATTTCACTGTTGCGTAGTTTGAATCGCGGTTTGAATACCCGGGAATCATACTACTTCCCATCACATTCGTTGGGAAAACGAGTGGAGCAATCGGTTGCAGCGCCGGTGGAGCTGCGACTGGTAACATTGGATTTGGACTCTGACCAATGGAGGGTGGTGGTTGCATCATGGATGTGAGGCTCTGAGAGATGGTTTGTAAATCTGAATCGCTTAAAGACGCGCTTCCAACGTGGACGAGGAGCTGAGCGGGGGCAATAAAAAAATAAGGTGTTGGTAGCAACCGGCAAGAAAAATCGTATCTTACCTGAGTCAAAATTGAAATTTGGTCTCGACTCGCCGTATCTCTTGCATTCAATAGCACCGCGTTTTGCTTTTGCGTGAGCAAGGCTTGAATCTGCTGCTGCAGAATGATGCTTGAAACAGATAATGCAGGACGGGGAGGACCGGGTGTGGTGAAAGCTTGGGAAGGTGGTCGCTGCGGTTGCCTGTTGCTTGATTGGTAGCCTTGTGGGGGAATTTGTTGACGGCTTTGCTGGGGTGGTCGTGACTGGAAGGGTTGGGCGGGGTTGCTGGTTGATGAAAACGCGTGACAAAGAACAAAAACAGAATCGAGTAAGACATTTCACAATAAAAAAGAAATCAGAAAAGCAACGTTACCGCATATCCTGAGAAGGCCGCTTTAGAACAGAGATAAAGAAAAGAAAAGAAAGAAAACAAAAAAAAGAAACGATTCAAAACGACAGAACACGATCAAATCAAATAAAGTAAGGCGGCAAATCAAGACCGCTGCTCGATTTATTGTTTCAATCGAATCCATTCATTTTTCTTAATCCCATCGAGTGTCTGATGACGTTGGAAGAGGATCTTCACAATTTGTGATGTTTCCAATCTTCCAAGAAACGACGCCTATCGCACAGCCAAAGACGACACCTATCGAATAACTTTGGAAAGGATATATCAACTCACCACATTTGCGCGCGGAGGCCTCCATCCGCCTGACATATTCTGCTGAACTCCAGAGTGCGATCCGCCACCACCAATACCACAAGTCATCATGAATGCTTCCAACTGACCCGTCAACTGTGCTCCAAATAAAGGCCTGCCCCCGCCAGTCTTTGGATCCGCCAATTTCCAAGTGTTGACGACTTTTCGAAATTTTTCCCTATCGGCTGGAGACACTGCCGCGTAGGCATTGGAAAAGGATGCAAACAGGTTACGGGAGAATAGAGAGGAGTAGACTGGGCCAATGTTCTTGCAGATAGAGTCCATGAGGTAGAGAATGGGTAGTTTCATGTTCGGAGCGACCTGGTTGTGTGATGTGTTGTATGTTTTAATGCGGCGTTGAGAGTGGGAGAGGCCACAGTCGCAGCGGAGATGAAGGACGACAGAATAGGGAGGTCAATTTGAATAATTTACGTTTCTCAGCTGGGCTTCGATCACATCGACAATCACGTTTGCGTGTGCCAAGTTCTCGCCGGCAATGATTGTGAGGGAGGTGATGATGGGTCGGCTGTTGAACGTGAGCTCTGCAATGCTCTCTCGGTATGAGCGGTGCACTTCCATTGTTGGTTTTTTTGGGTTTATTTTATTTGTCGTCTCGATTTTATGTTAAATAATTACCAGATCGGGAACACGAAGCCGCCAAACCATGAGCAGGTGGACACGAATTCGCACCTCTGAATAAAGATTCCGTTCAAGCAACTTCTTGCACCACGGGATCAATTTCAACGCCAATGTCTTCGTGTTCGTCAAATCCGCTCCCGGTTCCCTCCCACACTTTCCCATAACAGAGTGAGCCACGTATGCTATAATGCTGGTACGGGGTCATCTTGTTGAGCTGCTCTCCCACACAGGAAACAGAAATGCGTGGCACAATTTCTACAAGTCTGAAATTGTTTTTAGTCTGCGACAGAGGATATGAGCGAAAGAACAAAAAGCACAAACCATATGATTGCATCCCTCGCTTCTCTGTACCATGGCACGGCATTTCGGACATGCCTGTGCGTTTTCCTTCATCCATAACCCGTTGAGCTCGTCCTCGTCAATCATGAGAATAGCCTTTTCGAACGCCTTTTTGCCATGTTTGAGTTCCAATAGACGCCGCTGTGATTCATCGGCAGTCCTGTACTCTTCAGCCACAGCGCTCAAGTGTCGAATTGGGCAATATGACGCGTATCTGAGTTGTCAGCAAGTCAGCTTTTTCTTCACCTGAGACAACAGCGGTATTCATTACCCATGCCAGGTCCGGTTGCAAAAGAAACAAAACGCGTAACTGCACTCTGGACATATGCACAATTTCTCCTCATCCGGGTCTTTGAGGGTCGGCGCTTGACATGTTTGACGCGGACAGTATGTTAGATTCGGTTTCTGAAGCAAGTCATGCATCTTCAAGAGTGATTCGTATTTTTCAATCATTGCCGCAGGAAGCAGTGCTGTGAGCGTATGAGGAGGTAGCGGTTGAACTGAAGACACTGAAGCATTTCGAGATGCTGCGTTTGGTTCTTTTTTGCATGACGAAGATGGACACGTAACTTGAAGAACATTCTTTTCGGTGATATGGATTGTAAAGTAGTCGACAAGACATGCTTTGCAGTACGCGTGGCCACAGGTCAAGAACCTAAAAGAATTGGCGCCGAGCTTTGAATCGAGGCATATTCCACACGTGATTGTTTCGTTGGCAAATAGTTGGTCCCGGTGTTTCCTGTCATGTTCCAGGATAGTTTCGATGGTGTTGGAAGTCGGTGCTGTCAATGTCGAGAGATATGGTGTTGTTTTCGATGTCGACCAGGCTCAGAAATTGCGCAGATTCGCATTGGATAAAGCAAACCAGCTCAAACAAGAATCGGACAAGTTGGGACTGCTTGTTCGCAATGCTGTTGAGTTGGTTCGTCAGCAAGTGTCGCTGTTTGTTCGAAAGCCAGTCTGCCGTCACAGCGAGAGATGGCGGTGCATGCGATGGATATGTCGGTGGCAGTGCAACTAATAGCGAGATTGGAGGCAGAGACTGGATACGGTGACTCATGTTGTTGCTGAGAAGTATGTTTACGAATCAGGATCGTCGGATATCTCAGTAACGCACTCCATGGCTCACCCATCATCATGAATGCTCCATTCTGCTTGGTCTCCCAGCTGTATGCGCACAGATACTTTCCCTACGACAGGTGAGACGCCGTTCCAGCTGACGGTGCCTGGTTCCGAGTCGCTGCTGAAGATGGCTCGCAAGGATTCGAGTTCATCGATTCGATCTGCCGCATTGGTCGCAAGCTCGGATTCGCATATCTCCATTTGTTCGACGTCAGAATGATGGGCGAAGTTTTGTGTTCTTGCATTTGGTTTGTTCTTTGTTGACTGCGCCACATGACAGAATAATGTGGCAATGCACAGCAGTGAAAAAGAACCCTGATCGTTTTCTCAGCAATTGCGCTGTTGCGCAAAGATTGCGACTGCGCCTGAGAAGGAATCTTTGACAACCAGGGAAAAGATTACCAAAAAAGAAGTCTGAAAAACTGGATGACAAAAAGCAAGCAAAACCCACACAAAAAAATGACCGCTTGTACCGACATGCATATCTGTTTCTCCGACCGCGATGCTGTGCAAAGTCCCACACGCTTCCCCAAGAACTGTACCACTGACATGGTATTTGCAACCAAAATGGAAATTTTTTTTTTTGTTTGTTTCACTTTGAAAAAAAACTCGAGATATGGCAGACATTGTCAACGCTCAACAAGCAGTTGCCGCAGCTGCAGCCGCTGTTTAAGTGGCCCGATCATATGTCGCTGCGGCGAAAGCAAAGATCGAGAAATGGAAAAAATCTGGTCAAAGAACGGCTGCAATAAACCCTGCTGGTTTTCAAATATTCCCAGAGTCTGATGGCGTCTCTCTGGATTTCCACGTATTCTGCTCCGGATCTTGCACACAGTATCCTGTCTTGCGGTGTTCTCTACGTGGTTGAAAACTGTGCCAGGAACTCAAATTCTTTGGAGGTGGCCCCTTGGTGTCCCCCGGGCTCTCTAACGCACCCTGGCCCTCCCCATCAGGATGCACCCCGCACCCGGTCGCTGGCCCCTGAGGTGGCTTTGTCCCACATATACGATCTGGATGCCAAGGAAACCAACGTGAAAGCTCGGATGTCTTGTGTCCGTGTGAGCTTTACAAGCGGCATATCCCTAACGTAGAAGAAAAAAATGAAGAACTCGGAATCAGCTACTTCTTTTGGTTGAACTTGGGGAAAAAAGGGCTTTCCTCATGAAGGAAAATACCTTCATGCTTTTTTATTCAAGATGGGAAGCGGATGTTGTAATAGGCCTGTCGATTGATTTGTTTATTTTTGGTGAAGAAGCTCAAATATTTGAACGATTAGTAAATGTGTTTGGAGAAGACTTTGGGCAGTAACGGGAAGTAGGGAGAAACGCTAGAGTTGGAAACAGTCAAGTACACTATGAATGAGTGGATAATAATGTTGCAACTTGGCCACTTTTTACTGTCCATTTCTAAAAATACACTGAAAGTCAATACTCACCGCGTCCTCCTCCACCGCGCTGGCATAACAAATCCCTGTTCATCCACCACAAAATCATCAACTCCAAGAAAGTCTTGGAATTCAATCCCGTCATCAACCTCATTCCCTACTTCTTCTCCAACGGCGGGTTCATTTCCAGCACCACCATCTGCGGGAGGTTCATTTTCAGCATGAAAGCCGTCTTCCCCAAATGGGTCATTGTTTCTGACGATGGCGCCTTCAAACAGTTTTCCGTAACAGGACGAGCCACGTGTGTTGTAGTGCTGATAGGGGTTACTTTTGTTGAGATGTTGGCCGCACAAGAAACAAAAGTGTGTTCCACACGTCATGCAAGTCTGTTCAACAGTAAAAAAAGACGCGTTGAGAAAAACAATACAAAGAAAAACAATCTCAGAACTTAAAGCATACAAACCATGTGACAACAACCCTCACTCCTCTGTACCATCACGCGACAATTTGGACATGCTTGCGCGTTATCCTTCATCCATGCGCTGTTTAGTTTATCTTCTTCAAGTTCGCGGATCGCTTTTTCGAGCAACTTTTTGCCGTATTTGATTTCCATCACGCTTCGTTTCGATTCATCTGCGGCTGCGTATTCTGCCGCCACGACGCTCAGGTGTCGGATTTGGCAATATGCTGCGTAACTGGTTTCAAAGTTGATCAGTGTTCTTTCAACTGAGACAACAATGGTGTTTTTTACCCATGCCAGGTCCGGTTGCAAAAGAAACAGAACGCGTAGCTACACTCTGGACATATACACAACTTCTCCTCGTCCGGGTCTTTGAGGGTTGGTGCTTGGCATGTTTGACGCGGGCAATACGTCAGATTCGGTTTCTGAAGCAGATCGTGCATTTTCAAGAGTGATTCGTACTTTTCAATCATTGCCGCAGGAAGCAGTGCTGCGAGCGTATGAGGGGGTAGCGGTTGAACTGACGACACTGAAGCATTTCGAGATGCTGCGTTTGGTTCTTTTTTGCATGTTGATGATGGACATGTAACTTGAAGAACATTCTTTTCCGCGATATGGATTGTAAAGTAGTCGACAAGACACGCTTTGCAGTACGCGTGGCCACAGGTCAAGAACCTAAAAGAATTGGCGCCGAGCTTTGAATCGAGGCAGATTCCACACGTGATTGTTTCGTTGGCAAAGAGTCGGTCGCGGTGTTTCCTGTCGTGTTCCAGGATGGTTTCGATGGTGTTGGAGTCGGTGCTGTCAATGTCGAGAGATATGGCGTTGTTTTCGATGTCGACCAGGCTCAGAAATTGCGCAGATTCGGATTGGATGAAGCACACCAGTTCAAACAAGATCGGACAATTCGGACTGCTGTTTGCAATGCTGTTGAGCTGGTTCGTCAGCAAGTGTCGCTGCTTGTTCGAGAGCCAGTCTGCCGTAACAGCGAGTGATGGCAGTGCATGCGATGGGTATGTTGATGGCAGAGCAAATAATAGCGAGATAGGAGGCAGAGACTGGATGCGATGACTCATCTTGTTGCTGATAGACGTGGTTACTAATCGCGATCATCGGGCATCTCCATTAACGCACTCCATGGCTCACCTCTCATCATGGATGCTCCACTCCGTTTGGTCTCCCAGCTGTATGCGCACAGAGACCCTTCCTACGACGGGTGAGACGCCGTTCCAACTGACGGTGCCTGGTTCCGAGTCGCTGCTGAAGATGGCTCGCAAGGATTCGAGTTCATCGATTTGGTCTGCAGCATTGGTCGCAAGTTCGGATTCGTTGGCGTCCATCTGAGATGTGGCAGGATTCGAGATGAATGTTTCGGATGTATTTTTCTTTGAACTGAACCACACTTTAACGCTTGACAGTTTACTCAGTGTGGAATGGGCTTCACAAACAGACTCGTTGGTCCAGCGTTATAGAAAAATGAACGGCCCGTGTTCACGAGTCCAAACTTTTCGTAAAACCGTTGTGCTTTGATGTTCTCATTCAAAACCAACAGCCAGACTGTCGCTGCTCCAGCCTCCTTCATCTTTGAGAGCACAGCTTCAAATAGCAACGAGCCCGCATTCTTGCCTTGATTGCCTCGCAGCACATAGCACCTGCGAACCTCCCAACATGGTTCGGGATACTCAACCGACAACTCTAAACTCACTTGGCTTGGAGCCTTGCACCGAGTCTGGCAAAATCCAAGCGGATTCAAGGCGCCTGGATCCGTGTCATTGCACAAGAAGTACACTTGATCGCCATTGTCCAAATCGGCTTGAATTTGCGCATGCGTGTATTGCTTTGCGACATGGGCGTCCAGCTTCTCAGCAGTGTAGTGGTGGGCAAAGTTTTCGACGTAGGTCTCTTTGGCCATGTTGGCAAGCGCGGGAACATGCTGCGAGGTGGCTTGGACGATGATCATTTTATGCAGCTGGTTCTTTTTGGGTTTGTCAACAAGGCGATTGGATTGGATTACGTTGTGATTCATTGGCTGCTCGCTTCTACATCTGATGTGTCAGCGATGGATGGATGCAATGGATGGATGGATGGATGGATGGATGCATTGCCACTACCTTCCATATTACCTATCACCTTGCGATGCACAAGATTGAAGGAAACATGAGAATGCATGCATGCATCCATCCATCCATACCAGCAAATATCCATCCATCCATACCAGCAAATATCCATCCATCCATACCAGCAAATGAATATTACTAATCAGAAAATTCAATTTTCTTTGACACTGCAGGAAAATAAACATACATAGAGAGTTTATTCTGCTTGCACTTGCTTCACAAACAAACTCGTCGTCCCAGCGTAATAGAAGAACGAGTGTCCCACATTTTCAAGCCCAAACTTTTGGTAAAACCTTTGCGCGTTGACATTGTCTTTTAAAACAAACAACCACATGGTCTTTGCCCCTGCCTCCTTCACTTTTGAAAGCGCGGCTTGCATCAACAATGACCCCGCATTCTTGCCCTGATTCCCTCTTAACACGTAGCACCTGCGAATCTCCCAGCACGGCTCCGGATACTCTGCCGACAGCTCAGGTAGAACTTGCCGTGGTGTCTTGCGCCTAACTTGGCAGAACCCAAGCGGATTCAGACCCTCTCGATCCGCGTCTTCACATACAAAGAACACTTGTTCACCACCATCCAAGTCCGCCTGGATTTGTTCATGTGTGTGATATGTGGCAACATGCGCTTCCAGCTTTTCCAACTTCTCCCCAGTGTAGTACTGGCTGTAGTTTTCCACGTATGTCTCTTTGGCCATCCTGGCAATGACTGGCACATGCTGCGAGGTTGCCTGAATGATTATCATGTTGTTCTTCTTGGGTTTTATGAACAGGGTAATCAGAAGATGAAGATGACAAATGTTTTTATTTGCTTGGTTTCCAGTTTGTCACGAACGCCATTTTCAAGAGGTGTGAATCATTCATTCTACCCAGTTCCTTCCTCTTCTCTGCCACGTGGAACTGATACTATTTGGATTGATCATATTGTCGCGTATATTTGAGAGGCAGCGCGTGCAAGAATTAGAAAAAAAAAGGGTTTTAAACCCTCCAGAAATGAAACAAAAAAAAACGATGGGGCAACAGGTAACCGTTGTAATACTAACGACGACTCTCTACAAAACTTAAAAAAAAAAGTAATCAAAGAATCATGCTCATGGGGTTCTCAATGTATCCCTTAAATGCTTGCAACCATTTGGCTCCAACAGCTCCATCCACAACGCGGTGATCGCAACTCAAAGTAACATTAAACACTTTCTTTGAGCGGAAGCCCTTCTCGGCCTTTGCATCAATGACGAGTTTCTCCTCAACGCCTCCGACGGCGAGAATGGCTGCATGGGGAGGGTTGATGATGGCAGTGAAGGATTTGATTCCAAACATTCCGAGGTTGCTGATTGTGAATGAACCGCCCTGTTTTTGAATTCAAGATAAGCATGCTTCAACACTTCAAAACGGCAGATGAAAGTGTACCTGGTATTCATGGGGTTGAAGCTTTCCATCACGCGCTTTTTCGGCCAAGCTCTTTACGTTGTTGGCAATGACGCTCAGTCCCTTGCCTTCCGCGCTTTGAACAATTGGAGTAATCAGTCCGTTTTCGGTGGCGACAGCAATTGCGATGTCCGACGTCTGGTATCTATGAATCGAAAAAGGCATCAGTCAGACTGTGACCCATACTCAAGTCGTTTAAAGAAAGAACATACTCTCGGATGAATGATCCTTGCCACGCGCTGTTAACGGCTGGAACATCTCTAAGAGCAAGACTCGACGCCTTAATGACAAAGTCATTAACGGAAATCTTGAAGCGTCCGTTTGCTTGCTTGTTCAAACTCTCGCGAACATTCAACACCTGATCAGCATCAAGTTCAATCGTCAAGTAGTAGTGAGGAATGCTCTGCTTGGATTCGGTCAAACGTGCGGCAATGACTTTTCGAATGTTGGAGACTGGAGTGTCAATGTACGCCTGGGCAGATGGTGGAGCTGGGGTGAAGGAAACAGGTGCTGGAGCAGATGCAGCGTAGGATGGCGCAGCAGATTTCGCAGCAGCGGCTGGGGCCCCTTTGTAGCTCAACACATCGCCCTTAAGAATGCGACCCTTTGGACCAGTTCCAACGATGTTTTCGAGAGGGATACCCTTTTGCGCGGCGATAAATTTGGCAGCTGGACTGACAATCAGGCGCTCTGAAGCGTGTCGAAAGAGAGATAAGAATGCGATTTGTGAACAAAAACAAGAAATTTGGAATTACCGCCAGCCTTTCTAGCTGGTGCAGCGGCGACAGTTGAAGGGGTCGATGCATTGGCCGAGGGCGCTGCGGCTGCGGCGGGAGCAGCTGGCGCATCGGTAGATGGAACTCCAGATCCGACTGTAAAGCCTTCGAACTTAGCGATTCCATCGGCGCTGTCAGCAAGAATGCACAGGGCCTGCAAAAACGCGAAATTTTTAGAAAATGCCGTCAGAATCGAACATGAATGAATCACTCAACTGTTCCGACAAGAACGTCTTTAGTTCCAGCTTCAACAAACACTTTGGCAAGGTAACCCTCTTCTTGACACTCAAAGTCCATCGAGGCCTTGTCAGTCTCAATTTCGACCAAGGTGTCTCCAGGCACAACTTTGTCGCCGACCTTTTTCTTCCAAGTTCCCACATTTCCTTGAGTCATTGTTGGAGAGAGGGCTGGCATTCCCATCAAAGTGTGAGCAGGAAAGTCCGAACTTTTCGATACTGGCGCAGATGACGCCGCAGGAGTCGAAACAGGTGCAGCTGGTGCAGCAGGTGCGGGAGCTGCGCCGCCAATGTCTGCCAAAGAAAAGTTGGCGAACGCGGGAATGTCGGCCTGGTTCTCAGCAAACACGCAGAGTGCCTGAGGAAACAGATTTGCATTCAGTTTCATGTATTGGAGTCTGCGAGACCATATCGTGTTCGCCAAGATCGTTATGTGTCCAGCTGGATTGACGATGCCTCGCTTCGATCTCAAAAAAAAAAATCATAATGTGAACTCAACTGTGCCAACAGGAACATCCTTGTCTCCAGTCTTCAAGAAAGTCTGAGCCAAGAACCCTTCCTCCTGACATTCAAAGTCCATGGATGCCTTGTCCGTTTCGATCTCCACCAAAACATCACCAGGTTGGATCGAGTCGCCAATCTTCTTCTTCCACACACCAATGTTTCCTGTTTTAACGTTTCGCATAGAAGGGAAATTCGCTCGATCAGAAGCCGTTTTGAATAATTTCGCAGCATTGCGATATTTTTCCGCGGGTGAAGTGATAAGGAAATTTGACGAGGCGGAATTGGAGGGAAAGCATCATCTCGGGTATACGGAAGCGGGAATGGGATACCTTGCGTCATTGTTGGAGACAGAGCCGGCATGTTCATGATAACGTGGGGAGGGAAGGCTGTAGTTTGCGGGAGGGGATGGTGAATGAAAAAACAGCAAAAGACAGCACCCAGCATCCATCACTCACACTTGGAAGCGTATCCGCGCATCTGCATCGATTTGACTGAAGCAATTCGAGTTGATGGAATAGCGCTGCTTGAGAGTGTTAAACGAAGGTCCCTCTTCCCATGTCCCCACCACTGCTCACCATGAATACGCTCCCACAGACACGGTTGAATTGGCACGTCGTCCAGCGGTCAACACTGCTGCGGTTCTTGCTGCGGCAATGGTGCACGACGCGGCTGCCACTCGGGAGACCATCCGTGAGGGAATGGAACTTGCACGGGAGAGCATTTTTTGGTTTTACTGCCTTTTTTTTATTAATATTCAAAGGGAAAAATCTTGAGAAAACTCTTTTTTGTTTATCACATCGTTCCTTATCACTTCCAACTCATACAGACAGACGAGGTGATCACTTCATTCGCAAAGGGCTAATGTGAGGTTGGCACTTCGGACGCTCGTGCAAGAGAATCCTCAATCCGCTTCAGGGTCTGGGCGCAAGCAATGCCGCAAAGTTGAACACATCTAGTGGTGCCGTGAAGCCAGCGATATGATCGTGTTTGAAAACGGGGTGGGTTCGGGTGTGGGGTACAAGTTGTTGGGTCACTCAAATGAGCAATTTCTTTGTGATGGCGCCGGATTGAATCGGCTGACAGTTATTAAAGAAATACAACGCCTCCAGCTTTGAACATTTCGATCTATATCCATCATTTTGAAGTACTATCTTGTTAATTCGCTCCAACTTGTTAACGGAAGGACGCGATTTGGCCGATTAGTTTTTGAAGAACGAAATTCAGCCGTTGCACCCTGATGGAATTGTCAACACAAAAAAATACTTGTCAAACAACCCCATTTTAAAAGCACGACTCCCAATGGTTCACTTTCAACGCATGTCTAACAACGCCAACATATCAGTTTCGACGAATTCGACATTTACAAGCGCTACAAACTCTACTCTTGTCACTGCAGACGGTAGCGGTAGCGGTGGTGGATCGGGTCTCTCGATCCCCCAGTACGCGTTCCTCTCAATTATTGTCGGTCTCGTGATTGAAATTTCATTCACGGGCATCATCACCATATCTCTGTGACTCTTTAAGAAGGGCGGGAGCAACAACTTTTGGAAGATTGCTTGGCTGATGCTCTTTTTCAATGTGTGGTGCATCATCTACATGGTGTTCTTCACACTGAGCTTCTTTGCAGTCAAGGAAAACTGCGTCGTGATCAACACAATGTCAAACATCTCCTCGCACATGTTTTACGTGAGTTACGGTGAGATAGTCCTGATGCATAATTCATTTGCATGATTTTGAAACTCAATAACACGCATTCTTTATGCAGACGTATTCATGCTTTACAAGACGTACGCCGTCAGTAAAAGCAATAGAGTCGTTCTGTACTGCATTTTTGTTATTGTGGCTCATCGAGCTGTTTGGACCGGCTGGGACATTGCAAAGTCCACTGGCGTTTACGATCCAGAGACTGACATTTGCGCGTACTATCAGTACCCGTTGAGTGGATTCGGATACAATGCGGCCGATTTGATTTGCGACGCGTTTTGCACGGTCGTGTCGATCGGGTTCAACTTCCAGTACTTGTTTGCTTCGTTCGGGAAACTTGGGGAAATGATTGTGAAAGATAACGGTAAGATGATCCCTCATCAGCGAGAGCCCGGATCTGATGCTTTTTGTTGCAGTGCTTCGCTCAGTTCTGATCCTTTCCGTCAACTCATACCTGCTGTACGTGAATCTGAACGTCAGCGATCTAATGACCATTCTGGTGGCTTACATGCTTCAGAACTATATGTATACTCGGGCATTGAATGCAGAAATGTTCTGGGCAGAAGAGAGGAAGACTGCCTCCGTCGTCAGCCGCAGTGCAAACAACGCTGCCAAATTTAACGCATCGAGCAGCGCTGTGAAGTCTACCGCATAAGCTTGGTTCAAAGTGCGGGGGTGAAAGTTGCGGGGCTCAATGGAGCAATTTCCTTTCGTTATGATGGCGGCGGCCTTTGAATGAAACAATTTGGCGCCTGCTTGGAATGTTTTTTAAACAAGGTAGCAGTGCCGCACTCGGACACGCTATCAGCTCAGCGAGAATGTGTGTTGGTGAAATATCTGATGCAACCCATTGTAACGCCTCATGTTAACTTTTACCAGATGTGTTTGCGCTCTGAAGATTGATTTTAATCTTGACCGTTTTTATTTTGTTGAAATTGTCGATGAGCCAAAACACACACTGGCCCATTTACATCGCCTGGCCAGCTTTGCAGATTTGGATCCCTCGAATGTCACATCAGCTATCAGCTCCATTCTCCCGCTAGAACCGGAGGCCAGTAACGGAAGCGGGGGTTCGGGCTTCTCGATTTCGCAATTCTCGTTGATATCGATCTTCATTGGACTCGTGATCGAAGTGTCGTTCACAGGGATTCTGGCAATCACGCTACGCGTGCTGAGAAAAGAGAGCAAGAATTTCTGGAAAATAGCATGGCTTATGGTGTTTTTCAACGTGTGGTGCATAGAGTTCATGGTGTTTTTCACACTCAGCTTCTTTGCGGTCGAAGAGAACTGTGTCTTGATCAATTCCTCGTCGAATGTCTCTGCGCATTTATTCTGCATCAGTTACGGTAAACAATGGCGTGTTTTGATCGAGTGTGATGACTAATCAGCAGTTGAACCTTATTTTCATTACGAATAATTCTCTCGTTCCAGACGCGTTCATGTTCTTTAAAACCTACGTCATCTGCAAGCGTAAACAAACAGTGCTGGCCTGTATTGTCCTTATGATTTCCCACCGCGCTGTTTGGACTGTGTGGGACATCGCCAAGTCCACGGTGTTTACGACCCGGTCACCGACGTTTGCGCGTACTATCAATACCCTTGAAGTGGGCTCGGATACAACACTGCAGGTTTTATCATTGATGCGTTTTGCACGCTCGTGTCGATTGTGGCCAACTGGGCATATTTGTTTACTTCGTTTGGACAAGTGGCCGAGGTTGCTGCAAAGGAGAATAGTAAGTCATCGTCTCTCTTTGATGAAAAGAAAAAACGGGCCTCAATTTTTGGAGTTCTTTTCCCGACCAGTTCTGCGGTCAATCTTGATTCTGTCAGTCAACTCGTACATCTTGTGCGTCAACTTGTACGTGCAGGACCTTATGACGATACTCGCGGCGTATATGGTTCAGAGCTACATTTACACACGCGCAGTGAATGCAGAGCTATTTTGGGTTCAAGAGCGCAGAAGTGCGACGCAGAATTCAGCCGATGCTGGTGCTGACAGCGAAGGCCGTTGGGGCGGAAACGTCGGCAAAGCGAGAATTATCCAGCAGCAAATGCAAAAGACAAGGGCCCTGCAAAACTCCACTCATGGAAGCAGCTTCAATCCCCAGAACAGTGCGTCATGATTGGAGGAGAAATAATGTGTTGGGAAACGGTAGAAGTGACACTGACTCGACACACTGCAACAGCACTGTCAGTTCAGCGGGAATGCGATTATAAAGCTACACATGTCTGTAAGCTTTTACCAGATCTGCGCTCCCACCATTTATTTTTTGTGAAAAACACGGCGGAAACGTTTTTTTTTTTTTTTTGAACTTGTCGATATGGAACTTGTCGATAAACAAACACTTGTCCTGCCCTGCAATGCATCGCCTGGTCAGTTTCGCAAACTCTGATTCCTCGAATGTCGCATCCAACGGCAGCTCCAATCCCACGCTTGAACCGGAATCCAACAGGGAAGGCGGCCTTTCGATCTCGCAATTCGCGTTGCTGTCGATCATTGTTGGACTCGCGATCGAAGTGTCATTCACCGGGATCCTGGCAATCACACTGCGCATGCTGAGAAAAGAAAGCAAGAACTTCTGGAAAATGGCGTGTCTGATGTTGTTATGCAACGTGTGGTGCATCGTGTTCATGGTGTTTTTGACACTCAGTAACTTTGCGGTCAAGGAAAACTGTATCGTGATCAACGCGCTGTCGAATGTTTCGGGTCATTCTTTTTATGTGACATGTGGTAAAGCAACGGAGTGGATTCTTTTTTGATTGGGCACTCTAATTTTCGGCGAACATTTTTATGGATGACTAATCACGCGTTCGTTCGCAGACGTCTTTTTGCTGTACAAGACATACGCAGTCAGCAAGCGCAACAAACGAGTGCTGGCCTTCAGTGCCCTTCTTCTTGCCCATCGCCTTGTGTGGAGCCTGTGGGACCTTGCCAAGTCCGGCGGTGTTGTTGCCCCGGTCACAGATATGTGCTACTACAACCAATACCCGCTAGTCGGATTCGGATTTAACACTGCAGATCTGATCATTGATGCGTTTTGCACGCTCGTGTCGATTATGGCAAACTGGGACTACTTGTTTACTTCGTTTGGACAACTGGCCGAGGTTGTAGCAAAGGAGAACAGTGAGGCTATCATTTTTCTTTGATGATAAAAGCATCAAATTAAGGTTGGCATCTTTGCCTTTTCCACTGCCCAGTCCTGCGGTCCGTCTTGATTCTGTCCATCAACTCGTATGTCATGTACATCAATTTGCATGTTGAGGACCTCATGACAATTCTGATGGCGTACATGCTTCAAAACTACGCTTATACGCGTGCAGTGAATGCAGAGACGTTTTGGGTTGAGGAGCGCAGGAGTGCGATGGAGAATTCAACCAATGTTGGCACTGGCAGTGGACGGCATTCAGGTGGATCTGCTGTAAAACGAAGCACCAGCCAGCGAACTTCGCAGCTGCAAAAGGCGGGGAACCTGCAAAATTCGACACATCAAAACAGCTTCAATCCACAAAACAGTGCACCATGATTGAAATGGAATACAAAACATTTTCAAATCGTTTGCTGCGAAGATCTGTCATTTTGGAACGCATTGTCAAGGTAATCCTCTTCAACATGTTGATGGATGCACGCATTCCGGCTGTTTAGTTCTCTGAAGAGAACGAACTTTGCATTCCAAATGTCCAACATGAAAAATTGTCAAAGCGCTTTGAACTGATCAAACAACCTCATTCTAAAAACGCGGCTGCCCATGGCCAGCCTTCAACACATGTCCAACAACGCCAGCACATCGATCTCGGCGAACGCGACATTCACAAACACTACAACCTCTACCGTTGCTGCTGTGGATGACAGCAGCAACGTGGTGGCGGTCTCTCGATTTCCGAAAATGCGTTCCTTTCGATTATCGTCGGTCTGGTGATTGAGATTTCATTCACAGGCATCATCAGCATCCTTTTGCGACTCTTTAAAAAGGGCGGCAGCAACAATTTTTGGAAGATTGCATGGTTGATGCTTGTTTTCAATGTGTGGTGCATCATCTACATGGTGTTCTTTACTCTGAGTTCCTTTGCAGTCAAGGAAAACTGCGTCATGTTGAATACAATGTCGAATGTCGCATCGCACCTGTTTTACGTGAGTTACGGTGAGTCAAATATTTTTATTGCATGATTTTGAAACTCAATAACACGCATTCTTTATGCAGACGTATTCATGCTTTACAAGACGTACGCCGTCAGCAGAAACAACAGAGTCGTTTTGTACTGCAATTTTGTGATTGTTGCTCATCGAGCTGTTTGGACCGGCTGGGACATTGCAATGTCCACTGGTGTTTACGATCCAGAGACGGATATTTGCGCGTACTATCAGTACCCGTTGAGTGGATTCGGATACAACGCGGCCGATTTGATTTGCGACGCGTTTTGCACGGTCGTGTCGATCGGGTTCAACTTCCAGTACTTGTTTACTTCCTTCGGGAAGCTTGGAGAAATGATTGTGAAGGACAACGGTAAGTCATCGCTCGTCGATGAAGCATGTAATTGAACCTTGCTCTCAGTACTGCGCTCGGTGTTGATCCTTTCCGTCAACTCATACCTGTTATACGTGAATTTGAACGTCGCTGATCAAATGACCATTCTCGTGGCATACATGCTGCAGAACTACATGTACACTCGTGCATTGAATGCGGAGCTTTTCTGGGCTGATGAGAGGAAGATTGCGTCCCTCCAAGGGCGGGAGCCAACAAAGAACAGCAACAGCGGGGCAAACAAGATAAACTCATCGAGCAGTGTCGTGAAGTCTGCCGCGTGATCGTTATCTCCAAGTGGGTGTGGGGGATCACAAGTTACGGGAGCTCGTCCAAATGAGCAATTTCCATTCGAAGATGACGTCGGACAGAACCGGCTGACTGTGCGTATAAATAAAGAAAAAAGAGCCGCCTCTCATTTTTTGAACATTTGCGGTTACTTTGAATTTTTTGCAGCCATGCTCCAAGTCGAAGAAAAGTCCATCGAAATGCAACGCACGGCCAAGCAAGCGTCCAAGGTTCTCCGCGTCGAGTCCATGCAGAA
>JAIWWG010000163.1:0-40419 GCA_025435555.1 Chytriomyces cf. hyalinus JEL632 | reverse complement strand
CCCCTATTGTCCGCATGCAATTTTTCGTAGTATCCAGGATTCATGTACCGCTTCGCCATGGCTCCGGAACACACTTCCCACATTTCCCCACGCGCGCATTTGGAAGACCCAGCCGCACCAATTTGATAAACGTGGGAAGCCGCACAAGCGTCATGTTCCTTCCAAACTCTATTCACAGAAATCTCAGTCGACACACATGATTTCAAGCAACGAAGATGCGCACCTTTCAAATACGACACCCAGTACCGCATTTTGTTCTTTTCCTTTGTTCGCTTCGTGTCGACATAGTGATACACGAGCCCAACCCGCCTGCGCTTGTTTCGCTTTTTCCACTGAGAATCATTTCGCTCGCGCAAGTTCCAAGAAAAGTTTTGAGTCCGCGCATCCTTTCGACATGCGTTTTAAGACGCTCCGTCAGCCGATTGCAGAAGGCGTCTCCTCCATTTTTATCGCTCAAGAATTGAAACAAGAGTTTCATGTCGTGCCAAACTGTGATTGCGATTGCTCCGCTAGACACGTTCGCGTTTTGGTTTGCAGGGTTGTTGACTCGTTCGACACGTTTGATTGCAAAGCAGGGAAAAACAATTGTCGCCTGGTATTGCGTTGTGCTCTGGAAACACAAAAATGTTGTGCTGATGTACAGTGTTCCCGCGACATTGCTCTGATCCCCAGAAATATTGATGGTACACATGGCGCTGATTTCCGCAATCAATTTCTCAGTGTTGGGTAGGCAGAATTGGGTTTGAAAATGAGTGTCCCGCTTTTGAGCTTCGAACGCGAGTTTGAGAGGTTGATTTGCTGTTGTGGTGTCTGTGAGGATGCCGATTGCGGCGAAACTGGCACGAGGAGAAAGGCGCGAACTGAGGCGCAGTTTTTCGACGGCCATATTTTCGGCAGCTTCTTGTTCTTCGTTGGTGAGGCCCGGTGCTGGGTCTGTGAGTGTGCACTTCATGAGTCGGTTCATGGCAATGAGTGTGAGGTGTTCGAGAAGATCAAAGGTTTCGTCGCGACTGAAGAGGTTGGAGAAGAAATGCTGCGAATGAAAGATTTTCGAGTTAGTGGAGTGAAAGGGTTGCTTGCGAACGAAAGGTAAAACCTCGGTTTTGTTTTTTGTTTGGATTCGAATTGCGTCAGAGAAGACTCCGCGTTTTGACTTGTCCTTGTGCAACTCTTCGATATCCTTCAGCTCCACGATAATCTTTGTCTCCACTCCAAACACGAACGAATAGAAGCAGATGTGCGAGAGTGACAAGTAAAGCCACCCTTGGTTGATGAGCTTTTTATCATGTGCGCACGCGTAGACTGGCAAGAATAATTTTAGGTTTAAGAGCCGACAAAGCCAGTTAAAGTATAGCAATATGAGACTCACAGTTCACGAGTCGTTCGGTGTCTGGGAGTCTGAAAGTTTGCTTCCACGTTCGCGATGCAGCCCTGAATTTCGCGTCCGTTGATTTTTCGTCAGTGTCACGATCTGCGCGGCGACAAAATTGAATCGAGGGAATGTTTTGAGCGCCGTCGCCGTCTTCGAGTTTGTTTATACAAAGCAAAATTACCAGCATTTGAAACCATAGAGTGCAGCTTCGAAAGAGCGAAAGCCTCTTGATCAGCGTGATCATCGAGACTTGCGAGCTCGGATTGTAAGTTTTCTGGGGAGTCGTTACGTAAGTGTCACCGTTCTGCCAAGATAGTTGGGTTGGGCAAATCACCTTCGATCCACAGCCAGTCCTTTTGAATAATCTTCAGCGACTCTGCAGCCTAAATTCAGTTGCATCATGCACGGGTATTCGAAGATCGCTGAGATCGAACGCGACGACAGATCCAAAAAGTGAGTGAGACCCACCGCAACCACATGTCCAGTCTCGAGTGATCCAGGATTCTGTGGGCTTTTCAGAATAATGCGAAATGGCGGCTGCTTGGAGTCGAAACTGGATCCGCCGTTCAGATTGATATCAGTCAAAGTGGGGTGCAACTCACACGTTCTGGATTGTGGCCACGACCGCCTTCCATATGACGCTTTCCTGCTGCTTCGCCTTCTGAAGCACAAAGACCTTGTTTTCCTTGACAACCTCCCACGATCCTGCGTGGACTTCGCAGTGCGTTGGCAACAGGAACATTTATTTCGGTTAATAAAATATAATCGACGAACGGAACCGACAACTCCCAACTTACGCGCTCACTCATCTCGTGGTCTCTGACAACCAAAGAAGCTTCCGCAATTGTAATTAACACGGTGGGCTTTAATTACCACTGCTCTCTCAATGCGTCTTGTACAGGTCATTTGGACAGCGGGAATTGGAGTGGATGTGAAGCGTGGAGAACGCGCGAATTTGTTTATCCACCTGCCTGCGAAAAAGAGCTTCTTCTTGTTCTACTGGGTCACTGAAAAAATACAGTCCGACTTGGGTCGAGCATCTGCTGTTGAAGCGCCTGGATCGTGAGCTCGTGCCGCAAGCAAACAATTTGAGTGCCAAGACACGGAATAACATTCAACAAATTCAACAAAAACAATGGCAGCATGCTCCTCACATTGTGCGTGCTGTCAAAGGCACGCAGTCCATATCCATTCGCTGCAGCAAAGAGCGCTCGAAGAGCTCAATTTCTATCGCAAACTACTCCAAATGCACCCTTTGACTGCGCGGGCTTGCAGATGCAAACAAGCAAATTCGATCATGTACAATGGAATCGGGCTGTGGGTACGACAATTGGGCTGAAGTCGGCCGGCAACTGACGCGGTTGCAAATACAGTCACTTGTTTGGAGACATGAAGACTGTCCCCTGGACGAAATTTGGGATGCACTTCCATTCATTTCTGAACTCAAATACCTCGAAGTGGCTGTTCCAAGAGAAACGTATCACAACGACAATCTGTCTCGGTGCCTTAATTTGAAAGAGGTTGCGTTTACGCAATTGTTGCGCGATGACCCTGTAGGTTTGGGGGTTTGCATTGTGGGGCTGATCAAGGGATCGCGTATTCAAATATTGTGGTGTGAGAAGCCTTCGCGATGGATACATAGGGACGACTTGGATGCCCTGGTGACAATATCGTCCGAGTTTCTTGAACACAGTTGGCGAAAGCATCGGTCCTTTGTCGCCCTAGCGTATGGCCTGTTCTTGGGGGGGTAACGGCAGCAGCTATGCAATTCATTCAACTTCGCGCTAAATAAATGACCTGATCTCACCTTTTCTCCACACGATATTGGTACAACATGAACGCAACTTGAGAGTTTCTTAACCTATACTGAATTTCCTTTTTAGGAAAGTACCAATCCTCTTGTTTCCCAGGGTCTCCGCAAAGGGAGAGCCGGGGACAGAGAAGGAAGGAGGGAGAAGGAGAGAGAGGGAGGGGAGGAGGGGGAAGCCCTGCCCAACTGCTGCAACAAAGTCCCTGGCAAAGGTCACACATCCCTGGCGCCACAAATCTGCAGTGTCCGTAAGTGCAATCTTTCCAACCGGAGTACCAACTTTACCAACTGGAATCACCAGGACTGTTCTCAATAGCTGAGAACTGCGCCACGTCCGCTACCATGAAAATCTCAGGTAATTTCTATATTTATTTCGTATTTTTCAACCACAGACAGGTTCATCTCCAACTGCAGACCCTGTGTCACCAACACTGAAACTGACCCCATCTTCATCATAGTTATCCTGAACGCGTCTTGGCCCTTTAAGGTACTTGCGAACTTCTGCTTCTTGTTTCTTGGCCGTTTCTGCAAAAGCCCGTTCCTGCGCCTTTGCTGGGGACACATTTTCAGTTCCTTGGCCTTCGTCTGCCAAGATTTCGCGCAACTTTTTCATGGTTGCAGGTTTATCAGCGAGCTTGCTGTCTTCCTTTATCCAGGGCTGCTCCACTGATTTGGCTTTCTTGTCTTGGCCTTTTGGTTTTTTCGTCCTGTCGATTTCTTTAGAGTCTTGTTTCAGTGGAGTTGGAGGAATGAACTTGGGAATGATTCGCAGGGTTGGATTTTGAAACAGTCCAGTAGATCCGGGAGTAATTGGCGCTTCTTGAAAAGCTGGAGAATTCTCTGATTGACAAATTGCATCAGTCAGCAGAATGATAATGTTTTTATGGATTGAACTCACCTCGAGAAATGTGGACTTCTTCTTCGTACGAGCGATTTCTGAAAGATGCAGCAGACTCGACTTTTTCCAAAACAACGCGCCGGCTTTGCAAGTCGATGGAAATGACTCGAGCTTTTTTGCGCTCCTCTTCGAGTTTTTCTTGCTCTTTGGCTTTTTTGAGTGCGAGGCCCCGCTCTTCTGCAGTCAACCATTTGTTTTGCGCGTCGCTGTTGAAATCAAAGTCACTTGCAGAGTCTGCGTTATTGGCAACAAAGTTCAAGCATTCAGGTCTGATCAAAATAATGGGAAAGGGGTTTTTACCAAACACGCGAGTTCTCGCTGTACTGTTTTTTTGATAATCCAAAAG
The DNA here is from genome assembly GCA_025435555.1 of Chytriomyces cf. hyalinus JEL632. Lineage (NCBI taxonomy): Eukaryota > Fungi > Chytridiomycota > Chytridiomycetes > Chytridiales > Chytriomycetaceae > Chytriomyces > Chytriomyces cf. hyalinus JEL632. Next base: position 35,993 of record JAIWWG010000163.1, on the reverse strand, counting down.
CCTTTCACGCTGCTCTTCAGCTTTCCTCAACGCAATCAAATCTTTCTCACTCGCCAAGGTTGGGAAACTGGCTTCAGATTCGCGCGGTCCTCCAGGCGTTGAAACAGCTCCGGAAGCAGTTGCGCCCACAGATGCGCCGTACCTATTGACGATGTGATTTCCAGGTGCGGATGCTTTACTTTTCTTGCTGTTTTTCGATGCGGAGGGAGACTCGGGCATTGCGACTGCGTGGTGGTAGTTTTGTTTTGATTGGATCATTGTAACTTGCTGAATTGCCGATTCCACCAAGGATCCGCAGGATGGGCATGGACCAGGTCCTTCCAATGAACTAACAAGCAAGTCATTAGAATCGCAGAAGAAAAAGAGAGGACAGCATTCTATCCAACCCACCAAATCACTTTTCCACATGTGAGGCAGTTCGTCAATAGTCCGTGTTTCGCAGCGAGGCATTGACAGATGGGTCGGCCGTTCAAACCAACTAAATTCCCAACGCGATCGCCAGCAGTGAGTGAGTCGACCGTGACAACAACATAAGTTTTTTTCTGCTTGGTAGCTTTCTTGGGCACGTCATGTTTGGGGGATGTGTTTGCGGAAGATGGTTGAGTTGCGTGAGATTGTGGCGGAGTCGCGGTGCCCGAATTCAGCTTTGCGGAAACTAAATACGATTCGTTGTTATCTTTCTTCCTATACACTCTCGTTGGGTCTTTGAAGGTTCCTGTGGTTTCTTTCGCGGCTGGTTTCGGAGTTGGTGCAGGGTTCGCATAGCTCTTTTGTTTCGGCGGTGCCGGTTTCGAAGTGCGTTCGGCGAATGCGGAAATGAAATTGAGAGCGTCCGAATCTTCGCCGAGGAGACCCTGAATGTTCGACGTTCGGGAAGGTGAGTTGCAGCCCAACGCAAGGCAGTCGGATCCAGAATCACCTGCAAATACTCGATAGACTCTGGCCCGTTCGACAGCTGTTCCGCCATTTGCTGTGCATCTGAATGGGGCAGACCGAGAAGCCGCGACAGGTTATCGCTGATCCAGTCGAGTGTTTCTTGAGTGAGCTTCATGATTTTAAGGTCGTTTTACTTCACTTTATTTAATATTTATCTCTGATTTCGCCGACTGTTTGCATCAATGTTTAAACGAAGCCAGCAAGCAGATCGCCTCATTCACAAAGCTTTTCAAGCTCTCCTCTCTGGATCCAACTGGCCACCACGAGTTGCGATGTCTCCTATTTCGAGCAATTGCAAGCGCATTTCCTCCTGTGCTATACTAACGAGTCCTTCTTGAGCGCACCACCCTCCTACGTCCAAGCGCTGTCCGTTTTCGAATGACGTCACAACGGGTTTCATTATCTCCCCCAAACCAAAAAAACAAATCGATAAAAAATATGACGATTGTGACCAAGTTTGGCGGAACCTCAGTCGGCTCGGCAGAGCGGATGCTTCAAGTTGCAGACATCATCAAGTACCTCTAAACCCATCTTTCTACCCGTACGCACATACACTGCGCCTGTGGGTCCCTGATGAACCTCGATTCTTATCTCCCACTTCCCAGAAACCTGACAAAGAATGACCGCACAATCGTTGTCCTCTCGGCCATGAGCAGTTACGTTAAAGCTGAGGGAACCACAAGCATGTATGTATTCGAAGCTTCAAGTTGAAAGTCGCGCTGCGATGGATTCAATGCTTCTTGTTCCCCAAAACAAGTTACTCACTCTGTATGGCTTATGCATCTCCGCAGGCTCCTCGAAGCAGCAGAAGATATCTTACTACCAAACTCGACTCTGTATCTCGACATTGTGTCCAAGATTGAAGCAAATCACTTGAAGGCCGTTGCCGAGGGTGTCAAGAACGAACAGATTCGCAAACACGCTGCTCGAGATGTGAGCGATGCGTGCGAAAAATTGAGGTCGTTCATGTCTGCTGCGGAGGTGAGTCCCGATGAATTCCTTGTGTCGTTATCTGTTCTGATTTATCTATCATTTCGAAAACTCGTGTCCAGATTATCGACGAAATCTCACCTCGGTCTCGCGATGTTATCATTTCTGTCGGTGAGAAGCTGTCGGCTCGCATCTTTTCTGCTATTCTGCAAGATCAGGTGAGATTGATTTACTTTCTGCAACTTGAATGACTATTCTAAAATCCCTCATGTTCAGGGCATCAACGCACATTTTGTGAACCTGGAACGCCTCGTTGAAAAGCAATTTGATCCGAAAACACTGGATCAATCTTTTTACGATTATCTCTCCTCAAGATTGACTGAAGTGATTTCGAGTCTGGATCCAAACTGTGTTCCAGTTGTCACTGGATACCTAGGCCCTATACCGGGATCCATTGTGACCACAATTGGTCGTGGATACACTGATCTTACTGCAGCTCTTATTGCGGTGGGTCTGAAAGCGCGCGAACTTCAAATTTGGAAGGAGGTGGATGGAATCTTTACAGCGGATCCCCGTAAAGCACCTCGCGCATATCTTCTCTCGTCCATTTCACCAGAGGAAGCCGCAGAATTGACGTACTATGGATCTGAAGTGATTCATCCATTTACAATGGATCAAGTGATTCGAGCAAGTATCCCGATTCGTATCAAAAACGCTTTTAAACCTGATGGCGCTGGGACAGTGATTATTCCGCAGGATGGGATTGATGCTCTAAAAAGTGACTTGCCGCCGTCGCTCGGACACCCACCGAGTCGCGAGATCAGTTTGGAAAGAAGCAAAGTTACCGCAAATGGGAAGGGAAGTCGCAGCGGGCACATGGCCACTGCCATCACGATCAAAGAAAACATCACCGTTCTGAACATTCATTCAAACCGGAAAAGCGTATCGCATGGATTCTTTGCCAAGATTTTTTCCACGTTGGATCGGTGTGGGATTGTTGTGGATTTGATTAGCACGAGTGAGGTGCATGTGAGTATGGCGCTTGGACCGCACATTTCTGGAGACAAGATCAAACTGGCTGTTTCAGAGTTGCAAAAGTACGCTGTGGTGAGTCCTTTCTTCTGGACCTTCAATCTTCATTTTCGCTTACTTCTTTTGCAGGTGGACACTATCGGTGATATGACGATTCTGTCGCTAGTTGGACGCGAGATGCGACACATGGTTGGAATCGCATCGCTCATGTTTTCGACGCTTGCCAAAAATCACATCAACTTGGAAATGATCAGTCAAGGGTGAGTTTGATTTTGAATGCACGCATTTCTCTCGATTAACAGTCTCTCTTCATCAGTGCGTCTGAAATAAATATTTCGTGCGTGATTGATGGGACAATGGGAGTCAAGGCGCTCCAAGTAGTTCATGATGCGTGTATCTTGGGTGAAACAGATTAAACCAACTTCTTTCTACATGTCTTTTTTATTCCACCACATCCAACGATCTCAAAAGTAGCGAAAACACTTTCATGAATTCAATGTATTCGCGTTCCGTGGCTTCGTTTGGATTTTGTGCCATGGATTCATAGTTTCGAAGGTACACTTTTGCAAAATGAGGATTGAGTTTAATATTGCGCGCTGAAAGAGAGTCGAAGTATTCCTGAAGAGGTTGGTGTCCGTTGTATGCGAGGTCATGGGCAGGATTTGAAACGGTGTCGCCTGATTCGGAAGTTGCTGTTCAGTTCTTTTGACGCGTCAAACAACCAAACGTTCAGAGGATGATTATTTGACGCGTACTAAAGATGGAGAGGGTTTTCCTCATTGCTGTTTTGAAATGCACTGGCGTATCTTGATCGTACCGCCCGTAACCGTCAACGTGGCTGCTTTGCGCGTGAGTGTTGGATGAATCATCAAGGAGAAACAACGGACCATTCGTGCGATAACGGTTTCATTACCGCCCGTATTGCAGCCGATTCAGTCATGCCCTGCACGGCCTTTAGAAGAATGGACTGTGGCAGATGGTCGTTGATCGGGACAAAGTTGCGCGGGATCTGTGCGAGACCACGGGCCACACGCAGCTTTCGCACAGAGAGGATCGAGACAGAGAAGAGTGCCTAATTCGTTGGAGTTGAATGAGATGTCTGTTGAAGCCACAAAGAGTACTTACAAGTGCAAGAAGCGAGCAACAGCGTTGTCGTGAGCATGGCCACGTTCTCGCGGATGCGCAGAATCTGAATGTACAGATCCAGGCCACAGACACCAATGAGTGCAAACGTGACTGCCACCATCGCAAGCAGCGACGAGAACGTCCAGATCTTGATCATTTCGAAATATTTAACTTCTTTATTTATTTAACCGCCAATGGGTCAGTCTTTAACTTGTTCGTCTGCTCCTGTCTCACACTCAAACGGCAACACAGGAAAGCGAAAGTCGGCAAAGAAACCGCAGGCAAAGTTGAAAGTGAAGCTCGAGAAGGAGTTCCAGTGCGTTCTCTGCAACCATGAAAACGCCATCTCCGTGCGAATGTAAAAAAACCCCATCTTCGATCCAACTTGAACGACGTCTCTGACCCTTTCGCTTCTTCGAAACACGCTCAGGGACAAGAGCAACAATATCGGCAATCTGCAATGCAAAAAGTGCGGCGTCACCTTCCAGTCCATCATCAACTGTTTGTCTTTCTTTACAGCGACCTGTGCGCCCATATCCTGACCCTACAATCCATCTCACATTAGCACTATCCGAACCTATCGATGTCTACCATGACTGGATTGACGCCTCCGAAGAAGTCAATAAGGATGTGCCAGCCTACGAATCCAGTGGACGAAGATACAACGACGATCTGGACGACGACGACGATTAATCGATACCCGCCTATATGATGCATTACGACTTTTGATACGAGCTCGAACTGTTTTTTCTGTCGCGTTTGAGCTGCTGCTGCTGCGAATAAATGCGACCGTATTTAAACTCTGTTCGAACTGTTTGGACTGTCGAGTTGCGAGGGGATTGGAATTGGTCGTCATGAGTAGCGATGCTGCGCTGATTTGTCACACCCACGTCATGGAAGGTATCAAGCCTTTTTTTTAATTGACCCACGGAAACTCAATAAGCAACCACGTATGGACCAAGTTCCTGAATTTCATAAAAAGGGACCCCTTCTCAGCACCCTCAACAGCATCAAACGCTTACCAAGCATCTCATACCACCTGCGAAAAACCACAAAACAAAGAAATGGGTCTCTTCAGTTTCATGGTCAAGGTCGGAATCACCGCCTACGCAATCGATTGGGTTCACAAGGCCTACCACGGAAGCCAGTCCAACTTCTTCAACCATTACAGAACCATGTCTATTGAGGATTCGGCAAGGTAGGATCCTATTCATCGTAACAATGCCACATGCAATTAGACTAACAGTTCGCAATTTGTCACAATATAGCAGTGTCATCGCCTCTGCCGAAGAAGCGACTCCAACAGTTCGAAGATGGCTCCACGACGCATGCAAACGTCACCGTGAAACGCGTCGCAATCGTTTCGAAAACTTCAGCAACGCTGATGTCACGTCCACGAATCTTGCAAACGGCCGCGTGAGTCTGGAAATCGATGTACCAGGCTTCAACAAGGAAGATGTTCTTCTCAGCGTCAATGAACACGAAAGTGTTGTCATTTTGAAGGGGAAGTTGGACGCAGACGGTGCGCGCGGAAAGAGGGAAAGGAGTGTGGATGCGCGTATCCCCTTGCCCAAAAATGCCGATCTTTCAGATTTGAAGGCCAAAATGGAAAATGGAGTGTTGAGAGTGGATGTGGGGAAACGCGAGTTTGAAGGAAAGCGCGTCCAAATCGAATAAACAAGAAACATGAACACACACCACAATAACAACGATCCCAAAGAAAAAGGATATATGTTTAATAATTAGTAAGAGAAACAACAGCAAAAACTACTAAGGCATGTTTGCCAAAAGATCGTCCAAAAAAACATTCAGTCCGGGCAAATCCGGTTCGCCAAGTTCCAGATCTTCGATGGCGATGACTGGCTGTGCATCAGGCACAGCAATATCCCCGCCAAGGACCTCTTGAAAGACAGCATTCACAAAATCCCAGTCCATGGCACCAATGCCACCAGCCCCAACGTTTTCATCGAACCAGTCGTTGAAGTCCGCCATCATTGCGGCAGGCACCTCAACGATTCCATCCATCACCTCCAACGGCGCCTCGTCAACGAAAACCCCCTCCACCATCTCCAAACCCACCGTTGGCCACATCTCTGCCTTACGAGAGATGATGGCATCTTCCAGTTGTGCCAGGCGTGCCAGTTGCGCCTTTGTTGGCATAGCTGGCAGGTCACACCCAAACTCGCAGTCGCAAACCTCCAAAGCCCCCACTGCCCTCTTAGAAGCCTCCTGCAGCTGAATAACACGATCATGGTCAGCCAACTGGGCTGCTGTTGGCATTGCAGGAAGAGTGGAATCTATGTCCACATCATCAATCACCCCTCCAACTGCACCATCACCCACGCCACTACTAACTGCTTGCACCATGTCAAGCCTTGCTGATTGCGTCACCAATGCAGGGACTCTTTGAAGATCTTGATGCGGCTGGACCAGGGAGGACAGGACAGTGGGAGATGATAGTTGATACTTTGTTATAAGCCACGCTGGTCGTGAGCTTGTTATCATCATGCGGTCCCTGGGTTTGCTGCATCTGTACAGGGGGGCATCACGAGGTAGTGGGAGTGAGAGAAAGAGTTGCATGTGTGGGGAATGTCCAGTTATGGTGGGTAGAGCGGCACAACTTGTCGGGAGTGATGTGGGTAGAAGCACGTTGGAGTTGTCAATGATGCTGCTGTCGTTGTTGCAGTTTTTGCTGTCGGGGGCCGCCTTTTCAGTTTCATGCGTATTAAGGGCCGGGATGGTGGGATGGTCGGTAGTAACTGCATGCGTGATGTTGTTGTTGAGGTTGTTGCTGCTGTTATTGCTGTCATTGCTATAGTTGTAGTCACAGGAGTTCATGTCTTCAGGTTCGAGCAAGTCAACAGCCTAGATGGTAATTGTTTCTTGCGCATTTGTGCCTGCAGTGAGTGGACTATTGATGCCTGTGTACGAGATAAGAACTACTTGTTCTTCAGTAAAAGTGCTCATTTCATTGTTATATCTTGTTGGCGGGAGCTGGACACAAAACACACGGTCTGAGGGATGAGCCTAGGATTTAACGTGAGCATGGTGTGTGCATTAGCAGAGTAAACTGTTCAAAGAGTATAAAAAATGCGATACCATGTGCTTCATGTCCAAGACTCCCTTGAAAAAGAATCAGAGTCAGCCTCACGAAACAAACCCTTGGAAGGAAAATGACACACCTTGGTGTTGTGTGTGTTGTTGTCGCTGGTGTTGATGTTGTTGATGTTGTTGACATTGATGTTGTTGGTGGCGATGATGTTCTCGGAGTTTGTTTGCTGCAGCGGGATAAAGGAGACCTTGGTGTTGTCAATGGCGTGAATTGAATCATCTTTCGAACTGTTTGTCTTTGCCAACAAGCACTGGAAAGAAGTCTATGTGGAAGTGTCAGCATCATGCCGTCTCTGGAAACGATGTGTTCACCTCATCAAATTGAGCGAGACCATGCATGAGCCAAAAAAGGAGCACCGCAAGGATGCATAGCATCAGCACGAGTTTAATCTGGTTGAGAAAAGAACATCAACAAACAAAAACGCGCGATAAACAAACAGAAGAATGCGGGGAATGGCAAATCGAAACTGAGGAGAATATACAAGGGCTGCAGAGATCCATAACGGGTGTCACACTCAGAAGGGGCGAGGATAAACAAAAACAAACGCGTTGAAAGCAGTTTGATATGGACATGAGTCGGAAGTGCGATTGATGGGGACGGGAGAGAAGTGAATGGGAGGCTTACAAGATGATCCATCAACGGGACGTAAGTCCATGAATCGAGCGAGTATTGGTCTGAGTGTGGGAGCATTTGCATGTTGGCGTATTCGTATATTTTTAACTTTTATAAGTCGAAATGGCGTCCCTTTGTCCGAACAGAAGAGGCGGGACAGCTGCTCGCAGTGGGATGAATTCAACGCCGCATGCATGGCTGTGACACGGTATCGGCAATCAGAATTCGATTTGTTGGGTGTTCTGCTAATCCTCGTTTGCAGTTTCAGAATCAGTCACAGTTCCTCCTTCTCTCCTCGCTCGACTTGGCGTCATAATCAGTACATCGAAAAACTCCATCCAATTTAATGCTGTATCGGCGGCAGATCCCATGAGCGATTGTTTTTGTTTTTCCTTCAGTGGCTCAGCTCAAGAAACACCCAGAACAAAATATTCGCGGAATTTCGTCCTCAGACCCATACGAACGGACATCAACATTGAACAAATGCTCAATATCGGCGGGCCGCGGTGTTGGAGAGTTTGACATCAGAGTTTGATGCAGACGTTCAGACAATACAGGACCAATCGTTGTTGCTCGGCATAGATGCTCAATTCCAGCGATCATTGTTTCGACGTGTCCTCAGATTCAATTGATGCTGAAAACCCCAATGCTCCGATATTGTGGATGTCAATGGCTTGAAGCATGCTGGATGAAAAATACCGTCTCGCACGTTAGTTATTCGCTCCAACTCTTCGATCTCACGTATGCGGCAATGATTCGGGCTGTTTATTGTGTTTGTGCTGTCCGATCAGCCGTTGAAAGTTCAGCAAAATCTATTTTCCACAAGGAGCGATGTTCCTTCATTCGAATCTTAGCACGCACATCAATGGATCTTTTATCTAGTCTTGCGTCGCATTGGCATCCTGTTTCAGCTTCAGTCAGTTTGAGTTTTGAAGAGTTTGACAACCCATCTCAACTCACTTTCCTCCTCGTCCCAGGATAAGCCCCTGCCATTATCGAATATAACAATGAGGAGGGGCTTGATCGGCAATGTGCGGTTGTGAGTCCATTGTAGTTATTTCTTTTTGCTGATCTTTTCGGTGTTGTTCATCGGTGCTTTCCTGGAATTTCGTGCGGGTGAATGGTCATGCTTGGACAAGTCGAGTGCATCAGATGGTTGGCTTTAGCGTCATCCTACGCCCTGCAGGACGGTCTTTGTGTTGTCCCGTTGTGGCTGGCATTTCAAATTTGTTTTTGTTTTGTTTGAACAGGGATCTGAAAGCTGTTGGGACCATTTTACTGCGCCACTGGGCCGAGCGAGCGATGACTGCTTGACCGAATCATCAGCATGCTCATCTCCTGATTCAAGGAACTTGCCAAGCTGCAACCTTGAGCATCGTTGAAATTGCTGGCGCTTCACCAACCTCTTCAACCAAGCAGCAAATTACGACATCCGTCACTTCATCATGGCATCTGCTAAACTTTCTTCTCGTAACTTCTTGGGTCTGTCCAACGCTGCCGTTTCGAAGTTGCCGTCGATCTTTATCCAGTGTCTTATCTTGCCAAGGCTCCTGCGCCGAAATCGAGAAATAATTTTCTCCTTGCCACTCGCTTCCATTGGTTGGTACATTGGAGTCACGGCACACACAGAGACTGACTCCATCATCAGAGCAACGCGGGTGGTAGCCAGAGCAGCGCAGATGCGGATCAGGTTGTGATGGCGCACCTGAAACTCCAGACTTTGTTCAATGCAATCCCAATACTCAACATCACCCATTCTTTAAAAGGATACAAAAACGCCGAAGCTGCTCAGAATGCTGACACCAATTGCGTTGTTTCATCAGGATCCCAGATTCATTCGCAAAGTGCGTTCTTTCCTGTTCCAACACAACCACAAAGACGATGAGGTTGGAACTTGTAAACTTGACATACACTTACAGCTCACAGAAGGTGGTGGCGCGTGGTTTTGCTTGGATTGTGAGGGAAAGGCGAGTGGGGAGTTGGTTGTTTTGGGCATCTTTCTTTGTTTTGGCATCTTTTTTTCTTGTCGGGGACCCAGTCCTTGTTTGTCGCTTGGTCGAAATTCTCCGACGGTTTCACTTATCAGTTCCAGTATGGCCCGACAAAAGTCACTAATCTGCAAGAGCATCGCAAGTGCCTATTTGGGGTTAAGGGCGACGCCGGTATTAATGAAAAGCAGCGCGAGATTTCTATTAAAGAAGCGCGCACACGCGCAAACTCCGCGCGCAAACAAGAACCGGAAATTCTGATAAACGTTCAATATGGTACATTCCCCATTCCGCGTCATTGGAAGCTCCAAATTCAGTGCATTCTGCTTCAAAAAGTCGCGTTGAGTCACCCCTTGAACTTGTTTGTCCTCCTCCACGCCTCAAGTGACGCCTAGTTTCAAAAGCTCCCGCCGCCCAATTTCTTGATACATCGCAGCAGAGTGGGAAAGAAAATGTCAAAGAACCCCGGCTGGACAAGGTGTGTGCTGCCTTTGTATTACCTTTGAACGACTGGTGCAGTGTGTTCTGGGATACCTTCCGGGAGGGAGTCAAAGTATGATATGATGAGTCGGTGATTTGGAAAGTAACGGGGAAACCTTTCCATAAAGACCTTTTTGTGTGTCTTGTTTACGGAAACTTTTTTATTCTTCATCCTCCGGACTCATGAGAGAATGCTGAGATATAGTCAAGATCCCATGTCCAGTAATACCGAGAAAGAAAAATCAGACCATCATCCTGACTGGCACGACATTGACGCTGCGACAAGAAGTATGCAACAGGCTAGAATGCTGGCGGTGACATATGCTCCAGGCGGCAGGAAATAAAAAATGAAAATAGCAAACGGGCTGCGTGATGAGATGGAACTGAGATACACCATCAAGGTGCACGGGTTGGTTTTGAATATTTGAAAATAGGAGAAATAAAAAACGCGTATAAAAAGAGGGATGACGAATTGACTGGGTAGGCGGGATTAAACGAGCAGTTCTGGGTGCAAGTACATCCACCCAACAACTTCATTCCACTTCGTCAGGCCCTCCGTCATTTCTTTTATAACCGCTGCGTCCCTCGCATCACGTTCAGCATTTCCGCATGCCTGAACTTGCATGGCCTTTTTGGCCATTACTTCAGCAAATGCATCGCTGATGCCCAAATTTGTGAGGGGCATCACAACTGCCAGCTCAGTTGACAGCGTAGCGTCCCCTTCCAGTATCATGCTTGCCAAACGCGCCATGACGTGAACAATATGGTGCCGACCAGCGTTCAGCCTCAGCAGCTGCGCAATGGTAGTGGCTGGAGAGAACGTTTAAACTCAACCTTTACAGGAGCAAGAAGTAGGCTTCATTACCATGTGTTTCAGATGGCTTCATCTCAGCAATGGCTGCTTGCATGCCTGGTGTGATTACACCAGCTTGCACTTTCTGTAACAGCCGCTTGAGGAAAGTCGCAACCAGGTTCGGCGCCAAAACTTGACCTCTTTTGGTTGCTTCTGTCGCGTACACTTCAAAACCCTGAGCTGTCAGACGTTGGAGGTCAGCTGGAGGTGGCGGCACCCGAAACCACTGCAGCGCGGATTTAAATTCTAAAGGAATCCAAAAGACAAAAAGTTAAGAAGATGAGCTTGATGTATGACGAGTGAAATTGCACTAACGTTTATCTGACTGCCCCATAAGAAACCTGATGCAGTGGTCAATATCATTCAAAATTTCCGGGTCCACATGCTCAAAAATAGCCGCCTTATCGTGGCTGAGTCTGGATATGGTTGTGAAATCGAGACTATTGATTGATCAATGTTAACTAAAATAGAACTGGCAAACCAAAACAAATCAACCTGTTGCATAGCGCCATCACAGCGTCCCATGCAACAGTCTCTTCCTCAGTCAGCTCTCTCGGGTAAATGGGTGACTGACCTGCTGCTTCCCCTGGATAAAAGCTGTCGACTGAGCGTGGTGTCTAAAATACACGCGTTTCAGTTGCTCAAAAACTTCAAACTGGCAATGTCCACACCTTTCCAAACACGTTCAGTTTCAATCCAACCAGATGGCAGACTGCAATTGCCTTTCTGTAACCTTCTTTGAGTGTGATGAGCGCGCCTGGAAGTGACCCAGTCTTCGTGCCAGGAAATGAACTGGAAGCATTGTCAACTTCTTTGGCAGTGCGGTTGATATGGAATATAATTATTGCTGGATGTATGTCTCTCTCAAATTGCGTATCTTACCTGCGGCAGTGGCAGGAACAGCAGCAACAGGGGCATCAGAGGCAGGCGTCAATATGTCCTCTGTCCCGCTGGAATCGATCAATGTCCCTGAGCTGATCTGATCGCTTTCGGAGACCTGGTGGGATGGAGGAACACCGTTTGCAATGACAATAGCCATGTTGGTTGACGATAAATACCTCATCCAAGACAATATTTGGGCCGACTGGGAGGAGTGGCTGCAACTCAGCGGACCTGGCCCTAAAACACAAGCGACGACCTTTTTTTTGTATGCCAGCGATGCGGAACTGCTTGGCCGCCGTCTTAGTTTGTCGGCGTTCCATCTCACGCTGCCGAACTTCAACCTCGTACTGCTGCAGAGCGGTTTTCTCTTGCTCACGCTGCTTTTTCTCCAATTCTTTGGCCATGCTTTGCAGCACAAGCTCCCTTTCGGCCTGTTGGCGTTCAATTTGTTCCAGTTTGAAACGCTTCGATTCCAATTCCTTTTTTTGGCAAGCCAGCTCTCGCACTTGGCGTTGGTAGTTTCGGAGGTGCTCTTTAGCAACTTTGAAGCTCATGTTTTTAAAGTTGTTTTAGGTTTGGAAGTTGCAGGAGGCGCGGGCGAAAATTCCTGCTGACAAGTGTTGATCGAGTCAGCAATCACAAAGCCAAGAGTCAAAGACACAACAGAAAACAGTCGGCACCTTTTGTAAGATGGTTTGTGCGTGCGTGCGGATCTTGTGTCAGTGTAGCAGTGGTCTCAGATGCAGAGCGCTGTGTTACTGACAATTCTTTTTGACAAAACTTTCTTCAGATTAAGGTCAGAGTTTAAACATGGTAAAAAAGCGCTTTAAATCCGAAAATCCCAATTTTTTTCCCGTACATCTTCGAAAAAATCGCGCAAGCTCGTTGATCTTGGGTCCTGCGAATAAAATATTGCCACAGCGTGCCAATTAGTATTGTGAGGCCCAATGAGCATTCTGTTTTTTTATTCTGATTCAACATTCCAACGATTCCTCCGCAGAACTCAGTCTCATTCTTCATCACTGCTCTGCTGAATCCACAGCAACTGTCCCTTCTCCTGTGGTGCTATTTAACCAGATACAGCTGCCACATAACCTCCAAGCTTGCATGTGCTACTATACTCAATATGGCCATAACTGTCGAATCCATGAGGATATGGAGGTGTTCATTGCGCTTTTGCAGGTTGAGCAATTATTCCAGTCAATCCAGTACCAGTCACACCGCGATTTCATTGTTTGAGTTGGGTCGCACCTGGAACGTGGTCAGTGAAAGAAAGGAAAAATTATAAAGAAAATTAAAGATGTAAGAACCTTGTCAAAATAACTGGTTGACGGATGTTCAACAGCGTGTGAATCCCATTTTTTGGAGCCTTGGTAAATCCTGAAACGGAAAATTTCTGTTGACTCAACCTTGTTTGTGAAAATTTGTTTTGATTGGGATGCGGAACGGTGCGAGATCACCCAACTTGGTCTGTTCAGATCCAAGCCTGGATACGCTGCGCAATCTGTTCCGTCAGGTCCTCCGAGAGCACCCAAGCCATCCTCCACCTGTTTGGGAGCAACCAACCTCGATGCTGCGCAATGACACAACAGTCAAAACACAAGAATCAGAGCGGGCTCAGACATTCAGAAGACACTGGATATAGTCCATATGGGTGTCGAAGTCAACAGGACGGATTGGGAATGCAGAGAGCAGTTCGCTGTTTTTGTTTGGATGGCACAGATGTGAGCAAACAGCTTGACAAGTCGCAGCAAATTTGACTTCTTCCACGTATAGATTCGCGATGACTGATGTGGAGTTGAATGGCGTGTGCAGTGTTTTACGAATCGGTTTTTGTATTTTGTGCCGCCGTCAATGATTTGCCAGTCAACACAGCCATGGGCGTCATTTTATATCAGTATCCTGCATGAAATTGAGCAAACAAATCGAGAAGATTCTCCCATTTTCTAAGACTTCACGCAACCATCTGTCACACCGTGGACTAACGTTCGCAGTGTGCTGACTCGACTTTGGACAGTCCAAGTAGTGCGTGAATTGATACGGGGGCTGTTTTCGGGCCACGGAATAAAAGAGATGTGTGAGTTTAAGTAGCATCCATGAGACGGAGCGATACCAACAACTCACGTTCCGAAATGGAGGCGCCGCCTTGAAGTTTGATCTCTTGCAGCTGAATAAATGATAGACTGCCGTAAATGGGGGGAAAACTCCCAAAGACAAACTCACCTTACTGGCGAAAGTTCTCGCACAGGCTCAGAATCATTTTAGACATGCGGGCAGAGACTACCTGGACACCAGGCCCAGCGAAATTTCGTTCACGAAGTCGTCTGAATCCAACTCAGGAGCATCTTGGTTCGGACCTTCATTTCCTGATTGGGCGACGGCGGCATCAAAAACTGTGTGTGAATCAGAAAAACCAGAGGTCCAACCAAAACTGAAATTAGCAAGCTGCACTCAACTCATTTTTCATGCATCCAGAACTTATGAGACAACAGCATTCCAAACATCGATGGTGCGTCATTTTCCCAGGACCATTTGAGTGGCCGTTGCATGAACAGAAAAATACTTGAGAAGGAATGAACTCAAAATTTCCATGTGCGATTTTTTGAGCTTCAGAACGTTTGGATGAAGAATCCAGCGATTTGCAACTTTGATTTGACTGAAGACGTCCAATATCTCTTTGGTCAAGACAAAGCAGCGCCAGATGAAAGCTGGAACCAGAAGGCGGAAAAATGACGGGTTGATTGAGCCGGTTTGTGGCGGATTCGCTTCCAGATAACCTGCACAATTTAAATGAGTCCAGTGGAGTCAATAAAATGGCGTGCATCCCAAAGCCAAGCTTTCCCTTTGCTAACCCATTGGATTATAATGCAGTTGGTCAGCACTTTTTTTGTCTGTGTCCATTGTGATGGAAACAATAAAAAGTACCTTGAAGCGTGGGAACGTCGCAACAACATCCGCGCAAAACACCTCAGTTTTCGAACTTTGGCGTGTGGCTGTTCACTGCTTTCAATGCACTGTTTGAGGGCCAACCCTGTTTTCTTCAGGTGAGTTAAGACGCACATTTTTATGTTCACTGTGGAACTTACTTTGAAGAACCACCCAAACAACCGATTTGACAGATGTTTCCTATTCAGAGCCGTAGATGGCAACGAAGAGAAGGAAATAAAGCGAACATTGCCGTCCTGTCGTTTTGCGTGAATGGATCCCAGTTGGTTGCGCTGACACTGCCTGCCTTAGTTCACTGCTTCCTGGGTTGCAAAAGATGTATCTCACCTGCTCTACCGTCTTAATTCGAAACGCGCACCTATTTCGAAATTGAATCCACGGGTGTTCTTGGACCGCGACTGAAAATACACTCAACAAATGTCAGCATTCTCTCCAATTCAACGAGGGCATCTTCGTGCCAAACTCTCTGCTGGCTTTCGCACGTTGGTCATGTTTGCGTGAAAAACTCTACCGTCCTAAATCGAAACGCGCTCCTTTTTTCGAAATTGCATCGCGGGCGCACTGGGACAGACGTCTGCGAATACACTCAACGTCAGCATTCTCTTCGATTCAGCGAGGGTATATTCGTACCAAACTCTTTGCTGGAATTCACACGCTGGCCAGGTTTGCGTAAAACGGACTTGCAGAGTGGGTGATTCGGACGAATTCGATTGTGACGCAGACCTTCGGACACAGCGAAACCCACGAAAGCGACTGGACCCCGGGTGCCGAGTAAAGCAGCTGTATTCAAACGCTGGATTAGACATCGTTCAAACCTCCATCAACAAAGAAGTGCTCCACACAATTTTACCTCGCTTGGCTCTCATGCAGATTTCGCCCCCGACTCGTCCGACTCAGCCGCAGCCCGTCCAGTTGTGCACATGCTCGAGGTAGATGGGTTTGTTTCAGTGTGAAAACTCGTCGGTCTTGATTCTCGATGGTAACGTTTGTTTCGTACTTTTTTTTCTTATCCAAAAAACAAAAGCGAACTGCATACAACAGCACAGCGAACAAAAACGACCAGATGTCCGACAGAAAAGCAAATGTGAGTCTTCGTCAGTGATGTTGTGTGGTTTGGGGCTCAGTCGACGCGGGTTTGGAACGCGTGATGGACTGTAGCTGCTGTGGCTGGATGCATAGGCTCTCTTTATTCTCAACACCTGCTTATTACTGGATGTATCATTTATTGAGTCTCTGAGGACTGTATGAGTCGCGGGGAAAGTTGGCTCTGAAGGCTAACTGCAAATCTTTTGTTTTTACACCAGAACAAACGCCCACTATTCGATGTCACCGACGAAATCAGCACCCGTAGCCGGAAAAAGGCAATGCTTCAGAAACCACCACCGATTCTAAAGCGAGCACATGACGAATCAACTTTGGACGATGACTTTTTTATTGTAAAACGAGCGCGTAAATTCCCAGCAACACCAGCTACTCCAACTCCAACCACACCATCTACAATAGTTGCTCCCTCTTCCACTATCATCCCGCCTGCAGCCTCATCTCCAACAACCTCGCGCACAACATCTTCCTTGCCACACACATTAAACCATCGCTGCCTCCAAATACGCGACGAATCACCATTAGACGATGAACTTTTCATCTTCAAACGAGCAACAAAGTCATCAACACAATCAACATCAACTCCAACCACACCAGCTACAACAGTCATTTCCTCTTCCGCCAACGCCTCCTCTGCAGCCGCAGCATCCACCTCACGTGCAACATCTTCCCAATCCGCCGGATTGCACCGCTTTCTCGACCACCTGCATGATGCCACTCCAAAAAAGTTGACGAAATTTGTTGAAACCACAACGCGCTTTCGGCATGAGTTGAGTTTGCGAAACCCGTCCTCCGTTGCTACCTTCCGAGCCCAACCACACACAGTCAAACTCAGACTAGACACCAAGAAAGAAGCCAATCCATACGTTCGTTCTAAACTATCTGGGATACAACAATCTGGGAAAGAAGTTGCGACTGCAGTCGTTGACCATGTGCTTCGTGAGTTTTTTATGGCGGGTGGATCCAGTTTCATACCTAACGCGCTTTTCAGTGAAAAGACACTTGAAGGCCCAAAAAAAAAAGAATAACTTACCACTGAAATGCAAGGGATTTGTTGAGTCATGTCAGAGGTTGGGAGTCTGCACCGAAGAACAGGACCGAATCCTCACTAAGTGCATCATAGCAATCAAGTGGCCAGGAGTGGCGTTTGATATCGACGAGGTACTCGATTATTGCCTGTTTTTGTTGTTTGTGGTTGATTTGGACTGAACTAGTTTTCTGATGACTTCATCACCCAACAGAAGAAAGCTGCCGAATAGTTCGCGACATTTTTGGATTTTATTTTCTATTCCTTTACTGCTATGTACTATTTATTGTATCCTTTTTGGTCTTTATTACTCTGCGACGTGCTTCCTTTTTTTTTTTTTTTTTTTTTTTTTTTCGGTTTCGTAGTATCTGAGGATAACCCAGTGTAAAGGTTTGAATTTTCCCTCCACTACATAATGGTGCGAACACTGAACATGCTTTCCACTTTTTCCCCTCAGTTCCAGATCGCAGTTCACTTGCTACTTTGTTGCCACCTGTGCGCGAAAATGACCGCCCCGTTTGCCGAATCTACTGCACTACCACCACGACTAGAATCATCAGCAATCACTCCATCCGCCAACAATAATGAAAACAACTCCATAAACATCCCCACCTCACGGCTTCTCCATCTCCGCTTCTCCATGCCCTCCACATGTACCCAGCCACCCACAACAATCCTCGAGTTACCAGCCCTTTTCCTTCATTGGTGATGACGAATCTTCAACTTCGATATGAGTCGACATCCAAAGTATCGCCAGTTCTCCTGCCATCTCCAGCCCTTGTCTCATTGGTCCAACAGAGGAAGTGACGAAAGCAGATTGGGGGTGATCCCAAGACGTTCGATCCGAGCCCAAACCGTGACACAGCCCCCGCGAAAATGTCGGGTCCCTTTGCATCTCATTGATCAAACGGAGTAAGCGACAATATCGCGTCGTTCCAGTTGACAAGAGTAGGCTCACTTTTTGCCTCATTGGCATAAACGGAGTCGAAATTGTCGGCTGGACTGAACTGCGAGTTTTTGAATCATATCCAGCGATTCACGACGGTATTGGCATCTGAAGCCACATCCACATCTTTTCATCACGCACAACAACTCAAAACTCAAGTCCAGTTGTCGTCAGCCCACCTCAACATCATTCACTCACTTCCACGCAAATCAACAACACGTCTTTCATCCAACATCGTCGCTTCCTGCCCTCTTTCAATCACCGCATCCATCTACTCATTCCTCAAATGCTGTCAGCTCACCCTCCAATTTCCCCCGTTTCATGCTGGAAGCATTAACTCTTCCACACTCCTCACTCAGTCATCTCTTCGGTCATATTACTCTGGTCCCTTCGCGGCAGTCAATTTCGGCAACTTGGCTGGTCAGGGAGCATGTGGTGAACTTAAAAACCAACTGATTCTGCAGAATGCCACTGGCACCCACAGATCAGGTTCCTTTCTGACACTATTCTTTTGATTGTTTTCCACTCTGAATAAATCTGTATTATTGTTCTGTCTGATCCTTCAACGTGAAGTCACACATTCCACCCATGTCATGTAACCATGCTTTATTCGATTGAAACATGCCCAAGCCGTCAGACACGCCAGAAGGCAAATGATGCTTCAAGTTGAGGCGCGCGTTTCCTTTCCTTTTCCATGCTAACGATGTACCGTACGAAATCATCACAAGGCCAAAGACAATCCCACACATGAACTCATGCAGGATAAATGAGCTCGCCACAGTTTCGAATTCACATTTAGGCATCTTTTTCTTTCAGGATATGTTGAGTCCAAGCCTCTGCTAAACGCAAGGTCTCTCAACTGATTGCAGAACGCCTCTCCTTTTTGAATATTGCTCAAGAATTATAGCAGGATTTCTATATCGCGATTGTGATGGTTCCACTGAATCTTTTGCGGATTTTTTGCCTCCTCAGCGTGTTGATGGCAAAGTAAGAAGCACAATGTCTCTAGTAAAGATGATATCCTCCGCTTTCATACTCAGAATATCCCGCTGGCATTTACTTCGCAATTTCCGCTGAGATTCATTTCTTTGGCGCAAGTTCAAGGAAATGTTTTGATTCCGAGCACTGAAACACTTGCTCTGTCGAAACCGCGTCTCGCGCCACGTCATGATTGCAATGGCTCCGCTGAATACGTGAGCATTTTCGGGGTAGCTGGCTAGTTCGGCACGTTTCATTGGAAAGCAGAAAGCACAATTTGGTATTGAGTGGTGCTCCGGAAAAACAATTGCAAAATGCTGATGTATGGTGTGACGGCAACATTGCTCTAATCCACAATGCTGTTGAGTTCTCGAATTAACCTTCTCAGTGTTGGGTAAATAGATTGCACGTGGAAATGGTCGTCCTCCTTTTTGGGCGTCAATTTTGCGTTTAAACTTGCAGCGTCGCCATTTCGTTCTCCTGAACCACACATACACAGCTGCAAAATTCAAACACCGCTATACATCGCACTGATTGCGCCGCCATTCCGGGCCCACTTTTCGGAAATTCGAGATTTGGCAAACAGTGGGTATACATTCAGATTTTGCCGATGACCGCGTGAGGAACATCATCATTAAATGACTCAAACTCGCAGATCCGTGTTATGTCTCCATTCCGACCATTGTTTCCGCGTTACAGTTCACGTGGCACAGACATTGTTGCTGACAGACGATGCTTTCGGTTCCCCCAGCAATTCCAGCTTTTGATTTCGTTGAATCGCGAGGAGCGGAAACTGCTTGCTTTCGAAGAGTCAAAACTGCGAATGTGACAGGTTTCCAAGCCAGCTCGGAATGCTTCCAGAGATCAGTGCACCGCAAGGAAGCAATTTCGTATTCTTCAAACTGCCCAGTTCCGCCCGCGCATGCCGTTCGCACGTGTTTTCGTCCAGCAGTAAATTTTCCCAAGACCCTCCCGGATGGTTTCCTGTCTTGGAATGGAAACGAGTGAAGTCTGAGCGTACAAATGCAGATCCGCAGATGAAATTCTGTGAAAAGAACCCGAATGCAGATCACATACCCCGACCACCCCCTCCATGGCAAATCGTAAAAGGTCGAATTTCGATTTCAATGACAGCGATGCTTAAATTACGACAGAACCATGCCTCGCGCAATTCCAGACTTGGTTGATTCGAACAAGTGCGCAGATGTGCCGCACAAGAGATGATTTTTTCCATTTTGTTTTGTTTTTCGTTTCCCGTGGATGTTGTTGAAATACGCTAATGTTCGCCGCACTTGTTACTGTCTGTGTTTGGATTGGTTGCGCCTGTCGCGTCTTCTGTTTTGAGAGGGTCGTTTGTTCTTGTTGTTTGCGTAAATGAAGATCGATAAATATTTTCGTAAAAATGTTCAACGAGCCAGTCTTGATCATCAGAGGATGTCGTGGTTGCGACGCGGAGGAAGGAGCAGCACGAATGCAGAATATGGTAGGCCGTCGTGGCTGCAATCCTGAGCATGTGAGTGGTACTTACCGGCCCCCTCTTCAGCGCCTCACATTGAACCATCCCTTCTGACGGGTGGATCTCGTTTCGATTCCAAGCAGCCTCTCCTTTGAATCATTCTGTCAAGCTCCTGGAATCCTGGAAGACTCGATACTGCACATTCATGTTGTTGCGGTGGGTCTGACTCGGATTTTGATGCTGTCGTCGCGTTCGATCTCACTGATTGTATTTTCGAACACCCGTGAATAATGCAACGGAGTGCAGGCTGCGCAGTCGTTGGAAATGTTTTCAAGTGGAATGGCTGAGCTTCTCCAAACAGCAAAGTGATAACCAATGCCAATGCCACGCCCCCTCCAACGCACTTTTTCTTTCGAAACACAATCAAAGTGAACGCATTCGTTGCCGTGGTAAACTGCCCTATTCAACGGTGCTTTGCAGTAATGCTTCATGGGCGCAAATCTGGATTGGGAGCTCAGCGGCCGAATGATTCATAATTGCCATGCGTTCGAAGCTTTCAACCCTCACCGACATCGCTATTTGTTGCACCTCGTAAATCTCGGATGAATCAAGGAATGAAGGGAAGTTTGAGATTGATATCATTGGCAACACTGCTTCGGAACACAGGAAGTTGGGGGCTTTCAAGAATCTGAGCGATTCAGTGTCAGCCGAGAGCAAAGGGGTAAACCTCTGCCCTCGTTTCCGGTGGGAGCCGCGAGGAGGCCCTGAATCATATCCCACCGCTTACCTCAGGTGTCCAGTATCCATTGCGCTCAGCCTACAGCCTCCGGTTTCCAGTTTCCGTACCCAGTTTCAGTCGCCAGTGTCCATTCTGATCCAAGCCCGTCCAGAGTCCAGTGTCCACGGTGATCCTAGGGGTTAGTTTGTGTGGTAGACATCAAAGAAGCATAATCGGGTTAAGAAAAAGGAGAGCAGGGAGGGAAGAATAAAAAAATGATCCAAAGTCTCGCTTCAATGGTAATCTAAGAGATTAGCATACACAATAAAGAGGAGGCGGAGGGTCAAAAAAAGGCGAGACAATCAGCAGCATTTTCCCCAACTCTTGTTATCGATACCCCAGCAGACCTTATGCACGGATGGACGCGTTCCGCCTCTGAATAAATTCAGAGATAGCTTTGTCAGCTAGCGAATGGGTCAATTACAGTTCTATGCAACCCCTGCCCCGGTCCCCCGGGTCACAGAGTGGGGACTCTATCTGCAGACTCTGTCGATCATGCAGCATTCCCAAATTAACGTTGCGGCGACCTAAGGTGGGTGGTCGTGTACGGACAAGCGGAAGAGTGAGAGCGGCACCAAGAGATTGGGCAGACCCTTCGGGACGGTAGGGGAGTAAGGATAGGGTTATGCCACACCTCCTTTGACCCTGTGCAATGTCCGTGGTCGGGTCCGCCATCGATGCCCTCCTCTTGACGCATCCAAATGGCAGCCAGCTGTATTCCCGTACAGCTGGCACCAGCGGTTCTCGAACTTGTCCAAGGTCGGCCCGAGAACCGCGCTGCTGTTTGTCTTTATACGCACCTTTGTCCCCGGGAAGGGCTCTTACGACCAAGACTGAATCGAGAGGCAGCAAACTGGTTGGGGGATTTGGGCCAAGCAGGTGTCAGGGGACGTAAAACACGCGTTCAAAGCACGCTCACCTGCGTACGACGGTGCGACGAGGCTATGAATGGAGGCCGCGGCTGGCCATCTCGCGCTGTGCTGACTCGCTTATGGGGTCCTCTGCTGTTTTCTCTCACTTTTTCTTTTGACAAAGTTTGTTTTGGTAAATCCCGTCCAAGCAAACAAAAAGCAAGATAAGATATTGCTGTCCCGTAGTCGAGAACGGACTTCATAAAAATATCATATTCTTTTTATTCGCTGTTCTATTTCCTTTTCACATGCCAATTTCCATCACTGACGCCGTCGATTTGACGGAATCAAGAATATGCGACCGTGCACTGATCGTTCAGTTAAATACACGAGCTCGCCAGAAGGCGCTACGAATATTTGGGGATTTCGCCCTGTTCAACTGTCAAATCCAGCATCGTCTTCAAGCTGAAAATCACTTTATTCACGTGTTCCAAAAATCGTTTCTAGTCCGGGATTCGCCCAGAAGATGACAATAAAGTGGGAAGAACATTGCCCGTCTGGTATTGGTTTTGAGCAGTGCTCAATGTTCAACATATGTATGATGCATCGTGTTCGAGCGATATTCCTCTGTTCGTACAAACGTTGTGCGCTGAATCTGCAGTCAGAGTCACTTCTCTCATGTTGCTTTCAAGGCAGGTGCAGCTGCAGAATAGCCTCCGAACTTGCTTGCGCCGTGTTCCGTCTCGCTGGCCCAAAAATGTCCGTAGAATCGATGAACGTATGGCGGTGTATGACCCATTTTTGTTGTTGAAGAGCGTGCATCAAATACCAAACCATCCGAAATTTCGGTGTTTTGTTATGCCTGATTTTTTGCCAGCTTTAAGTTGCATGTTGAACACAGAGAGAACAAGAAAGGAAAATGGAAAGGAAAAGAAATATGAAAAATCTCTTCACAATTCTGATCGGCGACGTAACTTTGTTCAAGAGCGTGTGAATCCCGTTGAGTGGCCTTTGGTACGGAAAATTTGTGTTGCCGCCACCTTGTTTTGTGAAAATTTTGCTGTTGTGTTTTGATGGATGTGCGGAATCGTGCGATCGCCCAACTTGGCCTGCTCCATTGCGAGCCTGGACATACTGCGTCATCTGTTCCGTCGGGACCTTCGCGAGCACCCAAGCCATCCTCCACCTGTTTGGGAGCAGTCAAGTATCTCGATGGTGCGCAGTGACACAACAGTCAAAACACAGGAATCAAAGTGGATTCAGGCGGACCGAAGAAACCCGTAAGATTCAAGTGTTTTTGAAGTCGACGGGACGGATTGGGAATGCAGAGAGTTGTTCGCTGTGTTATGTCGCAGATGCGGTGAGCTAACAGCTTGAACAGCAAAGTTTACCTCTTCCGCGTATATCTTCGCGATGACTGATGTGGAGTTGAATGGCGTGTGTAGTGTTTTACGAATCGGTTTTTGTATTTGTGCCGCCGTCAATGATTTGCGAGTCAACACAGCCATGGGCGTCATTTTATATCAGTGTCCTGCATGAAATTGAGCAAACAAATCGAGAAGATTCTCCCATTTCCTAAGACTTCACGCAACCATCTGTCACACCGTGGACTAACGTTCGCAGTGTGCTGACTCGACTTTGGACAGTCAAAGTAGTTTATAAATTGTTACAGAGGCTGTTTTCGGGCCACGGAATAAAAAAGATGTGTGAGTTTACGTAGCATCCAGGAGATACCAACAACTCACGTGGTCATGTTTGGCACATCCTTTTCATTGCTTGTGGCAAGGCGCGACTTCACAAGACACACGCGCAAGTCCGAAATGGAGGCGTCACCTTGAGGGTTAATCTCTGGCATCTGAATAAATATCAGACTGATGCGTCAATGCGGGGAAAACTCGCAAAGACAAACTCACCCGATTGGCGAAGGTTCTCACCAATGTTCAGAATCATTTTGCGTGAGACATATGCGGGCAGAGACTACCTGGACACCAGACACAGCGAAATTTCTTGTGTGAACGCGTCTGATGCCAACTCAGGAGCATCTTGGTTTGGACCTTCGCCTCCCCCTTGGGCACACGGTCACTTCCAGGAACTCCCAGGAATGGCTCATAATCAGGAAATCAATCTTCGCTCCGTTTGGTGACATATCATCCAAAGATTCCAGTCTATGCTCGTCATACATGCCAGTCAACAGATAAAAATGGCATCAAAAACTGTGTGTGAATCAGAAAAACCAGAGTCCAACCACAACTGAAAATAGCAAGCTGCACTCAACTCATTTTTCCCGCATCCAGAAGCGCGAACTTTGAGAGAACAGCGTTCCAAACATCGATGCTTCGGCATTTTTCCAAGACTTTTTGCGTGGCCGTTTCATCAACGGAAAAAATTCAACATTCGGTTCAAAATTTCCATGTGCGATTTTTTGAGCTCCAGCACGTTTGGAGGAAGAATTCGAGCGATGCAACATTGATTTTGAATGATGACGCAAGGGCTTGTTGCAAGCGAGTGGAGATAGCAGGTAGCAGCCAGTCAAGACAAAGCAGCGTCTGATGAAAAAACTGGGCGGAAAAATGACGCGTTGATTGAGCTTTTTGTTGCGGATTCGCTGCTTCCAAGTCAGTGACACAGTTTCAATGAGCCTAGCGGAGTCAATAAAATGGCGTGCATGCCTAAGCCAAGCTTTCCCATTGCTAACCCATTGGATTATGATGCAGCTGATTAGAATCTCTTTTTTATCCGTGTCCATTGTGTGATGGAAACAATAAAAAGTACCTTGAAACGTGGGAACGTCACAGCAATATCCGCCCTCGAATTTCGATCGTCGGCGTGCTGCTACTTATTGTTTTCAATGCACTGTTTGAGGGCCAAACCTATTTTCTTAAAGTGAGTTTGCGCACACATGTGTCATGTTTACAGTATAACTTACTTTGAAGACCACCCAAATACCATATCTTCCACTTCAGAGCTACACAGTGGGACAGTGTACAGGAAATAAAACGAATGTATCCGTCCGCCAGTTTGCCATGATGGAACCAGTCTGGCTGAGCCAACACAGTCCGTATTAGTTCGCTGCTTCCTGAGCTGCACGTGCCATATCTCGCCTGCTCTACAGCCATACTTCCAAACATGACTCACACTTTCGAAATTGAGTCCGCGCCTGTTCTTGTGTGGCGCTGAAAACACCACACCTGCGAATACACTCCACAACTGACATCACTCGATTCCGTCCAGCGAATCCATCTTCCTGACACACTCTCTACTGGCGGTCATACGCTGGTTCGCTTGCGTTAAAAGCAATGGCATCGGGTGGTTCGGACGAATTCAACAGGGTGGCGGATATTCGGACACGGCGCAAACCCACGGAACCGACTGGAAACCGAGTGCCGAGTACCGCTGCTGCATTCAGGAGCTGAATAAGACATGTGTTCGAAGCGCCTTCAACCATGAACAGTGGTCCACGCAATCTCGCCTCGCTTGCTCTTACGCCGATTTCGCCGTCTGCTGCGTCTGAATAAGTTCCAGCCCGTCCAGCTTGCATATGCTCGTATTGACGGAGCTCGCTGAACGTGTAAATTCGTCCGTCTTGATTTTCTCGATGGTGCCTTTTGTTTCGTACTTTTTTCTCATCCAAAACAAGCAAACTGCATTCAAACAGCACAGCAAACAAACACGACCAAATGACAAAGAAGAACGCCAAAGTAAGTCTCATTTAGCGATATTGTGTGGTGTGGGTGCTTATCGACGCGGCTTTGGAACGCGTGGTGGACTCTCGGCTGCTTGTGCTCTCCCTTTTCAACACCACCTTTTTACTTTCTGAACTGGTCACGGATTCTCTGAGGAGTGAATGAGACGTGGTCGAAATTGACTTTGAAGGCTAACTGCTGATGTGTTGTTTTTTGCACAGAACAAACGTCCATTAAGTGACATCACAAACAAAGGTGGCTCACGTAGCTCCAAAAAGCAAATGCTCAAGAAACCACCACCAATATTGAAACGAACGCGCGACGAAGCAGCTTTTGACGATGACGTTTTCATTGCCAAACGCGCGCGAAAATTCACAACACAAGCAACTTTAGCTCCGACCACACCAGCTATAACAGCCACTTCCACTTCCGCCAACACCACCTCTGCAGCCACAGTTTCGACCACCTCACGCGCAACATCTTCTCAATCCGAGTCAAACAATCACCTTCTCCAAACAAGCGACCCATCACCATTAGACAATCTTATTTTCGCCCTCCAACAAGCAAGTCAACCATCAACTCAAGCCACGGCAACTACAACTACACTATCTAGACCAGTCACTTCCGCTTACATCACCGCCGCCTCTGCAGTCACAACTGCCACCACCTCATGCACGTCATCCTCTCAACGACCCACATTAATCAATTGCTTTCTCCAAACATGCGATTCATCACCTGTAGATGACGATGTTTTCATCCTCACACGTGCAAGGAAATCATCCACATTACGAACTGCTTCAACAAGTACACCAGCTGCAACATTCCCTTCACCATTCAGTACTGCCTCCACTTCATCTGCAACTCCAACAAACTCGCTTACACCATCCTCCAAAGCTGAAATGCCCATTCATTTTCGTCAATACTTAAATGGTTCCTGTCCAGAAGAGCTGATGGAATTCAAGGAAAGTACCGCGCATTATCGGCATGAATTGAGAACCCGTCTCCCATCCTTGGTCGCCTACCATCCCAGAATGGCCACACATAGCCACAATCCGCCCAGAAATAAAAAAAGAGGACCGCCTCTACATCCCATCCAAACTTTCCGGCAAGAAGAAAGCTGGCAAAAAAGTCATTGAAACAGTCGTGGACTACCAGATTGGTAAGTTTGCTTTGGTGGGTAGATTCTGTTTCATATCTAACCCGCTTTTTCAGTCAACAGACGTTTGAAGTCGCAAAACAAGTGGCGCGATTCTCGGCTGAAGAGCAAACACTTTGTGAAGTTCTGTCACCAGTTGGGAGTCTGCACCGAAGAACAGGACCGAATCTTCAAGAGATCCATGATCAAGATCAAATGGCGAGGATTGGCGTTCAAGCTCGATGAGGTACGTACTCGCTGCTTTAGTTCACTTGTTTTGGATTGAACAGGTTTTCTGATCATTTCAAAAAATTCAACAGAAGAAAAAGTCTTCCGATTGATGAAGGACATTTTTGGTTATATTATTCCTTTTACTGTTGCGTATTATTTATTGTGTTCCTTTTGGTATTTATTATTTTGCTCTTCGCGGTTTTTTTTTTTTTTTTTTTTCTTTCTATATTTACTTTTATTTTTGGTCACGCTGCCACATCCAAGGGATCGCCCAGTGGAAATCTCGGAGGACAGGTATCTTTCCATTTTTTTAACTGCGTGATCTTGCAGACTCTTAACAAGCTTCCTTTTTTCGATCCCTCTCAGTTTTGGTTCCCCAATTTCACTTCCAAATTTGCTGCCATCCAAACCCGAAAATACCACACGACCGCAACGATGACCTCCGCTGCACGACTGCCACATTCCGCATCAACATCTACTCCATCCAACAACATCAATGAACACAGCCACAGCCACAATCCCGTCATCATCCATTCCTGCCCCACATCTACTCCAGCCCCTCTCCTCTCCCGACTTCTTCCACAACCGTCTTACTGCCAAGCCACCATCATATCACCACAAACCGTGCTGCTTCATCGATTCATTGGTTCGAACCAATGATTCATGTCAGAATGTCCATCAAGTCAACATTTGAGCCTGACGCAAACTCGTCATCATAAGCGAGCGCGTTCAGAACTTTCACGAGACGGAAAAATTCCTTTTTGGTGCCATCCTTCCATCGAATTGGACGTCAAGACCATCTCCCGCTGACCTGTCCATCCCTTTGCATCTCATTGATCAAATGGAGTAAGCGACAGTGTTTCGTCGTTCCAGTTGACAAGAGAAAACTCACTTTTTGCCTCATTGGCATTAACGGAGTCGAAATTGTCAGCAGGACCAAACTGCGAATTTTCGAAGTGTTATCCAGCGATTCAGGACGGTAGTGGCATCTGAAGCCACGTCCACTATCTTTTTCATCGCACTCAAAAAGTCATCAGGAATCTCTCGGCGGCCCATTCAAACATCAGTAACTCACTTCCACGCAAATCCACAACAACCCCACCCCTTTCATGCAACACCTTCGCCCCCTCCTGTCATCCAATCAACGCATACATCTATTCATCCCTTCAAAGACCATCACCCCCTCCAATTTCCCCCATTTCTCGCAGGAAACATCACCTTCATCTCCCCCCTCCCCTCACCCCATCCCCATCGGTCGCGTATACGGAGGTCCTTCGCGCGGTCGCTTGGATAATTTTTGGAATTTTGGCTGGTCAACAATTTGGTGGTGAAATTAGGAATCTGAGACTGACTCTGCAGAATGACACTGGCACCCCATGGATTGAATAACACTCTTCTTCTTTGTACTGAATTTGAATAAATTTGTGTGTTGTTGTTGTTATTCTCTCGGATCCTCCGAGTGCTACAGTTCGCGCGTCACGTGAAAAATAAACGTAAAAAATACTGGGCCCAAACGCAAGCACAAGCGACTCCTCCGCTTCATCATTGCCCTCATATCCACCGCCATCGTGACTCTGATTCTCATGGGCGACATGAAAGTGCGCATCCCAACATCCATGAACGAACTCTGCGAAACACACGGTCTGCTCTGTTCTCTTCAAACAGCCTGCAATAGGCATTCATTCCGATGTAAGTTGTCGCGGATTCTCATTCCAACGCGTTTTATTCAAGTGTTGGTGTTATGCATGCAGATTCGACGTCTCATCGGATTCGAGTATACAAAGAGTCGTCGGTCAATGGAAACCAGCCGTGCTCTACAACAACAGACACGGCGGATGTCGAGCAAATCTCTTTGCAGCACTCGATAAACTAGGTCTCTCTTCGAAAATGGCCACATTCGATCCATCACAACTATCTGGATACGGCATGAGCCACACACGCGCGCAGCAATTGATTCAACGTGGACACGTTCAATTCGTATGCAACAAGTACGACATTGTGATTGTGGCAGACACGAGCCCGAATGCAGTGCGTTGCTTCTCTCGCTGCTTGAAACTGATGCAAGGATACAATGTCATTCCAAAATTGTGCTATAGATTACGAAGCAGTTTGATTGGCAAGTTTAAGATGCGGACGCGTATTATTGGATGATGCGGGCGTTGGTTGAAGCCACAGAGTCGCGGTTGAAGGGACAGCTGTTTCCGAGTTGCTTGAGAATTGTAGCGAGTTGGCGCTATAGGATCTGAGCGGGAACCTTTTTGAAGGGGATTTGCCAGGACGGTTTCGAAGACAAGTTTCGATGGGAGACTGAAATGGATCCCCGGTCAGTGCATAGAATTGATGGCGAGACTGGTGAAGAAAGAGTTTCAGAAATTGGGGTCAAGTCAAGTTGACTGCGTGGCGGTTCATTGAAGGAATGAAGTTTGATGATAGATCGATAATGACTCTTCTACACTCGCTTCATTCACCCTTTTTGAGCTCAAACACGAATCAAGAACATAAGCGGCGAGTGGAATAAAAACATGCTTGAACACAAGCATGAGGAAAGAAATCCTCCACCACAACCACCACAACCACCACAAACCAGAAGTCGTCAGCCCGATCGTCTGTTGCAGCAAGGAGATGAAGAGGTTTTTGCTCGCTCATAACGGAAGGGCTACCCCGCTCTAAAAGCAGGGAGTACAAACGTCCTTCAAGCGCCTCGAATTTAAGACACTTACGGCGGCCCCCGAGAGCTGAATACCGACAGCCGGGATTGGTGAATGCCTTTCAACTTTCGATCCATACTTGCTTGTACACGATGTAAGTGTGTTAAAGTTCTGTGAGAAGCAGATTTGAAGCGCGGATTCAATTTCGTTGAAGCTGACACGAAGGTGTAAGAGGCGCACAAGAAGTAGACGTTGCCGGTGCAGCAGACTGGTTGACAGAGCTGATGAACGACCAATTTTTGAGACTAGATGGTCCAATTCTCAACAAACACGTAATATTGCAGCCAAAGGCAGCCGGAGTCAAAAAACGTTGAATGGCAGGAGCTTGGCTCGGAATCTGTTTCGACTGGAATGCCCTGTGGGCCAATGATGAAGCGTTGGTTTTCTGGTGCAGCACATTTTAAGAAACCCATGTAGATTGAAGCAGTGGCAAGAGGAACGTTTGTCAACCAGAAACCCATCAGTGAATGCCAATGCAATGAACGACTCGGTCAACCATGATTTCGAGAAGACGCTTGGTGTCAGACTAAATTGTGGAAGGATCAAATGTAATGAAGTTTGAGTGAACCAATGCAGATCCGCAGCCGTAAAACCGTGAAAGAACGCGGAGTGCAGATCCCAGACGCCGACCACTCCCTCCATGACAAATCGATAAAAGGTGGATTTCGATTTCGGTGACAGCAACGCCTCGCGCAAATTCCAGACTTGATGGATTCAAACAAGTGCGCAGACGCGTTGCACAAAGATCTTTCAGATTCTCGAAAACCCTCAACTTCCTGTGTTCTAATGAGTTTCGAAGCAGTGTTGCCGGTGATGTCAATCACAAAATTCCCTTCATTCTCTTCATCCATCCGAGATTTACGAGCTGCAACAAATAGCGATGTCGGCGAGGGTTCAAAGCTTCGAACGCATGGCAATTATGAATCATTCGGCCGCTGAGCTCCCAGTCCAGATTTGCGCCCATGAAGCATTACTGCAAAGCACCGTTGAATAGGGCAGTTTACCACGGCAACGAATGCGTTCACTTTGATTGTGTTTCGAAAGAAAAAGTGCGTTGGAGGCGGCGTGGTATTGGCCTTGGTTATCACTTTGCAGCTCAGCCATTCCACTTGACAACTTTTCAAACGACTACGCAGCCTGCATTCCGTTGCATTATTCACGGGTGTTCGAAATATAATCAGTGAGATCAAACGCGACGATAGCCTCAAAATCCGAGTCAGACCCACCGCAACAACATGAATGTCACGTATCGGCCGATCCAGGATTCTGTGCGCTGTTCAGAATAATTCGAAAGAAAGGCTGCTTAAAATTGAAACGAGATCCGCCGTCAGATGGGATGGTTCAATTTGAGGCGCTGAAGAGGGGGTATGTGCCACTCACATACTCAGGTTTGGTCTTGCGCGATTGCTGACTCGTTCGAAGCATTTGACAGGAAATCAGGAAAACACAATGGTCGCCTGGTACTAAGTGGTGCTCTGCATACAAAGACATGGCGCGCTGATGTTTCGTGTTTCCGTGATGTTGGTCTTATTACCACTAGCGTCGAATGATGTTCATGCTGCACATGGCGCTAATTCACAGATATTCATGACGAATCCGCCGGGCTTCAATGCAATTGGTTTCAGCAGAGCGAAAGATATTGCAGCATTGAGATTGCGCAGTTCTGCAGGGATTCCACGTGTCAACGGATTCTTCCCCTCATAAGTGAGACAACGTGCCGCAACCTGGTCAACTCGACAAGTAACGACCCTGAAAGCTCGATGAATCTTGCTCGCATTCAATTCGAAATATTGTCCTTGATGCATAGTTTAACTGGAGCAGAGCTCCGCACAGACTTTGGCTCACGTTGCAATCTCGGATGAATACCCGGACAGATGATTGGGCTGACACAGGCTTGCTTCAGTTTTTGCAGCATTTCTTGGTCGATGAATCAACAGCGCTGAGGAGATAGTATCGCGAAGTCGGTTTGAGAATTTGAAACTGGGTTTTTGAAGCGCGTTTGGCATCGTTCCAGAATTTGGGCTGGAGTCCAAGGAAATCCCATTCAGTGTCTTCTCACAGCCCATGTCTACCCACCCACAGCGTCCGTGCGTGTTGTTGTTAACAAATCTTCCCGCGTTCCAGTGTCCCAGCGATATCCTCCCCGCTGTATTGGAGAACATCCGCGTGTCGTCAGATGGAGCGCCACACGATTCCGCAGAGGCCCCGGGGTTCCGCTGTCTCTCGACTCAGCGTTGGTCACAACTGCACAATAGAATTTCTCGTGCACCTCAGACCACCAATATTGTTTCACGCAAACGCATTTTGAATTATTCGACTTGCAAGCTCAGATTCAGATTTTCGAATGGGGCCGTTATGTTTCACGCCGCTTTTTCCTTTTAAAGCATCTTAAATGACAGCGCAGTCTGGATGCGATTACATCCTTGAAGGGTATTTACGGCCGCTGGAGATTACGAGATTAGAGGGATCGAAATGCCAAAAGCGAGGTGCAGGCCCACCTCAGCCACATGTGCAGTCTCGAGTCATCCAAGATTCCATGAGATTGACAGAATAATTCGCGATGGCTGCTGCGCCATCAGCAGGGATGGTTCAATGTGAAGCGCCTTCAGAAGCGGCCGGTAAGTGCCACTCACATGCTCAGGATTGCAGTCACGACAGCCAACCAGATCCAGCATCTGTAATGCTCCACCCTACCGACGCAAACGACGCAACCGCTCTGTTTCTCTGCCTCCCTCCGTTGATTCAGACTGGCACTGTGAACATTTTTACGAAAATATTTGCCGATCTTCATTTACGCAAACAACAAGAACAAACGACCCTCTCAAAACAGAAGGCGTGACAGGCGCAATCAGTCCAAACACAGACAGTAACAAGTCCAGCAAACGTCGGCATTTTTATTTCAAACACATCCACAAGAAAGGAAACAAAATAATAAAACGATTCAGTGTCAGCCGAGAGCAAAGGGTAAACCTCTGCCCTCGTTTCCGGTGGGAGCCGCGAGGAGGCCCTGAATCATATCCCACCGCTTACCTCAGGTGTCCAGTATCCATTGCGCTCAGCCTACAGCCTCCGGTTTCCAGTTTCCGCACCCAGTTTCAGTAGCCAGTGTCCATTCTGATCCAAGCGCGTCCAGTGTCCATTGGCCACGGGAATCCTAGGGGTTAGTTTGCGTGGTAGACATAAAAGAAGCTTAATCGGGTTAAGAAAAAGGAGAGCAGGGAGGGAAGAATAAAAAAATGATCCAAAGTCTCGCTTCAATGGTAATCTAAGAGATTAGCATACACAATAAAGAGGAGGCGGAGGGTCAAAAAAAGGCGAGACAATCAGCAGCATTTTCCCCAACTCTTGTTATCGATACCCCAGCAGACCTTATGCACGGATGGACGCGTTCCGCCTCTGAATAAATTCAGAGATAGCTTTGTCAGCTGCGAATGGGTCAATTACAGTTCTATGCAACCCCTGCCCCGGTCCCCCGGGTCACAGAGTGGGGACTCTATCTGCAGACTCTGTCGATCATGCAGCATTCCCAAATTAACGTTGCGGCGACCTAAGGTGGGTGGTCGTGTACGGACAAGCGGAAGAGTGAGAGCGGCACCAAGAGATTGGGCAGACCCTTCGGGACGGTAGGGGAGTAAGGATAGGGTTATGCCACACCTCCTTTGACCCTGTGCAATGTCCGTGGTCGGGTCCGCCATCGATGCCCTCCTCTTGACGCATCCAAATGGCAGCCAGCTGTATTCCCGTACAGCTGGCACCAGCGGTTCTCGAACTTGTCCAAGGTCGGCCCGAGAACCGCGCTGCTGTTTGTCTTTATACGCACCTTTGTCCCCGGGAAGGGCTCTTACGACCAAGACTGAATCGAGAGGCAGCAAACTGGTTGGGGGATTTGGGCCAAGCAGGTGTCAGGGGACGTAAAACACACGTTCAAAGCACGCTCACCTGCGTACGACGGTGCGACGAGGCTATGAATGGAGGCCGCGGCTGGCCATCTCGCGCTGTGCTGCCTCGCTGACGGGGGGGTCCTCGGCTGTTTTCTTTCACTTTTTTTTGTCTCGCAGGCAAGAACGGGTTCTATTTTAAATCATAGCATATTCTGTTTATTCGCTGTTCTGTTTCCTTTTCTCGCGCCAATGTCTGTCCTTGACGCCCATGAGCAAAAAAAAAGAAAAAATAAAAGAAAAAGAAAATAAATAAATAAATATAAAACGATGAGCAACATGCAACCCTGCAATACCGGTCTCAAGGGAACAGCAGCGCGTCCAGTTGAATACAGAGCTTGCCAGCGGTTCGAAAATTTGACGCCTTCGTCCCTGTTAACTGCCGGAATGACCCCGTCACTGGTCATTTCGCTTTTCTGTTGGTTATCACTTTGCTCGCGCATATAGTTTCGAATCAGGGAGTCGCTCAGCATGCGTTGAGGCCAAGACGCGTTTGTCAGTAAAGCAGGGAAACACAATGGTAGCCAAATATTCAGTGTGCTCCAGAGCCACACGTAAATTATTCTGATGCACCTTGTTTCCGCGAAATCGATAGTACTCTGCCGATGGCATACATGTTGCTGATTTCGGACAATATTTTTTCTCATCCTTTCCTGCGGAAACGGTCTTCCCTCTTTGAGCTTTGATAGCGCGTTTAAACTCGCATCGATGACATCGCATTGATCAATATTCAGCCGCTCTTGCACTTTTTTATAACGCACGCACCAATGGCCGACAGCTCTTGTACAGAGACGAGATTCCAGCCAAACTGGAAGTCGGAATAGCAAATTACTCTTGCATAAACACGTCTGACACCATATTTCGCGCTTAATTGTTCAACCTTTCGTTGAGTTCACCGTGGGTTCAATTCCAAATGCTCCATACTGAATCATTCAACGATGCGTGCATTTCTCCATTTCGCAATTGATCTCCAGACGCACATGTCCATCTTCGGCAGATTTGCCAATCGAAACTTGCGGAGAGACTAAATTGGCCACAAATCTGCGTGTGAATTGGTTATCGGTTGAGTGAGGGAAAACTTAGTTAAAAACTTGGCAATACTCAACTGACAGAATTTTCCTCATCCAGGAGCAGCAGTGATGCAGAGTTTTTTAAAACACCAATATTTCCGTTTTCCCACGACTCCTTGAGTGGCCGTTGAAGATCCTAAAAAATTTTATGCGTGCCCTCAAAAACAGATCCATTCGTTTGACAATTTCGCTTCTTTGGCGCCAGCCGCGTTGCATACAGATGTTGAAAGATCGAATTTGCAGGATCCACCAATTTGAATTCTCCTTTTCGTTCCAAAGCAGTGCGATTGGCTGGGCGCGATGTTGGTTCAAAAACGTTATGCAGCAGGCGGTCAAGGCAGATCTGAAGCGGCAGATAAAAACTTGAGATCTGAGAGACAATACGAGGAGATTGAGTTTCGAGTTGTCGTCTGAGTTGAAGGCTTCCAGAAATTCATCCAACACTCCTGCGATGATTATTGATTGCCTTGATTCAAATTTGGGATGTTCAAAAATTACACTGCTGGGTTCATCGAATTTGCGCAGGTTACCTTGAAACAGCACACCAGCGGATATGCCTGGTCTGCGGGCAACGTGTTTCTCTTAAAGAAGAACGCAAGGTTCTGTTGAGTTTGAGGGACTTTGCCTGTTGTTAAAAATTCCAACAAGAATAAAAAATTCCATGCGCAGATGAAAGAAAAGCTCCACAAAAAAAATACCTATCAAGAAAGTGATGAACGCGACAAGTCTGATACTGCGTCTGATTGAAGGCTTTTCAGAAGCTATTGGAGTAAATTTGTTCTTGCAGAAGATAACAGCGAAGTCAAGCTTTGCCATCGCTACCCCAGAATTAACTGAAATGCAACTGATTTTGGGATGTTTTTTCTTTATCCGCGGCTGTTGTGAGGTGTTAACAATAAAAAGTACCGTCAGAACCTGGAAACGTCCCACCCCAGATTTGCGAAACGTGAGCGTGCGGTTGCTCTCGTGTGCTGGTTGAGGGACAACGTCATTTTCTTAAAGTGAGCACAGAATCATTTAACTTACTTTTAAAAAACTGAAACAGCAATGCGGGCACTTCCAAACCGGGCACTTCCAAACATTTCGTATTCAGAGTCATAGATTTGGTCAGCATCAAGGAAGTAAAGAGATATCCGTTTGTGAGTTAGTTGTGGATGGATGCTGGTTGTTCGGGCTAACACTGTCCGATTCAGTT
>JAIWWG010000162.1:0-45069 GCA_025435555.1 Chytriomyces cf. hyalinus JEL632 | reverse complement strand
GGATCAGAATATCAGGCACAGCTATGTTGTTGGTTTAAGTGAACAGGCCGAACCCGCGTCGCGCACGACAACTCGATGCTCGACACCAGTGGCAACAAGGCCGGCATCGGGAGAAACTCTGACGAGACTGGCGCCGCTGCAGCGGTATACTTCTGAGAAGTCGAGGGTGCGGATGCCGTGCGTTTCTTGTCCGGCAAGCATTCACCACGGTTTTATTTACAGTAAAAAGTTGATAAAAAAACCAAGGCAACATGTGTCTGCTTGATTTGCCAATCGAAGTCCAGCTGCCAATCTTTCTGCATCTGGACCCGTTCAAGGTCGCAAAGTATCGACGCGTCTGCCGCCTCCTCAACACCGTACTGACAGGCCCTCCCTTCTCGAATCTGATTGGCGTGGTTCCAATTGGACAAACTAGCATGAACTGGTCAGATGACAAAGGGGATGCCTTCTGCTTCGTTACGCCTGAATCCCTGAGACAGGGCGTTTTGACGAAAGCGCAAGAACTCATGCGCGATTCATATGAAGGTGGAGCATTTAAGAAGTTTCCCGTAAACATTCTGAACGCTTTTCCAATCAACCCTCTGACGGCAACCAACGAGGCCTCCCTTTTTGAAAGCTTCCCTTTGGAACACAATGGCCAGAGTAAAACATTCCATTTGGCAGGTCCACTGCCAAACGCGATCGGCAGCTTGACGCAGTTGACATCCCTGGACTATGGATGCATGTTTGGTACCATTTCGCGCAGCTTGGGCGGTGTAATTCAACAGACAAATTTCTGTTTGCTGGGCGATTACGTGACTGGCCCACTCCCGTCAGACTTGGGCAATCTCGTCAACTTGAAAATTGTGAATCTGAGTCACGCGCGTCTTGACGATACGATACCCGAGAGCTTTGGGAACCTTGTCAATCTGCAGGTATTAAATATGTCGAGTGCACGGCTGACTGGCTCCATTCCTGCAAGTTTTGCGACGTTGGTCAGCTTGGTCAATTTGAATCTACAGCGCAACAAGCTTTCAGGCCAGGTACCAGATGTATTTGGAGGAATGACCAAGCTTCAAAGTTTGAAGTTGAGCGAGAACCATTTTGAAGGACCAGTACCGGTTTCCATCAGTCGACGCATGCAACTGACGACACTCGAGTGCGAACAGGGTGGCTTTTCCGGTCCCATCCCTGATTCGATATTGCAACTGCCGTTGCTTCAGACTTTGGATTTTTCTCGCAATTTGATCATCTCGCGAAGTCCATCAATTTCCAATACCAGTGCCGAAGTTTTAGCAATGGCAGGCGCACAGATGACTTCAGCTGCTGATCCTGAATCCGATCGTACCATTGGAACTATCTCTCCGTCTCCATCAGCATCACTTGACCTCCTGTCACTGAATATTGTGTCGAATCAGCTCACAGGAGGCAGTTTTGCAGGCACAAATGACGGAGTCTCGATGTTTCTGTCAAAGTTGGATCTTTCTCGTAATCAACTCTCTGGGAGATTTCCAAACTATGTCGTATCGCTTGCAAACCTGCAACAACTTTACCTGCACGAAAATAACTTCACCGGTCCGTTACCAGCTGGCCTTGGAGAGTTATCAGATTTGCACACTTTGTCACTTGGCAGCAACCAATTCTCTGGCGTGATTCCTGACTCCATATCCGGCCTTGTCGCGTTGGAAAGACTTTACCTTTCTCGGAACTTGCTCGTTGGCAGCATTGCAGGTTCAATCACTTCACTTGTGAATCTCTCTCAGCTGCTTCTGGATCGCAACGAGCTTAGCGGTCAATTGCCGACGGAAATTGGACTGCTAAATTCTCTTCAGTTTCTGAACCTCAGTCACAACCACTTCTGTGGTGAGATTCCAGAATCAATAGGAAACCTTCGCGTTTTGCAGCTGTTGGATCTCAGTCACAACCAGCTCTCTGGCGAGATTCCTCCCAGCGTTTTCACGCTAACAACAGTCACCGATCTTTTTTTGAACAACAACAGCCTTGTAGGTCCGTTGCATCGCGATATTGGCGCATTGACGAGGATGAACAAGCTGGACCTCAGCCACAATCAACTGACTGGTTCCGTGCCGGAAAGCATTTTGCAGGTGCCCTTACACTCGCTTAAACTGAATCATAATCGATTGTCTGGTGCGCTGCCAAAATTTGGTGAATGGACAAACATGCAAACCTTGCACATGGATCACAATCAATTCTCTGGTAACCTGCCAACGGGCACGCGATACGTGAGGAGTCTGAACAGTGTGAATTACAGCCACAATCAGTTTTCTGGTCCTATTTCTGAGTTCATCTTGTCGTATGTCTTCGTCGAAAGCTTGAATCTCAGCAACAACTGCCTCAGCGGCAGTGTACCCGCCGGATCGCTTCAAAATCTATGTGGAATTAAGAAGCTCGATTTGAGCAACAATCAGTTGAGCGGTTTGCTTCCCGAGGACTTTTTACGTTGGAGTCAGGTGAAGCTGGTGGATCTGAGCGGAA
Organism: Chytriomyces cf. hyalinus JEL632; assembly: GCA_025435555.1. NCBI lineage: Eukaryota > Fungi > Chytridiomycota > Chytridiomycetes > Chytridiales > Chytriomycetaceae > Chytriomyces > Chytriomyces cf. hyalinus JEL632. The sequence continues at coordinate 42,594 of JAIWWG010000162.1, read as the reverse complement.
ACCAGTTTGAAGGGGATTTGCCGGAACGTTTTCGAACGCGGTCGTTGGATAAGACGGTCATTCACTTTCGTTAGGAGACTGAAGTTAATTCCCGATCGTTGCGTGGAATTGATAATGAGACAGCTGAATAAAGAATTTCGGGGACAAGATTGAGTCGCCAATTCGGTGTTTCCACAGTAAAAACTTGAAGATTAACCAAGGCAACATGTGTCTCCTCGATTTACCGGTCGAAGTCCAGCTGCAAGTCTTTCTGCAGCTGGACCCATTCAAGATCGCAAAGTACAGACGAGTCTGCCGCACCTTCAACAACGCATTGAATCCCTTCTCGAATCTGATTGGCCTGGTTCATATCGGACAAATCTACCACCGAATAAAAGTCTTCTGTTTCGTTACGCCTGCAGCTTTTGTGGAGGACTATGTGACAAGAGTACAATCGCACGTGGAATATTTGTTCAACGCTGAAGCATTCAAGAAGTTTCCCGCAAGCACTCTGAACGCTGTCTCAACCAGCCCGTTTGAGGCGATCAACGAGTGTCCCTGTTCGAAAGCTTCTCTTCGCTGGTCAATGACTTGAGTAAAACGTTCCGCTTGGCGGGTCCTCTGCCAAGCAGGATCGGAAGCCTGACTTAACTGACAAGCCTGGACTTTGGGGGCCGGTTCAGACTCACTCTGCGCGATTTCCATAATGCGAATTTATTGGGCAATATCGTGGCTGGCCCTATTCGGCCGGAGTTGGGCCATCTCATCAACTTGAAGAAACTGAATCTGATTGACACGCATTTTTACGAATCGATGCCCGACAGTTATGGGAACGTGGTCAAGTTGGAGGTACTGGTTCTATCAAATGTCAAACTGACAGGCTCCATTCCTGCGAGTTTTGGCAACTTGGTCAACTTGGTAGAACTGAATCTTCAGCTTAATAACATTTCAGGCACCGTGCCAGATGTATTTGGAGGAGTGACCAAGCTGCAAACGTTGTTATCAAGCAATAACCTGTTGGAAAGGTCGATACCTGTTTCCATTGGTCGATGCATGCAATTGACGACACTTCAGGTCAACTGGAATAGATCTTCGGGTCCTATCCCCGACTCGGTCCTTTCGTCACCATTGCTTCTGAGTTTGACTTTTGACAGCAGTTGGACAACCTCGGCCAATCCGCCAGCTTGCAATTCCAGTTCCGCAATCGAAACTACGCAAGTGACTTCAAATGTTGATCCCGTACAGAAGACAACTGAAGAGGGATTCAGAAGTCAAAGACAAGGAATTGGTTATTCAAATTATGAGTAGCTTACCAGAGGCATGGGATGGGTTCCTACAAGTGTTGAGAACACAATCGGACATCATGAGCAGCTACCCAAAGTTCAGCATGGAGATCAATGTGTGAATAAAATGAAAAGAATGAGTCACTACAATTTGTCCATTTTATCAAAACAAACTAAAGAGATAACAAAAAGATGGCGAAAACAGAAGTGCGACGCGTGTTTCGAATGACGCCTATCCGCTTGACTCTACTGATGATACCCTGCATGACTTTCGTGTGGATGTTCAACCGGCTGCTGCCCCCCACCCGCCAGCCAGTGGAACCCAAGCCCCAATTACCATCGAAACTCAAAACTTCCGTCAACTACAACTCAAATAGCGATCAAGAATCCGAATGTTCACACTATTCCGCATGCACTGCCGACGACCTTGTGGGCACGCTCAAACGCGACAGCATTCTCACTCTCATTGTCAGCCCAAAAGCACCACCCTCCAATGCTGCGAAGTACAGTAATGAAACACTCTTTGCGTGGTACCGAGACCAGTTTCTGTATGAAACGCGTGCATCTCTTCCTGGTGTTGATTTTGTCATTGCAAGTCGCGACTGTGCTGCTCTTCTCCATGCGCGCAGTTACGGCCTGCCGACATACCGTCTGGGATCTCATACCAGTGATGTGGAGGCTGCAACATACCGACATATTTTGAATGCAGTTCACAGCAGCATTGGTGCCACGTCGCCGTTTATTGGGTTTGCGAATGGAGATATTTTGTTCGACACGTCACTGGCAGATACGATGCGTGGTGTGATGCAATTTCGTGAATCTATGGGTCAGAATCATGTGGGTGTGTTTGGAAGGAGGATCAATGTCGATGTCGAGAGGAGCGCGCTTCAACCGACTTTTACACTGGATCAGCGGCTGCTTAACGTACAGGATGCTGTCAAGTCAAACGGAAAGTTATATTGGACCTTAGCGGTGGATTATTTCATATGGAATAGGGAATTGACGTTGGAATTCAGCTGCTTCCCACCTTTCTTTCTTGGTGGAGTTGAATTCGACAACTGGTTCACGGGGCTCATGAACCACTATGAAGGGGTGGCAACCATCGACGCTACAAATAGTCTCTCTGCAATGCACATCAACCACGATACCAAGCCCAGAATGTCGCATTCTTCGCTTGCATCGACTTTCAATCGGCAGCTTGACAAATTACAAGACAAACCATCTCAAATATTCGACAAAAGCGACAGGAGAGGGTGTGGTTAGTGTTTTGAAACGCGAAAACGTGCCAGAAGAAACCACGGCGTATGCCTCGGAATTTGCATGTTTTCGACAAGCTCGAGATTCCAGGAAAGGGCCTCACTTCAACGTGGGGGGTGATTAATAAAAAGTAGAACTGTGGGTAACTGCGGATTATCCAACTTGTCGCCAACAAAAACTGCTGCTACACCAAAGCGTTCTAGTCGTTTTGCAGTTGGGTGTGTTGCGAAAATAGGGAATTGTCAATCCAAAAACAACATAACCATAAAAAAACCTTATCCAGACCCCCACATACAGCCTATGACAAAGATAACGGCGAATCGCGCGTTTCGCTTGACACCATTCCGAGCGATAGTGTTGATGATACCTCTCATGATCATCTATGCAGTATCGAATCTCCAATGCGCGCAATCAGATGCCAATGCACCTAAAGTTGGATCTATCGGGAACCTCGATGCGTCATCCAAGCCCATCAACCATCTCGACAGTCCAGATTACTCCGCGTGTACTTCTGACGGGCTTGTTGGCTCACTCAATCGCGACAGCATTCTCACTCTAATTGTCAGCCCAAAAGCACCACCCTCTAGTGCTGCAAAGCACAGCAATGAAACACTGTTTGCATGGTACCGAGATCAGTTTCTGTATGAATCGCGGGCGTCTTTACCTGGCGTTGATTTTGTCATTGCGAGCCGGGACTGTACCGCCCTTCTCCTTGCGCGCAGTTACGGCCTGCCGACATACCGTCTGGGAGCTCACACCAATGATGTGGAGGCTGCATCATATCGGCATATTATGAATGCAGTTCACAATGGCATTGGCGCTGAGTCGCCATTTATTGGGTTTGCGAACGGAGATATTTTGTTTGACACATCACTAGTGGATACCATGCGTGGTGTGATGTACTTTCGCGAATCTAGGGGTCAAAAGAACGTAGGTATATTTGGAAGGAGGATAAACGTCGATGTCGAGAGCAGCGCGCTCCAACCATCTTTCACACTCGATCAGCGGTTGTCGAACGTAAACGATGCTGTCAAGTCAAATGGAACGCTGTTCGGGGCCAGGGCGGTCGACTACTTTATATGGAACAGAGAGTTGCCGCTGGAGTTTGGCTGCTTCCCGCCTCATTTGCTTGGCGGAGTCACGTTTGACAACTGGTTCACGGGACTCATGAATCACTATGAAGGGGTGGCTACCATCGATGCAACAGACAGTCTCGCTGCAGTTCACATTAACCATGACAGCCATCGGAACAAATCGCACTTCTCGCTCGCGTCCATCTTCAACAAGAGAGTTAATCGCAGGATGACCAATTTCAAGACAACGAGTCTCAAATATGCGGCGTCTATGATAGAGTCGGGGGTGGTCCGTGTGCAGAAGCGTGAAACTTTTCCAGTGCGGACTGCGGCGTATGATTGGGTTTTTTCTTGCTTCAATGATGCGAGGCTTGCGTCCTTGGAACGCGCAGTATAAATTTATCAGGGCGAAATAGAGGGGTCGTACCAAGTTATATTGTTCAGTTTCTGCAGCATTCATACGGCGTTAAGTGGCGCTTTCAGCTTACTCTGGATGTCATGACCCAAAGTTCAACGATTCCTTTGCCAGTCTCTCCCTCACAAATAAATTCATCTTTAAAGCATGGGCGATTAATATCCTTGCAAAGAAGTACGCAGGTGATGGTATTATATTCATTAAACGGATTCACTATAAACGGATATGCAACCGTAATTGTATGTTCGATGCACGAAACTACGGATTCAAAACTATTTTACCAACTGTTCTTCCGGATGCGCTCAATTCATGAGCCTTTTTGGCTTCACTCAAAGGCAGAGCAAGAGTTGTGATTGGAGTCACGCTTCCCTCCGCAACCCATCCCGCAATTTGTGGGAACTCTGAAACCGGCAGCTGAGCGACATATTTGAATCGCCTAGTGTCTGCATCTGTTGTCTTTACAGTTCCCGCAGGTGATACGAAGAGGCCACCGGGTTTCAAAATCAGCTGAGCGAGATCCCAGTTGCTCGTAATGTCTGCACTGATGGAGTCATAAATGACGTCAAATTCATCTACTGTCGTGAACTGCTCAGCAAGCGGTGCTTGTGTGTAATCCACGAACGCATCCGCTTTCAGAGTGGTCAACACGAAATCCTTGTTTCGAGAAGACGCAACAGCCGTAACACTTGCTCCAAGTCTTTTCGCGATTTGAACAGCCCACATTCCGACACCTCCTGACGCGCCAATCACGAGGACCTTTTTATCCTTGTTGTAGTACGCATCCTTGTTGAGACCGTGGTACGTTGCGAGACCCACATATGCAGTTAACGCGGCGAGACTGATTCCACCGGCTAGATTGAACGAAATGGATGCGGGCATGTGCGTGACGAGGTCTGTTTGGGAGTTGACTTTGATGTATTCGGCGTATGGGCCGTAGCCGGTAGGTCTTGCAGTTTTGCCGTATACTTTGTCACCTACGTTGAATAGTGTGACGCTTGAACCGACTTGAACAATTATTCCAGCATATTCTGCGCCAGGAATTGCAGGGACTGGCATGGGGAGATATGCGGAAAGATATCCCTTGACGATTTTGTAATCAACTGCCAGAATGCCAAGAGCAAAGTTAGAATCTCAAGTAATTCCAAAATAGCTTGCTACTTCTCACCTGGATTGACACCAGCTGAAACCACCTTGATAATGACACTCAGAGTATCGTCGTCAGACAACTTGGGAGTCGGCAGCTCCACATGCTCCAAAACATCGGCACTGGATCCATACGAGCTGAATGTGACAGCTTTCATGGTCTCAGGGACGCTGTAGTCGAACGTTGTCAGACTCGTGTTGGTAGTCACTGTCTTTGTGACGATGGTCTTGCTGCCGTCGTGGACCGTCTTTGTGGTGGTGGTTGTGGTCACGGTCTTCTTTGCGGCGGTCATTTGCGATTTCGAATGTTGCGATGCGTTGGGAATGAAGACGGAGGTTGCTTTTATAATGCGGCATTTCGAATAGTAATGATGGAAAATGACAATTATTCAGCACCATATGAAAGCATTCGAGACATTGGAACTACCGTAAAATAACCTCGCAAACAATTCACGCGTCGGTACAGTTGACCATGTCTGCCATGCTGATTTGCCTGTGTTCTCGATGTTGACAAATTTGTTCGCTTTCGGGATAGGATTTCGGGAAAGGAATACCAATGCCATTTCGACACCAAACAAATCAACTGAGGGTTACATACGCTGCTTACTGGCAGCTTAGTTCGCGTCCTCAATGCATGACTCCAGTCCCCATTATAAGGTGCATTATAAAAAAAAACAAGTTCGGTTTATTAGCCCACAAACACGACTCATGCAAGACCCTGCTTTTTGAGCCTCACAAGCTGCACTCTATTCTTCAGCCGCAGATGCTTCTTTGCCCGCTTTGGAATTTCTATCGTACGTGGTTCGATCCCCCGTTTGAACCATTCGCGCCACAAAAGAATGTATCTGCGTTTACGAACTGGGATGGCGAGCGAGTCGCCCATTTCGAGCGATGTTGCCGTGAACAGATGTTCCCATGATTTGAACTTGTCGCTCACATCTGCGCATGAGCGGCCGATGGCTGTTAGGAAGGCTGATGGGGTTGTGATGGTGCCTGGAGTTTGATTCTTTAGTCGTCCAGTATTGGGTGCAGGGCATCGAAACAGTGTTCGGCGATGGAGAGTTTCGTTACCTCGTGGTTGAGGAACCAGAGTTGCCTTTGTCTTTGCGTCCAGTTCCATGTACTTTGAAGCCTGCTTCCATCCATCGATTGAGGTGCTTACGACGGAGCGGGTGGTGCTTTGGATGCAGGTTGGAAATAGCCTCGTCGGCAGCCGTGACAGCGAGAACATTTGCTGTTTTTTTTTCTTCACCCTTGATTTTATTTTATGGCTTTATGGAATATTTGTGTTAAATATATTTGCATGTCCTTCTTTGGGCACTGTCTGCGCAGATGGTCGGTGAATGCGCCGTTTCGGAGCACCCGCGTTTTGGTATGGACGAGATGCGCGCCAGTTAGACCGTTTGTTTTCTCGGCAACGGTCGTGGGCATTGCGTGCGTGGGCTGGACCCAAACACGGCCTCTACACATGGAAGCAGTCATACCGCATGCAGCGCATATCGACAGTGATGTATCGAAAATCGAGAAACAGTCCGAAATAGTCGCAACGCCAATCGCTTCCATCAATCCGCTGCGACTCTGTTTCCGCGTCATTTCCCTGTTGTTCCTGTTCACGCCCGTGTTGTTTGCCCTGCCCTTTTGGCTACTTATCGGGAACGGACGATTACTTATTGAAGCAACAAACTCACTCACGGCCGACACCGAAACATCCAAAGTCTTGGAACACGATTGGTTCATGCACCTCACAACCCATTGCTTCGAATACGCCGGCCCCGTGTTTATCAAACTATGTCAATGGGCGTCCATGCGTCAAGATTTGTTTCACCCGGCTGTATGTGATGCGTTTGCCCGTCTTCAAAGTCACGTGAAGCCGCACGCGTATTCTTGGACATTGGCGCAGGTGCAAGGAGTTGGTGGATTTGCATTTTGGCAGTGTTTCGAAACGGAATTTGATTGTGAGTGATGTGTTTGAGCGGTTTGATTCGGAGCCAGTGGGTGTGGGTGCAGTTGCGCAGGTTCACTTGGCAGTGCTTAAAAGTCAGTTTGTTTCGGCACATGGAAACGCGTTGGCAGGTGAGCAACGCACTGTCTTTGATCGAATTGGGACATCATCTCACGCCGCACATTTGTATCCCAACGGACAGATCTCGCGGACAAACGCGTCGCAGTCAAAGTGATACATCCAAGAATCGAGCATATCATCGAAATGGACTTGACACTGCTACAAATGGGTGGCCGCATATTCTCTCAACTGATTCCCGGTTCCAAATATCTGGCCATTGACGAAGAACTGGATACATTTGCTGGCATGATGCGCAGGCAACTGGACTTGACGATTGAATTTAGAAATCTAGCCCAATTTAAGCGAAACTTTGAAGGAGAAGGGCTACTGAAGAGTGAGCGACCGTTGCCGATTGCGTTTCCAACACCTTTGATTGCATCGCGCAATGTTCTTGTTGAAGAATTTTGCGATGGAGTTGGGTTTCGAAAGATTGTTGAAATTGGGCATTGCGCTTTTGATGAGGAGTTGGTTCAGATTGGACTTCCCGCCTTTGTGGTGAGTGAACAATGTCGAATTCTGGTTTTGGACGTGATTTTGATTTCTTTTCTCTCAGCGAATGATCATGAAGCATAATTTTGTGCATGGTAATTGATCAACATTTTTAAAAAAGAACGATTGGACATCTAATAGATCCATCGCAGCTGATTTGCATGCAGGAAACATTCTTCTCCAATTCAAAAAGGAAACCCATCAAAAATCAGGCAAATCCATAGATTTCATAGACGCGTCGCTGTACCAAACATTATCCAACGCATCCATCGCTGACCGTCTCAAACTCCTCGAAAAGCTAAAAGAAGCTGGATACACACCTCACCTCGTATTCCTCGATGTAGGACTCACAAGCGCTCTCAGCCAATCCAATCTCAGCAACATTCAAAGCGTCGTTAACGCGGCTCTTGATGGAAAGGGAGACGACATGGCAGACTTGTTCATGACACGGTGTCGTGACCCATCTGCAGTTATTGATCCTGAAGGCGCGCGTCGCGAAATGAAGGAATTGATTCAGAGTTTGGGGCTGGAGGAAGGGAAAAGTGTTGCGGGAATTCTTCCACTGAGTGTCATCAAGAGTCGACAGGTGTTGATGAAGGCGGCGCAGTTTTTCCGTCAGCATCGGATTGGGCTTGAAGGAGAGTGGATTGGGCTGTTTGTGGCTGCTGTTCTGGTAGAGGGAATTGCGAGAAAGTTGGGTGGGGATGTAGATGTGATTGAAGTCTTGATGGAGGAAATGTAAAGCTTTGGCATGTGTCGTCCAATGAAGTGGGCAAATTATATGTTGACTGAATAGACTCATCGATCTTTACTTCCAAAGAATGCATGCATGCTAAAGGTACATCAACTGCAAATCATCCTTCTTGTCAACTTTTCCCTCCATCTCTCTGGCTGCTTTGACATATGGCAGAATAATGCGTCGCGCCTTCTCAGAATCGACTTGGATGTTCAAGTAGTTTGACAGCGCGTTTGCGAGAAGTGGAATCGCCGCATCCGATTGTTTTTCAGAAATTCCGCGCAAGAGATGAAATGTTTCGGCGGTTCTTTCTCGCTTTGCTGGGGTGGCAAGTAATGTTGTTTTGACGGATTGGGTCAAGTGCAGGATTGGAATTAATGCTCCCAGGAAGGAGTCATTCAATGGGGCTGACGTTGATAGTGGGGTGGTGTCTGTACAGTGGATGAGTTTGGCAGATTCGGCGAGTTTGGTTTAAAAAGACTCACCCAGCACTTGAATCTGCTCGCAGTTTAACGTGGCCGAGTAAACTCGCCCCTCCTTCTCTCCTACATTCAGCGAGGCAACTAGCACGAGTCGCTGCACATTCGACTGCACCAGTTTCGAAACAATCTCCACAGCAAGTGTTGGCACCAGTCCTGCCGCCAAAGTCCCGTTGATGGAAACAAGCGAAACCGCCTGCACAGTTACCAAAATAAGTCTCCCTTGTAATAGACCAATGCAAAACAACTCGATTCAAAGGTCACCGAGTTGCCCAAGTTCGCCACATCAACATCGAGAGCATCCAACTCTGGGGTAAGCGCCAGCTTCGCCGTTGCAGCGACAGCGTCTGAGGATGAGATTGAAGCGAGAATACGTGAGGCTGTCGCGTTCATGTCCGTGGACCAGGCAAGCACAACTGTCTCTTGAAGCAGCATCGATTGGACCATTTTTTTTATGGGTGAATTTTATTTTGCGACCACGCATTACGAGTCCTTTTGCGAGACAAGCGCAAGTGTGGGGGTATCGCCATACCGCAATGATAGAACATGTCCGGTTCTTTGGAGTTGCGGTGAGAGAGCATTTGGGAAACAAGAGAAACAAAAATAATTCTGTCCGAGAAAAACGAATGCTTGGAGCACTTGACAGTCCCTATGGATACTCGACGCCCGCCTTGAGTCGCGCTGGGTCCGTCACCCCAAACAGCATGGACCAGACCGTGCCGCTGTGGGCAAAGTACACAGTGACGGGCAAGGTGCGGGTTCCAATGTGGGCGTAAGACGCGTGCTTAATTGTAGTTTTGATTCTCGACAGTGCGGAGAGGGTGCGTACGGGAGTGTGCTCAGAGCCCAGTGCCGCTTCACAGGCAAAGTGGTGGCCATCAAGAAGATGCTGACGCATGCTGATGAGTCCATCACCTCATCGACGATAAGGTTCCGTTTTTATTCGTCCTCCGCGCCCTCTTACGCGTCTATAACATTCTGCAACACAGAGAGATTATGATTTCAAAGACTTTGACTGAAGCGGCGAAGAGGAAGGATTTTCCGTTCATTGTGAGGTGAGTTTTTCGCGCTGCGCCTGGTGTTTCATTTGAGTTCAACAGTATCATTTTGCAGACAGTTGGAGCTGTTCAATGACGAAGAAGCCAGTTTCATGGTGATGGAGTATTTCACGCTCGATTTGTGTGGATTCATGCATGAACACCGCAACGCAATGCCGTACAAAACAACAAAGGTATGGAGTCCGTATATGAGATGGGTCGTCACTGTGATTTAAATAATTCTCTCTTTCTCAGCATATCATGCTGCAACTGATGCTTGCCATTATTTTCATTCAAGAACGCGGATACATACATCGCGATTTGAAACCAAGTAAGCTCAAATTGGCTCAGTTTTCCTTGGATCAAAGAATAACCTGGTTTTACCCCCACTATATCAGGTAACATTATGGTTGCAAGCTCACCCTCTGGAGTTCAAATCAAGTTGATTGATTTCGGTCTCGGCCGGGAGACACCGATCGTACACAAGCCGTATTCCCCACAGGTGAAGTTTTGCCCTGTCCTGAAAATCATACACTCATTTCTTTGTTATTTCAACATCGAATTAGGTCCAAACGATTATTTATCGCGCGCCTGAAGTGCTTCTTCAAAAAGCTGCGTCTGTCGGCGCTTTGAAAGTGTACGATAATGCAATCGATGTCTGGAGTGCAGGTTGCATCTTTGCTGGTACGCAATTTGACAACCACACATTGGTCGCGCCCGTTTTGTCTCGCGTCTAAATTTTTTCGACTGGTTTTGCGCAGAGCTTGTCGGTGGATCCCCACTTTTCTACAGCCCGACTGAGATTGGAGTCCGCAGTCTTGTCATTCAGTGCGTATACTTCCAATTCCCACATCAGGAAAACATTTAACGTTGATGCTTTCTCCATTTTCGCAACAGTCAGAACTTTGGGCAAGCCAGCTCAGGACGATTTTCAAGGCTTTGAACCAGAGTCGGACGCGATCAAAATGGCGGGAAATCAAAACCCGAAAATGAGTTTAGACGCGCGATTCCCCGCATTTTCTGAGCAGGATCCAGACGGGATGCATCTGATGAAGGTTTGCTCTTTTCGATTCAAACTCTTTTTTGACAGTGTTACTGAGGTGTCGTTTTTTCAGCAAATGTTTTTGTACAGCCCAAAAAAGCGCATCTGGGCGTATGATTCTATTAGTCATCCGTATTTTAAGGAGCTGCACTCGGAGTATACGAAATATATCCAAGACTACATCTAAATATTCGATCTTTTTTGGTCAATAAAATGTATGTATTTATTGAAGGATGGCTATGCGTGTGTCGTGTTTCAAGAGCAGTCTAGAATTCATTCAACAGGTTCTTGCACAACAACAGAAACACAGCAGCGAGTGCAGCAGAACATATCACGCGATAACTGAACTTTCCCTTCTTCAGTTTGACTGAATCTTGCACCAGTGTCCTCGGTTGGTGTTCCAACAAACGCGACTTTTCATTCAAACGCGCCAACTCCGTCTCCCCACGAATCCAACGCTGCACATTCGATTCAACAATATCCAAAGAAACAATGCCACTCCCCAAAACAACCGCATGAAACGTTTTCAAGCGAACCAAGTCGTCTCCAAAGGTTTCTTGAGCAACGATTCGCAACTGTTTTAATTTCAGTTGTCCTAGTTTGCCGCAGCATGCGTCTCCCGGGTGTATTTTGATATGATGGATCCGTTCCATGATTTGAGAAGAAGGCATGTCAAGTTTTGAAGCGGCGTATTCGAAGCATTGGTTTGAGTCCCAACTTTTGTCGTGCATGAATGTGTCAACTGTAAACCAAACTGCATTCATCAACTCTAATTCTAGACTGGGGTATATTTCATGTGAGGCAGGGTCAACAATAAGGAAGTTGTCGGTTGATAGATACCTTCCAAAGTACTCGAACGGGTCTCTAAATACGCCAATCTCTTGACCCAGTGATTGGATGTATAGCACCCATCCTTCCATGAATTCTTTGTTTCGTGAAAGAGTGGATGGTTCGAATGAAAGCAGTCTCAAGGATTCCTGTGCAAGATTCGCGTCATTCAAAAAGCCGATCAAAAAAGCACCAAGTGGGATTCGAACCTCTTTGAGTATTTGTGCCTTCAAGTGGTGAGACGGTTTATCCGTTTCAACACCCCTGACTAAACAACTTGAACAGGTTCCCGTCAATGCAACCGCAAAAATAAGTTGAACGCGGCGATGTGAACACACCTGCTGGCTGCATTCACTCTTCGACCATGATCTGGAAAGAGCGGCGCCAAACGCGACCTCACATCCTCTGCCATCTCCTCATACTTCTGCAGAGCCTGATCTTGGGTATCGAAATACAAATGTCTGCACGCATCGCGGGTGTTGAGGTGCATTCGAAACTGTGCCAGACTGCCGACGAAGGCGCAGTTGGTGATTGTTGTTTCCATCAGACGCTCGATTCTGGACACTTGGCGGAGACCAAACTCGTGCAGTTCATGCGGTGATTGAGAAGGTTCGAGAATGTCCGGTGCGTGCTCTTGTCCGCGCATTCGAAGTTGATGGTGGTTGGAGATTTCCTGAATTTTAGTAGCTGCGTGAGTAACGCTCGTTGAGCGGCTCAACAACATCACCAAAATACCTCCAGAACACTTCTCCTCGTCCGTCATGAGCTTTTCCCAGGAGCTACACAACACTTATCGCTAATGCGTGCAAGACTGTGGCCACCCCCTGTTTCATCGACCCGGAGTGTTTTTTCTCCAAACCGCAGCCCCAAACCCAACCAAAGCCGCAGCCACAGTGTTCGCTTTGTTATTGTGATGTCAGATGAAGAAAAACAACTCGAGTATCAGAACTATCAGTCCGCAAAAGCTTGAAAATATGTCAAAGACAGAGTTTATTCAATCTTCATCGTCAGAGACATAATGGAACCATCATTCCTCCATAAAGTAACAATCCAGCAAGACCGAACGTCAAATCCGCCGAAATGCCGTGCGCTTAGGACACGAGGGTAGAGGCAGTGGCAGCCTCGCTATTTTGGAAAGAAAGGGGCAACAGGATCAGTAAACAAGGTTCAACGACGACGAGAGCAGAGTAAGCTTGGGCATGTGATCCTGCTTTTTTCAAAACAGAGATCGCCCAAGACAGACCACAAAGCACTGTCCATATTGAATAGTCATTTGGGTCGCGTTTGCAGACTCGCACGAGGCAAAGTCATTTGGAGTGGAGACAGCAGATGACGAGGAGGTTCAAAGCGGCATCACCCGTACTTAGCAACTTTCGACCACTGCGACAATCCCCAACGCCCGCGAGGCCCAAAGCACGAACAAAGTGCCAACATATGGCCATGCGCGAAGGTAAAAAGTCAAATCGAAGAAGTGCTACTCACTACTTCCAGTTGGGAGCGAGCTGACCAGCGGTCTTGTAGTAACGAGCAAGACGGTGGATACGGGACTCGATGAGAATCAAACGGAACTTGGAGTCGCAGTCTTTGCGGTGCTTCTCCATGTGCTTTCTGACAGCAACGGCCTTCTTGATAAGGTGGTAAAGGTCCTCTGGGATCTCTGGGCCGAGACCGTTGGACTTGAGGATACGCAGAACCTTGTTACCGGTCACGAAACGGACCTGGGCAACACCGTGGGAGTCACGCAGAATGACACCGATCTGGGATGGGGTGAGACCCTTCTTGGCAAGCTGAGGATTGATGAGGACGGAGACAGTTCAATATCGCATATCGTTGTGCACTGATGGTTTTCGACAGATGATCACCTTGCAGATGGAGTCAACGACCTCATCGGGGGTGGTCTTGACCCATGAAGCAGGAGTTCTGCGGTATGGGAGGGCACTCGAAGAGATACCCTTTCCTGGAGCATGCATACGACCCATCTTGCTTAGATTCTGTAATTGCGACGTTAGTGACGATGGTTCCGGATGGCGGTCGTGGCCATAGCCGTGGCGATGGGAGAGGTGGGTGCTGTATCTGCATGCACTCACGTTTTGCTTTAAAATCGAGACCGATTAGAAAAGTGCCACAACTGCACCCTATCCAACTTTGGAAAACGCACAACAGTCGAGGAACTGGAAAATGAAGAGCATGGATACTGTCGACATGGAATGAAGCAACAATGGAGCAAGCTGGTGGTGAACTAATAGATGCATGACTGAGAGCTGATCAATGCGATCGCCAGATACCAATTAATCGGTCGTGGTCCGCTTTCAAATTTGAATGCTCGAAAGCAAGAGGGAACAACATTCTTATGTTATGAAGCATGAGGCAATCTACAAAATCCTCCATTCATTTTTACATAGCAACCTCTCTAAAAAGTCTCGCGTTTAAATCTACCAACCGTTCATATTTGCCACCGACAGGTTCATTTGGCCCACTGGAATTTGGCACATCCCATTTTGGAGGTGCCAGAAACGAAAGGTTTCAGAAATGCCGAAGTAGTGACTCAGAGCGCCGAGGATAATGCAGACGTGCATAATCTGATGTGACTGACCCTGTAAAAGATAGTATATGTGAGAAGGAGATTATGACGTGAAAATGTGATCAGAAGGGGATGGATGGAATCAGAAAGAGTTCTTGAAACAAAAGAAGAGCACTCACAAAGTAATCGAAGCGTCCAGGATAAAAACGCTCGGGAATGCGACAGTGGAAAATGACTGAGCCAGACAGATTGAACATGGCCATCAAAAGAACATAGTTGAATGCAATCGATCGCTTCGTGAATTCAAACTGAACAAAAATGATTCATCAACACCCTGAATCTAAAAGTATATGCATGCTAGTACTCCTAATCAATGCTTTAGCTAGTACCCAAGAACATTAATCAGACTCTGCAACTGGATCACACTTACACCCCATACAACACGCTCGAGTGGCCAATGGGAATCAGGCCCAAGAATCCAAACGCCACAAAGAGAGAAAGCCGAAGAACCGCATATTTTGGCTTCATGAATCGCGATGAGACGTTGCAAAATATCTAATCACGCATATAAACCAGCATCCTTCCCAGAATCAACAACAAGTCCTCACTGTCGCAGCCCCAGATGCGAGAATCATTCCAAGATACGCCATCTGCACGGGCTTGTTGCAATAAAACGCGTAGTAAACGCTCGAAACAAAGCAACCGCCTATTTGAAAAACGATCCCAGCGTAGTCGGCTCGAAGACAGGCTCTGTTTATTTCCTTCGAATGGCAGCAGAGTGAGTGGAACATTGTCGATAGCGCAAAGCAGCTCGCGATGCCAATATGCCTGTTTCGAGAATGTTGAGGTGACACAGGAGCCAATCAATTGTTTGAAAATAAACACAGTTGCACTAACAACGTTGCAAAGATCAAATAGTCCTGCCAAGTAACGCCCGTCAGTCCTTCCAGTACAGCGAGATGACCCCATGAATACCCCAGCATTACAACAAAGAGTATGGTGCCAAACAGATGCGTGTAGATGTTGCCGGATTCGTTGTGCAGATATGTCCAAGATCGGAGGCAGACAAGAACGGAGGGAGTGATGGGTCTGTAGCCAGACCAGATGAAGGGTTCATGCTGGTACCAGTCGGGCATGCTTTCCCTCATTTGTAACTGCGGTGTCTGCCTCGAATGGTTCGCGTTTAATGCGCAAGAACCGCTGAGGGAGTTGGACCCCTCCTTTGGAGATTGTTCAGGCTTATCAACCAGAGTCACGTTTGAGAAGCCTCTTGCATCGACGTTGTTAGCCCTGAGTTACATCTTCGATTTCGATTGTTGTTCCTGCTGCTGGCGTGGGATCTGATTGCATGGCTGTGTTTGTATTTATTTGCGTAAAATATTTACGTAAATACAGATTTCCCGATGACAAATGGGCTTTGATGACTGATCTCGGTTAAGTTGTGGATATGTCAACTGCAACTGGCCAGAAAACATGGCAAAGAAGGCATACACAACACCGAAGCAGTCGCCTGAATCGTCAGCGCACTTTGGTTCTTGGGTCACTCTGGCATGTGAGTTCAGGCTGCTGGCATTGCTGCCACAAGCTTTTAACTTTATCCTGGACAGGGCTTGGACCTCTCTTCCGCCACGGATACAAGAATATTCTGTCTCTGGAAGACTTGTTTCCTCTTGCCGAACGTTACCATTCAACAGCCCTAATTGACCGCTTCGAGGCCGAATGGTCAAAGGCGCAGAACGCCTGTCTCCTCGCACAGGCAGAAGCCCACGCTGGGTCCTCGGATAAGAAACACAAGCCTATGGAACCTTCGATTGTCCGTATCCTCATCACCATGTTTGGTCGAGGCTTCTTTCCGATTGGACTGGTGAGAACACGCTGGCACTTATCCACAACTGCAACTTGTCTCACCACCTCGAAACAAAGCTCAAATTCATCGCAGATATTCTCAACAGCATTGCGCCCCTGTTTCTGCAAGTAATTATTCGATACGTAGCCGAGTCCAGTGGCTCGAATCCACCTCCGTTGTACATGGGCCTCATTTATGCGTTTGGCTTGTTCCTGATCAACATGACTGCCAGTACTCTGATCCAGGTCTCTACCAATTTCCAGTGTCTTACCCGCGTCCAATACAGCTGGGCTGAATGACTTTCCTTTTTCGCAACTCCCAGTTTTTCTTCTCACGGGCAACAGCTTACAGCATGTCCATGCGCGCAACTCTCACGGGCGCAATTTACAGAAAGTCCATGCGCTTATCCGGTGCTTCAAGACAGCAATTCAACCCAGGCCATATCACAAACATTATCAGCACGGACTTGATTCGGACCGAGATGTTTATTGTGCTGTTCCATTTGCAGTGGACGTTTCCGATTCAAGTTGCTGTTATTATTGGCATTCTTATTCACACGATTGGGGTTGCGGCTCTTGCTGGACTGGCGCTTCTGGTGGCAATGGTTCCGCTGCAAGTCTATGTCATCAAAACGCTCGTCAGTCTTCGAAAAACGAACGCAAAAAAGACGGACCAGCGTTTAAGGCTTACCTCCGAGACCTTGTCTTCAATCCGCGTCATCAAATTCTTTGCGTAAGAAGAATGACTTCAGATGTTGCTGGCAACTAACTCCGAGACATCATCAGATGGGAAGACTCCTTCTTGGAAAGAATCATTCATATCCGCATGGAAGAATTGAAGGCAGTCGTCTCTGGGAATATGATCCGCGCAGGCATCACAGCATCTGGATTTGCCATCCCAGTCATGGCGGGCGTTGTGACGTTTATTGTGTACTCTGTGACAAGCCCGGTCTTTGACGCGACTGTGGTTCGAAAACCTTTCTTTTAACTCACATTTGTTGCAGCCAGGCTGAACAAATATACTTATTGGTTTTCAGGTATTCACTGCCCTGGCACTGTTCAACCAACTGAGAGGACCTCTCATGTGGACACCGCAAATGATTGGATCATGGGCGGATACGCGGGTTGCTCTGACTCGTATTCATGCATTGCTCATGAGTCCAGAGAGCACGTTTGAGCCTAGTGTCGATGCAGATGCGGAGTATGCAGTAACAGTCACGCGCGGAGACTTTGTGTGGGAGTCTGCTCAAGATTCAGGAGCGCACAATGAGTCGAGCGGGTTCATTATTAAAGAAGGAGTCACCGTCGAGGGAGCTACTGGAGTCGAACCCTTTGATCGCATCACACTGCACAACATTGAACTCAGAGTTCCCAAAGGCGCGCTAGTTGCAATTGTTGGTGCGGTTGGGTCCGGTAAAAGCTCGTTGCTGAATGCGACAGTCGGGCAACTGAAGCCACTCAACTCGGACGCGAAAGTTGTGTTCAACGGGTCTGTGGGGTACGCGCCACAGACGGCGTGGATCATGAACGCGAGTCTGAGGGACAATATTTTGTTTGGACTGCCCTTTGACCAGGAAAGATATGATCGTGCTATTGATGTGTGTGCACTTAGGCGGGACTTGGAAGTGCTTGCTGGTGGAGATATGGCTGAGATTGGCGAGCGTGGCATCAATCTCAGTGGTGGGCAGAAGCAGCGCGTCAGGTGAGCTTTGATTGATCTTTATGAACTGAGATTGAATATTGTGTTCTTCCAGTTTGGCGCGTCTTGTGTACTTCAACAGCTCCATTGTTCTCCTTGATGATGTTCTTTCAGCAGTCGATGGTACCAAACGTATTAAATCCCCTCCATTGGATGCGCTGACACTCAATTACACTTTGCAGCACACGTTGGCAAATTCATATTCAACGAATGCATTTGCGGCGAGCTGAAAGACCGCACGCGTCTCCTTGTCACGCACCAACTTCATTTCGTGCCACAGTGCGATATTGTTGTGACTATGAAGAACGGCCGCATCTCCGAGTGCGGCACTTACGCCGAACTGATTGCCTCCAAGGGCGAGTTTTCGGCACTCATGACAAGTTATGGCGGTGTTGCTGAGGAGCCGGATGATGCCGATGAGGAAAAGCATATTTCAACTGAGGAGAAGAATGGCGAGATTGACCTTGCGAAAAAGCCGAATGCACCGAAGGAGTTAATGACGGTGGAAGATCGAGAAACGGGCGCAGTGAAAAGCTCTGTTTTCATCACCTTTGCAGTAGCAATGGGAGGATGGGGCGTTGTGTTTTCAATTCTTTTATTGCTGGTGCTTGCTCAGGTCAGTTCTTTCAGGAAGTAGTTTATACAGCCAGCCACTAACTCTCTCCACTCTCTCAGCTGTGCCGCATAGCAACGGACTTGTGGCTGGTGTATTGGTGCAATCGCTCTATCCCCGACTTTTCAAACGCAGCATACATGTGGACATACTTTGGGCTTGGACTGTCGCAGTCTGTTTTGATAATTGTGTTTTCGTTGATGGTGGCGATTGGAGGAACCGTTGCTGCAAAGACGTTGCATCAAGACGCGCTCAAGCGTGTGATTCACACTCCGACCTCGTTCTTTGACACGAATCCGCTTGGACGTGTGCTTAATCGGTTTTCAAGGGACCAAGATGGTAGTGTTGGATTTTATTACTTGTTTGGGCTCCTGACTTATTGGAACTTTATCTGCAGTGATCGACAACACGCTCCCAGACGCTGTCCGAATGTTCTTCATCTCGTTCGGAATGGCATTCTCCACCTTCTGCCTTGTCTCATACTCCACATCAGGCTGGTTCTTGGTCGCACTGGTCCCACTCATGGCCGCCTACTACTTCCTGCAAGACATGTATCGCCGCACAGCACGAGAGTTGAAACGACTTGACGCACTCACACGGTCGCCGTTGTACTCTCATATTACAGAGTCCATGACTGGAGTCAACACAATCCGGGCGTACCGCGAACAAGCTCGATTCATCGCCAAGACGGACATGTTGATTGATCAAAACAACAAGCCGTACTATTTGCAGCAAATTGGGGCGAGATGGCTGGGAATGCGTCTTGAGTACATTGGAAACTCGCTTGTGTTGACAACGTCGTTATTTGCTGTTATATCGAGAGTATGTTGACGTGTTTTCGATCCTGTCCACTTGGCCTTACTTTATGTCATTATTTTTAGTCTTCCATCTCGCCAGCACTGATGGGTCTCGCCTTGTCGTACGTGTTGCAAACAACCCAACTGCTCCAAATGTGTATTCGGCAGTACACTGAGGCTGAAGTACAGCTTGTCAGCATCGAACGAATGCACTATTACGCAACCCGCCTTGAAACAGAGGCACCTGGTGTTATCCAGGACTCTCGACCACCGTCCGTGTGGCCAAGCGACGGTGTTCTTGAATTCCGCAATGTCTCGATGCGATACCAGGCTGGGTTACCGCTAGTTCTGAACAAGATTTCGTTAAAAACAATGCGCCATGAAAAAGTGAGTTACGATCCCTTCCAAATGCACTGGTAAAACTAAAATCTTATGGTGCAGATTGGAGTTGTCGGACGCACAGGCTCTGGAAAGAGTTCTCTCATGCTTTCCATCTTTCGCATGATTGACTTTGAAGAGGGCGATGTTGTCATTGACGGCATATCCACAAAGTCATTGGGGCTCAAGGACTTGAGATCGCGGTTGAGTATCATCCCTCAAGACCCGATTTTGTTTTCAGGCACTGTGCGCACGAATATGGATCCATTCAATGAGCATGACGATATCACGATTTGGAGCGCATTGGAAGCGAGTGGATTGAAGGGTGCTGTTGCTGAAATGGACGGACAACTTGACGGCGCTGGTATTGTTTTCCTAATTCTGCTCAAAACCTCTTTATATCGACTCATGACCCTTAACTCATTATTCATAGTGGCGGCGGGTGGTGACAACATGTCTGTAGGACAACGGCAACTTCTGTGTCTTGCACGCGCAATTCTTCGAAAGTCGAGCCTGGTAGTTCTGGATGAATGCACCGCGAACGTAGACCTGGAAACTGACCACCAGATCCAAAACACGTTGCGGACAACCATGCGCGACGCGACCATCTTTACGGTATATAGTTTTCGGTCTTTATCCAGTTTGTTTTCCTGATGTTTTTTCATCAATTCGCAGATTGCGCATCGCTTGAACACGGTCATTGATTCAGACAGGATCCTTGTTCTCGATGGTGGAAACATTGCCGAATTTGACTCGCCGGCTGCTTTGCTGGCACAGGATGGCCTTGACGGCCGTCCTTTGAGTGTGTTTGCAGGGATGGTACAAGAAACGGGGCAGCAGAATGCGACAGCCTTGCGCGCACTTGCCTCTGAAAGTCAGAGAGAAAAACAGGAACATTTAACTATGACACGACCACATAGGGAGCTTCAATAAATAAAGTTTATCAAGTTTTGGAACAACGATAAAAATCCGTTGATGCGGCAGATGTTTATCAGTGTATGACGCGTCGATTCTTACTCTCTTTTTACTCCAGAGTCCCTTCCCTCCAACTCGCGACCTTCCAACTTTCTCAAAAAGGCTGCCACTTTTTGCATCCACATGTCGACATACTGAACCGCTTCAAACCTCTTTAAGACATCTTCCGCCTTTACAGACAGCCACACGACAAATTTCTGCACCAGCACATCCGCTTTGCCCGCAACATCAAGTCCCGCATTGAAAAATCCGGCACCGTACATAAACTCCAATCTCGGCTCACACAATCCACGACTAGGCACCCCAGGAATACTGTCCTCTCCCTCAACAAGATCCACTTCATCAAACAATTCCAAACAAAGCCTCGCCGACGCGCTGTTCGCAAGTGCAAAGTGTACGGCAGGTCCCAAAATCGGAACACACAGTGCAAGAAACAATGGACCCGTGAACCCAAGCATCACAATTTCGTTCCTTGTTAGCCATACAGATTTTTCTGCAGACGTCATGCGGCTTTTGCTGAGGTATGGTTCAACGAGTTCTCGCGCGAGGGCTCGGATTTGGAAAGCAGTGCGGAGGAGGGGTCCGCGAATGTAGTTGTGCATGTGTCGAGATGTGAGGGAAGTCATGAAGAGAAGTAAAGCGACGGGCCAGTTGAAGCGTTCGGCAGTGTACATGAATGTGGCTGTCGGCCAAGCGGCACGCCCAATGATTGGCACGAATGAGATGCATTGCACGAGGAGAAGGATTCGGAAACGGGCCCAGTATCTACCGATGAAAGCAGAGAGGGATTTGAATGAGGGTTGCCTGTTCTTTTGGTTCAAAGTTTCAGGGGATAGTTTCGAGGACGCTGATTGGGTTTCGAGACGGAATATCGTGTTTTTGATTTCGGACGTGAACAATTCGAGAGAATGATGGAATAGTTTATCCATAGGTCCTGGGAAGTAATAGCGTACGAGGTATAGGATAGCGTCTGTGTTTCAAAGTGTTCCGTCAGTGATCCTGGATTGATAAACTCAAGAGCAGACACAACTTCACATGACTTACCAGGCATCACCAGAAAGAGGCCAAAGAAGAGAGATCGAATGTATGCAATCAGAAGATCAAAGTACACTGCAGACGACGTTGACGAATACGTGTCGCCTGTTCCTACATATGCGGCACCCCACACAACCTGCACAGTCATCAATGCAAATGAGAGAATGATAGAAGCAACAACAACAACTGTCTTACATGTCGAATAATGCGGAGCGGGAGAGTCGCAATGAGCGCGAGAAGCCACAGAACAAACATGAGCGCAACGACGGCAGCAACCGTCTGTGAGAATCGCTTTCGTGCGATGGGCAAGGACAGAGACCGAATGCACCTGGGTACATGTTAGCGTGGGAGATATCGACAAATGGCAAGAGTCAATCTACCCATCCACGGCTAGCATGACTCCGTAGAACAGAAGAGTAATTGTGTTGTTGCCGCCCATCTTTGCGATGGATGCCCGCATTGTTTCTGATGCGCGCTTTCCGGCGTCGTTGCTGATTTTGTGGGACTTGCGGTGAGTAATATTTACATCGCCCTTCAGGCTTGGATTGAGTCAATACTTTGAACTCCGGCATCACAAGGCAGATGCAGCTACGGTGGGCAGTGCAAATTTATCCTCGACAATCGTTCCATCCTCTCCCGCAAAGGCATACATTTTATTGAGACGCATTTCACACAAGCATCAGCCCTCCCAGAAAGTGGGAAGCTTGTCTCCAGGCGTAAAGATACGTTCGACATTGTCTTTCGTGATGACGGCCAATCGAATAACACCGCCAGAGGATCCATCACGTGACATTGCCAGCGCAATGGCTGGTTTTACGTGCAACAAAACAACAGTTCAGCGACAAATTTGCAAGTATCAAAAGAACGCGTCCAATTCACCATTTTTCGTGAATGCAACCGCCTCCTCCTTGGTCATGTTATCCTTGTAGTGAGCATCGCAGTATCCGTAAATGTACGTTGACCCCGATCCACCAATAGCAAAAGGCTGCTTATGAATCGACCCTCCAAGTGGAATCGAGTACACAGATGGTCCGTTATGCTTGTCCCATCCTCCAACAATAATTCCTGCAGAAAGGCCATCCTTGTTCTGGTAACAGAGTTCCTGAAAGAGCGAGGCTGCAGTGTGGACGGAGGGTGGCTCGCCCTCCGTCATGGCAAACATTTGCAGGTAATACTGGACGATATCTGCGACTGCTTGAGTGTCGGCGGCAGATCCTGAGCGGCAGCAGAAGATTCGGTCATGGACGGGAGTGAGTTTGTCCGTGACTCTGTTGGCTAATGTTTATAGCGATAGAGTCAGCGAGAATGGATGTACATTGCGGGGAGATGAAAGCGCACCGATGTAGGATCCAGTGGTTGTGCGAGAGTCAGCGCCGACAATGACGCCGTCCGCGTACTGGACGGCCATGATGGTTGTCTGTGTGCTGTGGCAGTTAGCGCCTTCAACCTGCTGTACGAATATCGCTCTCTGTTACCCCCAAGTCAACTTCGCCAGGCTTCATTGCTTGTTATTTGTTATTTTTTCTTCGACGCGTATTCCGATTTATTTTACTTAGCATAAATATTTATTTATGCCGTCATAAAATGAACAGTGCGAAACGACGCCGCATTTCTCTCGCACTTCGATCGAACCCAAACTCGGCAAAGAACACTGCCCAGCTCACATCAACCACCTCAGAGACAGCCAAGGAGAAGACAACCCACACCCATACTCGTCGTACCAGCGTCGTCTCAACTCCGGCCCCATCCAGCCCATCTGCCTTTACTCATCTTCAAATACCGCAAAACCATGGGAAAGAACTGCCGCTCAGAGCACCGCTTCAACCAAGCCGTGGGAATCATCTGCCACAAACACGACCACTTCGAATAAGCCATGGAAAACACCAGTCTTGGCGTCGAACCAATCTGCTTCCAATCCGCACGCAAACAACAATTTCAGCCTTATCGCACAATCATCGAACGCGTCGAAACCGACTGTTTCGGCTGCGAAAAAGCCCTGGGAAGCTCCGTCATCGAACACCTCCATGCAACAATCGCCAGTGGTTGGAAAACTATTGGATACATCAAACGAAATTGTTGCCCCGTCGCCGGTCATCAGCCATAGATCCAATAAACCGTGGCTTCGACCTCCAGGAGGAGCTCCTACAGAATCAGCCGCTCGGAAACCGTGGTGGGAAAATTCGTCTGTTGCAAGTAAACCCTGGGCAGCTCGAAAACCTATGCCGATAGCTTGCGCGGTGGTAATCAAGTGCCCATTATGCGATGCGGTTATGCCACCCGGATCGCTGGAGGGGGTGTTGTGTTCAGCGTGCTTGGCGCTTTGTTGAGTTGTTGCATGAAGAAAAAGTAAACCGTTAATAGAATAAAATATATCGCTGAGATGACAACACGGGCAGTCTTCCTCACGTCTAAAGGTGCGCAGCCTCTCGCTTTTGTAATCCGATTCTGTACCTAATGGTAGTGATCACCAGTTACGCCGCTGTCCCGAAGAATGTTCAGCAGTCCCATTTCTCGGGCACCAGCTGGACTGTCTCCCACCACGAATTCAATACGACAGACACACCCAACACCATCAAGTGCGTTGTAATCTCAAAACTGTTGGCCTCCATGGACTGACTCCATAACTGACTTTCCAACCCCCCTGAATCGCAGTCGAACACAAATCAAAAATGCATGGCAGCGACCATTGGACATATGAGCGATACTTTTCAATTCTGACAATCCCAATTCTTGGATCTGCGATTGCATTTGGGCCAGTATGGGGATTGGATTATGCGCTGGGCGTGATTGTTCCCATCCATGTTCACATGGTGAGAGCTGCGATGCTTGGCTCATTGCCTTAACTCTCAGTGAAAGTGACGCGTTTATTCAAACGGGTGATGTTTCAAATTCCAGGGCTTCGACACAATGATCCAGGATTACGTTCCTGCTCGAAAATACGCGCTCGCGAATTCAGTTCTGTCTTGGGCACTTACAGTCACAACGGGTCTTGTCGCATACAGCATATACACGTTCAACACCGTCGATGTGGGTGTGACTGCGTTTGTGCAGCGTTTATGGACGGACGATTCAACTACGAAACTGCGGATTTCGGAGCAGGAACCGGCCTTGAAATAAAAGCGAATCTATGTGCAGCAAGAATGTATATCATGATGCATCTGCTTCTGTAGGTCTTGTTGTTTCAGTATGATCAGTTGCGACTGAGATTCTGGGCACATTGTGATCGCTGTTAAAAAGGGCAAAATTAAAGAATCTAAAATGTTTGGAGTTGGCCTCGTGCGTCCTTTGACAACCATGCGGGTCGGAGTATCCCGCTTCCACTCTGGTACGTTGCTAAGTATGGATGTACTGACTGCGAGTGGCCCCTTACCCTCCGACTGCCTCACAGCACCATCCTCCTTCTTCGCAAAGTCAGCGAGAGCGCTCTCTGCCAATGTCGAAACTGCTCGTGCCTCTAACGCTGGTGAGGCTCTGCTCCAATCGCCTCTCAATCATAATGTCGCTTTTCTGACCAACTTGCGCACCCCATCATTTCGAAATCGAAAACATCTCGCCTCGCATACAATATCAGCTGACTTGTCCCAAAAGTCCAAAATGCACGGATCATACCACTGGAACGGCGAACGGGCTCTCTCAGTTGTAACAATCCCGCTTGTGGCATCTGCACTGTTTGTGGGACCAATTCCTTTGGTGGACTTTGGATTGGGACTTGTTCTGCCACTGCACACGCACTTTGTAAGGATATCCTTTTCTGTTGTTGTTGTTTCTCGAATTGCGAGCATGTGATTTTCCATCAGTGTCTGAAACGCGTTGTGGTAATGAACAGGGATTCGACACGATGGTCCAAGATTACGTCCCTCAAAGAACCTATGGCGCACTCAACTCAATCTTGACGTGGGGTCTGAGACTCGTGACGGGAGTGGTCATGTACGGATGCTTCCTCTTCAACACAACAGATGTGGGTATCACCGCGTTTGTGAAGAGACTCTGGACGGGAAAGCTTTAAATCGCCAAGTCCGGAAGTATTTGTGTTTACGAATAAGCGGCCCATCCTTTGTGTTGTTGGTGTTCAATAAAAACCTCGATAAAATCACTGATAAAATCAAACATGACGGACAAGGCGGCAAGGGAACCGATCGAGTCGCTGGAGCGAAAGATTCTTCACACCATCAGCACACTTCAGAAGATAAGTCTGACGACGTTCGACTACCAGCCCGACTCTGTGCCGGTGCTGCACAAGCGAATGTAAAAACGCTGCTTCAAGGATTAATAAAGAAGAAGCTCACGCTCGTCATCGCACGCACAGAAACCAACTCACGGGCCACTTGGCGGAAGTGGGACGAGTGGTGCAGAGAGTGGACACCAACATCCCGTTCAACGTTGTTGAGTTGCGTGGTGCCGCTTGCTGGAGAGAATTGGATGTGTGCTAATGCCAACGTGCGCGCAGGTTCATTGAGCAGGGCGGGAACCCCGACACATACACACGCGATGCGACGCAGGTCCTTGTTGACAAGAACCAGAAAACAAACGGAAGGATCAAGGCCGTTTCGGTGAGTTCAAGTTGTGCTTGGCCCCATTAACTGTCTGACCTATCTCCACCCCACTTAGCAACTGCATGACGCACTCTTGGAAGAGCTGCGCAAGAACTACCCTGACCTACACAGCGAGTACCAGCAGACTCTGGATCTCAAATAATAAAGACTTGTCACTTTTTTACTCCCCATAAATCCATAAAGTAAAGTGATGAACTCGGGCTTCCGCGCATTCCGCCGAGCCGCAACACACTCGCCCAAGTCGTTCTTTGCAAAGGGTCCCGCTCCAACGCCCTTTGCATCCTTTGCGGGCCCATCAGCCAGCTTCTCATCATCCACAACACAACCATCGAACCCTGTCTTTGCGTCAATAGCATCCAGCGCAACCGCTTCTCTATCCACGGTACGCGCATGCATGTGTAACTCGGCAGCTTCTTTTTACTAAGCCCTATTCTCGGACGTTCTTCAGACGCCGCTCATCCGAACCGGTGCATTCTCACACCGCACGAGTCTGAACCTCCTCGGAAATGTGATCTCTTTCAGCATGGATGATGGGGTATAACATCCTTTTTGTAGGTTCTATCAACGTGAACGCAACCTACTTTTCTTTTTTCTCTGATATTTTGTGTGTGCATGTGCATCGAAAGGCTAACATCCGAAACCTCCCCACTTCCTTCTTACTCTTTCTCCCACTCCCTCCCTTTCCTTCCCTCTCACTCACCAAAAACAAAAAACTCACGAAACTCGTGCCAATGTGACTCTTCTTGACTTGATAACCGTGTTTGGATATGACGACCTCGTGACGAACTTTTCGCGCATTCAAAGGGCTGATACGCCGTGTTCTAATATTCTTTGGAGGGATGAGGCCCGTGTGGGTGTTAATTTTACATGTGGGGGACAACAATACAAGCTGTTCTGTTGGACTGATATTTTATACTCCGGCTGAGGGTGTGACAGATAAGATCCGCACCGGTGTTCGTTGAATAACGCACATGGACACTTGGGTAAAAGCAGGAACCGATCCCCCACTCAAGCGGCAAAGAGACGGCCCGGGGTCAGAGAGAGCGAGGAGACCAACCAGCACACACGTACCCAAGTGACACTCATCCCGATCAAGAGCCTCGAAAGCGGACTTGCGCGACAACTTCCAAACCTCCGATTTCCACAATTTTCCTACTAATTGCAAGGTTCCTCCTTCTCATTGCACACAGAACTCAAGAAATGCTGCCCAGCTTCAAGACTCTTGTTGCGGCATGCACACCTTCACATCCACCGAACTTTCATTCCAAAATAGCGCCCATCCCGCCGTTCCCCCCAAGCGAAACCACATTTGACATCGCATCACATCCAACTCATGGGCTCATTACCCCAACAATGGAGCGGGCCATCCCATCCACTCATTCGGCCAACGCTATATCCACGTCAATTACCACACCTCTTTCGTCGCAGTTATCTTCTGTGCTGTCGGTGCATGCTGTGAAGCAGGCTCCTAGTGAGTCAGCAGTGTCACCAACAAGTGCTTGCACATTACTGTCAGCAACTCAGCTGTCAATATACCCATCCAACGACTATGAAGACGGGTGGCGCTCGTTCAACAAGTTGCACTTCTTGATTGACGGCATTGATGACCCACGCGAACAAGTGGGACAAGTTTCCGAACCAAGCCAGTCAGCAAACCGCGTAGCATCAATACCAGATGCTTCTTCAACTCTGAATCAACCTATCCACCAACCTGTGAGCCCCACGCAGAATTCGTCTCCAGCGGAAAAGATAAACCAAGCTAAAGTCCAGGACTCTGAAGGAACATACAGCGCTCCACCTTCTGAGATGGAAGACTCCAAAAACGAACGCATCTATGCTTGTAAATATCCTGGTTGCGACAAACATTTCTCGTATCTTTCCATTTTGAAAGTGCACGCGCGAGTTCATACCGGCGATCGACCGCACCAATGCCAACTGTGTGACAGTAGCTATACGGTAACCACTCTTGCTTTTCTTTTGAGTAGCTTCACTTGTGCTGATTGACATCGCTTCTACATTTGTAATCTGATTGGTCAATTTAAATCAGACATCATCACGCCTCAAGATCCACATTCGCAGCCACACAAACGAAGCACCATACGAGTGCCGGCACCCAGACTGTGGCAAAAGGTTCAAAAGCAACAGCAACCTTTCTCAGCACAACCGGGTGCATCTGGATCCTCATGAGCGGCAAGTTCTGAATGCGTCCAACAAACGCACTGTCGCGTGTCTAGAGTGCGGGAACCTGTACAAGACTGTTAAGTCCATGGACCAGCACATGTGGCGCGAGCACAAGCACGTCTTTCATAAATATTGAATATAAACAATTTTTAAATAAACTTAAAATCAAGAATATATATGCACAACACCACCACCTCAAACCGAGGCACGCAACGGACAACGGAAAACGGGCGACGGAAATCTCTCGGCGGATTCTTGTCCAAGATTGGACGCCTTTTCAACGCAAACTCGGCTGCTCCGAAACGGGTCCAATCCACCGCCACCAGACACCCTCATCCAAGTGATTCGACACCACTCCCACCTAGTCAGCCAGTCACATCGAACGACGGTATCGAAGTAGAGCTGCGGTTTGTGAGCGTTCGAAATTTCTGTTATTTCAAGCTGATGTGACTACACTCAGATCCACACACTCGACGGACACTTTTACTTCGCGCTCGCGCTTCGACAATGATAATGACAATGACTCAATATCGATCGCATCTTCATCGTCGTATTTTAATCCGGAAGGCAGAGATCGCAATCGAAATGGATCCCACTCAGTGAACTTGTCGGTCGAATATCCCTCTGGAAGAAGACGAAGAAGAAGACGCGGAAAAAAAGGAGGGACTAGGTTCGTGAACCGTTTTCCTCGTGCTTTTCGTCAACGTCGTGAAACTGAAACCACAAAACCAAATTTCTCAACTCAAAACGCCAGCAGCAGCCGCCCCAACGCCGCAAGAGACCCATCTATTCAATCAAAAGACAACAGCAGCGCAGCTTCAGCTTTCCTTGAAGAATCAATTCCTGGCAATATACCCTCGCCAATGCCACATCAACCCTTTCTGTCGCCAAACACGCAAATGCCACCAAACAGGGTCGTGTCGTTTACGCCCGATGTCCCTCAACAGGCATCACCCATGACGACGAGTTTCAGCAATTTTCCTCAACCTGTTTCATCGAGTGGCGCGTCAATCATGTCCGCAGCTTCCATCCACAACCCCGAATCATACACATTTCGAAACTCATCGTTGGGAAATCGGCCACCCTCCATCGCATCAACTACCAATACAAGCTTGAGATATTATGGAACAGGGCCGCGCAGTATACATTCTCAGTACAATAACATCATTGGATCGAATCCTGCCCAAGGCGCCTCTGCTGGCGGCGGCGCCGGTGGCGCAAGCAACAGTATTTACACGCAGCATTTCCATCCTTCAGCTGACAATGCGTCAATTCGAGGGATACCACCTGCAACTATAATAGAACGTGCCGAAAAGGAACGCGAACGAGATAGAAAGGGATACGGGAATGGAGGTGGGATCAACGACGTTTTTAGCGTTGTGAGCGTTAGAACTGCTCTCAGCTTCGGGGAAAAAAGTGGTGTCGCTGGGACCTTGGATTCCCGCAGCGTGTGGAGTGTGGGCAGTGGATGAAGTCATTGTCCTTGTTGTGTTTGGGAATACAGTGGCCAGTTTTTAAAGTGCCCATTCAATAACATCTGTGATCAAAGCCATGATATGATGATGATGAAATCATTGACAGATGATGCCTCCTCTCTTTCTGCAATATGTTTATATACTATCATCTAAATCTCATTTCTCGAAAGAAGCCATGTTACGGAAGTAGTCAGGAGCTCGATTGCAGCTTCAAGACTGGGAGAGGACTTGAGAGGAGTTGAGAGAGTTAAGAGATTATTGAGAGACTTCTCTTTATTGAATCAAGAAAGGCCTTCTTAAATAGCCTTTGTGGCAAATGTAAGGAAGACAACAGTGGCACTTGAAATGATAGAAAAAGTAATAACGAAGACGCGATCGTGTCTGGGGAGTGTTAGAGTGTTGGAATTGCTGTGAGTAAATTTTGTGTCTGTGGGAATTTTGATTGGCGTGGCGAAGCTTCTGGACGTGCGTGACGGAATCTGTAGATTACGTGACACCCGCCTCCAAGAGCGTACGTGATGAAAAGGGGAGTGAACTTGGCGGAGGTTGGTCTTGCTTGACGCGTTGTATGAGTTCTGGAGTCACGTTTAACCAACAGTTGTAGACAGGGTGGTGGTCTTTCCATTGGATGAGGACTTGCTTGTGACCGTCGAGAATACGAGAAGAGAGGACTTTGTCAATGACGCGTAAAGCAATGGGCTGGTTGTCAAGAGGATGTTTGGCTGTGTCAAAGAAGTAAGGTCGAAGTTTTTCAGGGTGGAAGACAGGGTGGACTCCCCAATCTGTGGGAAGAGCTAGCTTGCAGGACGGGACAGGTCCGACAAGTTCGATGATCTTGTAGGGGCCGGAGTACTGTTCAGAGAGCTTGTTGGTCTGTCGGTATCGAAGGTTGGGAGGCTTGAATTCCTTGGCTGAGACAAGAACTAAATCTCCAACTTTGAAGGGGGATTCGAGGCGCTTGCGATTGGCGATGGCAGCGTACTTGTCTTGAGAGTCACGAACTCGATCCTTGGCAACTTGGTATTCTGCGCGGATGTCCTTGATAGAGAGGGAGGTGTCAGGCGGGAGGTTGATGTTGATCATGGAGCGAGGGTGGCGACCGTACTTGAGGAAGAAAGGTGTGTAACCAGTACTTGAATTGACTGTATCATTGATCCCAAATTCGATCTTCGGTAGGTGGATGTCCCAGTCGTCTTGGTAGGGAGCAACAAAGTGTCGTAGTGCTTGGAGGATCCAGTCGTTCTTTTGTTCTGTCTGGCCATCAGTTTGAGGATGGGAAGAGCTGGAGATCGTCAGCTTGATTCGGAGGGACTTGCAGAGTGCTTGCCAAAAGTTGGAGGTGAACTTGGTGTCTCGATCAGAGATGAAATGGACTGGAATACCATGGTGCGGGAAGATGTGAGTTTCGAAGAGATTGGCAATATCGCGTGCAGTTGAGGTGGTGTGGCATGGGATTAATCTTGTTCATTTGGTTCCAGAGTCGACAACTACCATGAGGGCATCGTATCCTGACTTAGTGAGAGGGAGCTTGGTCATGAAGTCCATGGAGCAAGTGTGCCATGGGAAGGGCGGGACGTCGTGAGGCTGGAGGAGTCCATAAGGGGCGTGGCGTGCTACCTTGAGGCGTTGGCAGTTATCGCAGTTCTGGCAGAGTCGCTGGACATCGCGATGAAGTTTTGGCCAGTGGAAGTATCTGGTGAGGCGTTCGGAGGTGCGTTCCCAGTTGTTGTGGATTGCTGGACCGTAGGAGTGAGCTTTCTTGAGTAGCGAGTTGCGGAGAGGGGCTGGAATGTAGAGTCTTGCGTGGGTTTTGTCAACGTAGTGGAGGAAACCGTTGCGGAGTCGATATCTTGAGATCTGAGGGAGGAGGTGCTTGGGAGCCTTGGATGGGTCGTGGTCGTAGGTTTCTGGGTCCAGTGGGTCAACTAAAAACTGCGCTATTTCTAAGAACTGGGGGTCGGTAGTGTTCATGTCCTTGATATCGTTCATGAGGTATCAGTGATGGTCAGGGTCGTGGTGTTGAGCAGGAGGTAAGATTCTGGGATCTGGACGGTAGAATGGACGGTGTTTCCTTGGAGGTTGACTTGAACGGAGGCATCAGTTGCGAATCTTCTTCTTGACAGTGCGTCAGCAATGGTGTTCCACTCCCCCGGAGTCCACTGGATCTGGAAATCGTAGGCCAGCAGGTCGGCTAACCAGCGATGGTGGACAGGGCGGAGCTTGGGTTGGGTGAGGATGTGGCAAAGGGACTGGTGGTCGGTAAAGGCGAGGATTTGATTGCCATGAATGTAATGGCGAAAATGGTTGAGGCATTCAACAAGAGCGAGGATTTCGCCCATGTAGGGGTGGTACTTGGATTCTTCTGGCTTGAGCTTGCGGGAGTAGTAGGCAATGGGCTGGTCAGTTCCGGTAGAGTCTGGTTGGGCGATGTAGCCACCAATGGCGCGGGCGGACCAGTCGGTGTAAAGATGGACAGGAAGTTCAGGGTTGAAGATGGCGAGCCATTCTGGAGAGGCGAGGATCCGTTTGATGTTGATGAAATGGCTGCGGGCTGTGTCATTCCACTTGTCGGAGAAGGAGGTAGTCTTGTGGTCACGGAGGATGTCTGAGAGAGGCGCAATGAGGGCGGCGTGGTGCTTGATAAAGCGATGGACGGTGTTGGCGAGTCCCAGGAAGGAACGAAGTTCGGAGTAGTTGGAAGGTTCTTCAAAGTCAGTGATGGAGCTGGTTCTGGATGGTAGGACAGAGATGGAACCTCTAGCAATCCAATAGCCAAGGTATTCGAGTTCTTGCTGGAGGAAGGAGCACTTGGAAAGGCGAACGTGGAGCTTGTTGGCTTGGAGGCGTTGCAGTACTTGGTCTATGTGCTTGAGGTGGTCTTCGAGGGTCTCGGAGAAGATGAGGAGGTCGTCAATGTAGACAGTGAGGAAGGCGTCAATGAAGTCACGGAATATGGAGCTGAGGGTAGTCTGGAATACGGCGGGAGCATTTGCAAGGCCAAAGGGCATAACGACCCATTCGTAGTGGCCATACTTGGTGCGGAAGGCAGTCTTGTGGATGTCGGATTCTTGGATGCGGATCTGGTGGAAGCCGGAGGAGAGGTCGATCTTGGTGAAGTACTTGGCTTTGGAGAGGCGGTCGAGGGACTCGAGGATGTTTGGGAGGGCAGCGCGATTCTTGACGGTGAGTTTGTTCACGGCGCGGTAGTCGAAGACAAGGCGTAGTTTATCCTTTTGCTTGACAAAGAAGACAGGAGCTCCGTAAGGGGAAGTGGAGGCTCTGATGCGTTGGTGCTTGAGGAGGTAAGTGATTTCTTCTTGGAGGGCCTTGAGTTCTGGGGCGCTCATTGGGTAGATTGGTCGGTAGGGAGGGCTGGAGTTAGCAGAAGGATCTACATCGATCTTCATGTCGGTAGGTCTGGATGGCGGTAGGCCCTCGAATGGGGCAAAGACATCTGGATATCGGTCCACGATCGTCTGGAGGTTTGGCGGGAGGGAGGTACGTATAGATTCGTCGGCTCTGTCACTGTTGGACATAGTAACCTTTATCTTTTGAGGCAGGATGGCTCCGAGGAAATCGTCGGGCTGGAGGGTCTGGAGGAGATTGATGAATTGCTGCGCGGTAAGGACTTCTGGAGAGGAACGTGGAGAACGGCATTTCCAGCTGTGTGGACCAATGCGGACATGGTTTGTTGGCCAGTCAATGGAGGGATTGTGGGCATCAAGCCAGTCTTTTCCGAGGATCAGGTCGTATGCGAGGTCAGGGACAGTAGTAAAAGAACGGTAGTCTTGGAAAGAAGTATTGTTTATTTTCACTTGTAGAGGCTCAGTACGCTGGCCTTTAACAACAGAACCGTTGGCAAGCTTGATCTTGCAGGCTTGAGGAACGAGGGACTTGTTTTGGAGGAACGGCAGGCTTGAGTTGATGAAACTTGGATTGGCTCCAGAGTCAATGAGGATGGAGATGGGGTGTTCATTGATGGTACCTTGGCAGACGAGGAGGCCGGGACTGTCGGCGTAGGGCGTGGAGTGCTGGGTCTGGACTTGGAACAGGGGAAGCTTGGGACAGTGGACTTGAACGGAAGGAGCAGGGACAGTAACTGGGGTCAGGTGGTCGGGTGGATTGTCAAAGGGGAGGGCAGAGAACCAATTAGAGTTCGACTTCGCTGTCTGCTTCTTCACCTTCGGCTTGAGTTGAGGCATTGTTAATTCTGGCTGGGGGCTTGGTGGCAAGCTGGGCTTGACGGTTACGGAGTTTGGAGCAGTGGTCGGTATCGTGGTCTTTGGCTTGACAGTAAACGCACCAGCCATTGGAATGGTAGAGTGCTTTCTGTTCTGGGGTGAGACGTGGGTAGGGTGTTGTTTGCTGAGTGTTCCCAAGGTCCATCGGGTCGTTGGTTTCAGGGATGGCTGTTTTGAAGGAGTGGCCTTGGGCTGATCGAAAGGACTGATTGGTTGAAGCGCGGGACGTGGAGGCCGTTGAGGGGTTCTTGCGGATTTCAGCGGCGTTGCGTTTGTTGTGACGGAAAGTGAGGTCATCAAGTTTTTCAGCTTCTTGTTGGAGGTGGTCAAGGTCTTCGTCGATGGCAAAGATGGCTGGGTTGGTACGGATGTGGAACTTGAAGCCTTGGAGGTACTTGACGCAGAGATGCTTGACTGGGTACTGGACACTTGAGGCGGCGATAGCAGAGACGAGTTCATTGAACTTGGAGGTGTAGAGGGTGGCTGAGCTGGTCTGTTGGAGGTCTTCCATGGCTTCAATGGCTTGCTTGAGAGTGAGGTGGGAACCAAAGGCTTTCTGGATCCAGGCGGCGTAGTCATTCCAGGTCATGTGGTGGCGTTCTTGTTCAGGGAAACGGCGCCAGGCAACACATGCAGTTTCAGAGAGACCAGAGGAAACAAATTGGACGTAGGTAGGCTGGTTCTGTTGGGTCAGGTCATTGGTGGAAGGAGCAAAACCATAGAGGGTACAGATTTCACGGGAGCGTTCGAGGTAATCATCGAGGTAGTTCTGGATTTCGTGAGCGGGACGGTTGCGGTGGTTCCCAGAGAAGATGAGGGGCTTGACAGCTGGCATTCTGAAGAGAGGCAATGGACGTTGGATGGTGGCAGGAGGTTCGCTTGGGGTGGTCTGGACTGGTACTGGAGGTGTGCGGAGGGCTGCTACTTCGTTGTAGAGGTTGTGGAGGGCTTCACGGTACTCGGAGAGTTGGTCTTCGTACCTCTGGATTACTGCTTGAAACTGGACTTGGACTTGTTCACTTGGGGCTTCTGGATTCATTTCTTGATTCGTGATGGGACGCATTTTTCTTGGGGTTTTCTTGGAGGTCGGTAGTTACTTGGAGGAATTTGCCGATGCTACCAATTGTTACGGAAGTAGTCAGGAGCTCGATTGCAGCTTCAAGACTGGGAGAGGACTTGAGAGGAGTTGAGAGAGTTAAGAGATTATTGAGAGACTTCTCTTTATTGAATCAAGAAAGGCCTTCTTAAATAGCCTTTGTGGCAAATGTAAGGAAGACAACAGTGGCACTTGAAATGATAGAAAAAGTAATAACGAAGACGCGATCGTGTCTGGGGAGTGTTAGAGTGTTGGAATTGCTGTGAGTAAATTTTGTGTCTGTGGGAATTTTGATTGGCGTGGCGAAGCTTCTGGACGTGCGTGACGGAATCTGTAGATTACGTGACAAGCCACAGCATCAGTGGTTTAGTGGTATAATTATCGCCTGCCACGCGGTAGTCCCGGGTTCGATTCCCGGCTGATGCACTTTTGTTTTTTTGGTTGCGCACACAACATCGCAGCTGTATTGCGGTGAAACAAGATGAGATGATCACAACAAAATTCAGCCTACCCTCAGTCAACAGTCAATGCTTCCAAAAACGCATACTTTCTGCGATTGCATGTTTACTCCTGCTTGCCCTATGCAAATCATGAGATCCATGGCTACCTTCGCGTTCTTTCTAATAATCTGCATTAATATTCTCAGATCTTTCAGCCATATCGAATTGGGTCTTTGCTTGTGGTGCAGGCAGTAGAGTCAGCTGGCGTAGACTCAACAGGAAAATCCCGCTTCTTTCCGCGCCTAGGGGGAAGCAGGTAACCGCAGCTGAATCCGCATGTGCAACTCTTCTACGGTCTCACGTCAAACTGGTAAATTTCACGGATTTAGCTGGAAAAGAGAAGGTCCGCTCTTGGGGAAATCCTTACTTGGCCCTCTTACTTAATATTGGAGCAGATCGTCACTGAATCGCGTCCATTTCGGGAGCAGGGTTGAGCGCACTTCATCATTCGGACTCACAGACAGGAAGGCGTTTGACAGAAACCAGAACCAGTGGAAACAAGTTGCCCATCGTCCGCAAGAAATGAATTTGAACTCGATCAGAATCAGCTTCAGAGGATGAATTCCCCGCGCCTGCCGCGGCTTCATTTCTTCGTCTCGAAAATGCAGGCTTCAACCGCGCGTTACCCATAATTTCGTGTTTGGATGCGCGGATGCCAGGATTCGGCACACGATATGTGGAGGTAAC
Organism: Chytriomyces cf. hyalinus JEL632; assembly: GCA_025435555.1. Lineage (NCBI taxonomy): Eukaryota > Fungi > Chytridiomycota > Chytridiomycetes > Chytridiales > Chytriomycetaceae > Chytriomyces > Chytriomyces cf. hyalinus JEL632. The sequence continues at coordinate 6,175 of JAIWWG010000162.1, read as the reverse complement.
TCGAGTTTGGTTTCCATAATATCGTGACAATGAAGATTGATGTTGTCTGATCCTTCCATATCACCGTAATATGCGTGTCAGAGCCGCGGAGGTTCCTCAAAGCGTTTTTGTGAAAAAAAACAAAAGTGCATCAGCCGGGAATCGAACCCGGGACTACCGCGTGGCAGGCGATAATTATACCACTAAACCACTGATGCTGTGACATGTGTAAGATAACTGACATTAATATCATGTGATTAGAATCTGAAAGAATAATCCGTCTTCTCTGATTTAAAACAATTCACTTTGGTGAAAGCACCTCAAGAAACTGGTATGGCATAGCGCATTGCCAGCATCGTGCCCTGCTCATGAAACTGTGAAGAGTTCTCTGCAGCGAACTGGTTCGTCCAAATCTTTTTCCACATTCCCAATGGCCATCGACACAAGACCGATCGGAACAACCAAAACGGGCACATGCACGCACTGCAAGACTAGCGTCGAATACATACCCACCAAATCCATCCACGACACGTTGAAATGCTTCAAATGCGGGTCAGAGTTTGCATGCACACCGTCAAACTCAAAGGGTGTTCAAAGGTGCTCATGTGTTGGAGCAATGATCGCATCGTTTCAAGAGTTAACCCACAATCTATCAAAACAGACACACAGTACTATGACATTCTTGGTGTCTCGCCTGATGCCACGCCTGCTGCGATCAAGAAGGGGTACTACGCCATGGCCATGAAGTGGCATCCAGACAAGAACGATGCCGCAGAGGCTGAGGCAAACTTTAAACTAGTTTCAGAGGCGTATCAGGGTAAGATGATGATAATGATGGGGCTGTGATCCCGACTCTTGCTGACTGCTCGTGCGTCTAGTTTTGTCTGATCCGGCAAAGCGCTCAAGTTACGATCGAATCGGTAAGCCAAGCAAGGACGCATCCGGTGGCGCACCATTCATGGATGCAAATGAGTTCTTCAGGCAGCAGTTTGGAGGCGAGCGATTTGTGGACATCATTGGGTGAGTTGTTGTGTTTGCACATGGGTCGCTGACACTTAACACACTCTTATCTCCGACTACGCAGCGACATTTCTATAGCACAGGACTTTCAGGAAATCCTCACAAAGTCTGATGGAAATGCGCAGAAGGCGCAATCAAACCAGCCCGAACTCTCTCTCCATGAACGCGTCCAAATCCGAGCGCAACGCGTGAAAAGGCTCGGCGACACCCTTGCAACCAAACTCACAGCTTACACGGATGCTTTCCCAGTCTCGGACACTGCAACACCGACCCCGCTCGCGCATAGCGGCATTTCTTGGTCCAGCGCACAACTCGATTACGATATTTACGGGGACACTGAATCGCCGCGGTCCAAAGCGCTTGCCGCCTTTCGTGCAAAAATTTCTGAAGAGGCGCAGCAGTTGAAGCAAGAGTCGTTTGGTGTGGAACTGCTGCACGCCGTTGGATTCACTTACAGTCTCAAAGCCGCACAAGCACGGGCAAAGCTGGACGCCAAAATGGGAGACAGTATGGTCAAACGGTGGATGGGCGCCGGAAACTCATGGGCCAGTTTTGTGCGTGAAAAAGCGCACATTGCCACGGAAACTGTTGGGACATTTAAAACTGCAATCGATTTGCAGTCTTCATTTAGCAAGATTCAGGAAATCGATAAACGAAAGGAGAACGATGCAGACACTGCTGCTTCAGGAACCGGAACCGCGAATTCGCATAAATCCAAGGCTTCTTCGCGGTTACCCGAATCTCTTGCAGAAGGGCCACGCGGCGCAGACGGCTTGACAGATGCTGAGAGAGAATTTCGCGCGTTACTCGAAAAGGAAGCAGCTGCAAAGGGAATGGAGGCGCTTTGGCGTGGATCCAAGTTGGAAATTGAAAGTGTTCTCAGGGACGTTTGCGATTTGGTTCTATCGGAGACTGAAGTGAAAGACGTTGAGATTTTACAGAGGCGTGTTGAAGCGCTTGGAGTGATTGGAGAAATTTACACGGGAGTTAAAGCAGATGAGGAGGAGGTTCCCGCATCTCCGCCGGCGGCATGACTTAGTTCTAGGAATTTGGCTGATTCGCAGGGTTGAAATACACAACCATTATATATTTTACGGATACCTTCAATCATCGAATCGAACTCATCAGTATGCGCGGCAGTTAAAAACAGTCACAAGACTGATTTGTTTTATTGAATCTAGACATCCAATGTATTCGCCAAGGATGTGTGTGAAAAAAAGGAGATGGAAATGGAAGAAAATTATGCGCTGTCTTGGTCGCGCTTCAAGTAACCCCAGCAAGTGTTTGGTTTGAACCAGCAGTAGAATGGCGAGCGTTTAGCCACTGTCACAGAGTCGCGTTTGGCTTGTACGGCAGTCTCGATAACCATCTCAGAGTCGCGTTTCAAGTATCCCCAGCAAGTGTTTGGCTTAAACCAGCAGTAGAATGGAGAGCGTCTGGCGAGAGAGGCAGAACCACCAGCCAGAACTGCAAGCGTTTCATCGACCAGACATTCCTTGTTCTCATCCATAAAGCACCATGGAGCGGTAGCACCTGGAGCAGCGTCGTTCGAAAGTGCGGATGTGCAAGCAAACTGAGTGTCGATGAAGCACCTATGAGTGCTGGGTCTTTTCGACTGGCGCAACTTCGTTTGAATCGGTGGCAGAGACAGATTCAGAATCACGCTTCAAGTATCCCCAACACGTGTTTGGTTTGAACCAGCAGTAGAATGGAGAACGTCTGGCAAGGCTGGCAGATTCATCACGCTTGGCCTCTTCGATAGTCTCCGAGTCGCGCTTGAGGTATCCCCAACATGTGTTTGGCTTGAACCAGCAGTAGAATGGAGAACGTCTCGCGAGTGGGTTTCCAGCGGAGGCGGAGGTTTCCTGCATGGCTAGGACAGCCAAAGTCTCATCCACGAGGCAAGCACGGTTCTGGTCAACAAAGCACCATGGAACTTGGTTGTTTGGCAAGTCTGAGGCAGTTGGCGCGGAAGTGCAGGCAAACTGGGTGTCAATGAAGCACCACTCGCGTTGAGACTCGGTGACGGCGGTAGCGTTGAGGGGTGCCGCGTTGGTGAAGACAGGAGCAAGGACAATTGCGACGGAGGCGACAGTGTTCAAGAGCATCTTTGTGTTGTTGTTGGTTGTTGGTTGGTGTACTGGTAGGTTGTCACATCGCAGGCTGGGCATCTTATACTTCTTTGCTTGATGAAGGGGGGAATTTTCAAACGCGACATTTTTTCTTCACGGACCATTGATGGCCATTCAGTTGGAGCTACCATTGAAATGCACTTGCTGGTTGCGATGGCCACAAAATAGTCTCGTTTCAACTAAATGCGCTGCCACTTTGGGGAAGCTGGTGCGCTCAACGATACGGTACACACTGTATAATTTGGTCACATGGCCTTAATCCGAAAATAAAATAAAGGATTCAGCGCTAGCCGTGAGTTTTCGCCCTTGTTTTCCAGTGGGGAGACACGAGGATCCCACCAAAAAGATATAAATACGTTTCGAGACTAGTTCTTCCAGCTTGGGTTAGATTATGCTTCCATCTGGAAATTGCTTAATGCAGGATGAGATTATACGAAACTGCTTAATGCAAGTCATATCTTGAATATTGTACACAGGACGGTAGTACTGAAAGCTGAGTTGAATCTATTTAAGACCGGTGGTTCTCCACTGTTTTCACAAACTTCGCCCGAAATGGAAACACCCAACAAAGCATCCAGCACATTGCTGGAACGGCTCCGAAAGGATACCGAACACGCTGATGTGGATCTTGTGTTTGAAGGTGGCGTTGTGTTGACTGCCCATGCGAATGTGCTTGCCTTGGCGAGTGATTACTACAAGGAGGCCCTCTCCGAAAAGTGGACACATGGACGACATGCCAATGAAAGTTATGAAACGGGAATTTGCAAGGGGCGTTCAAAGTTGTCCCCAAAGGCCAACAAGGGACAAGCAGCTACGAAATCCACTTGCAGGAAAATCACCCTACGCCACGCAGACGTTGATGCTGAGACAGCCAAGATTGTTCTGGATTACTTGTACTTGGGCGATGCGGATATTCCACCGTCGCTCGTTTCCAGCTTGATTGCCTTTGCGGACGAAATCCTTGTTGTCAGCCTTGTGCAAAAATGCGTTGATTACCTTGTGAACGAAAACAAACTGTCATCGGAACACGCGCTCGAATGTTACGTGCAGTTTGACAGGGTGCACGCGCATGTGAACAGCAAGTCGTATGCCCTCAGCAAAATGCAGCAGAACCTGCCGTATTCTTTGGAATGTGGCCGAGGGGTGTTGGCGCAAATGAACGAGAAAGATGTCGAGACGCTGCTGTTGTTCGAAAGGCTTGAACCATTAGATCGCTGGAGAATCCTGATTGCCTGGTGCAAAGCCTGCCAAAACACGCCAAGCGACCTCTCCCTGGAGTCGAAACTTCCACAGGGATTTCGTATTATAACAGGCAGCGAGTTGATAGAGCCGTTGCTGGCCGTGGTGGAGCTGATTAAAATCCCTGCGATACACGCCAATTTGCTGGAACCATTTCAAGTTCTGCTTCCGAAATTTGCGCAGGATATGCTTGCATTCCACTGGAAAAGGAAAACGCGATCCGGAGGGAACCAATGGAAGGCCACACACCAGAGCCTGATGGAGATCATGCGCGAAATCAAGCGATACCTTCCAGTCGCTTTACCTGTCTCACAGTGTTGCTGCCGATCCGGTTCTCTTGTTTCATGGAAAACCAGGCAAAAGCATAGAAAGGGACCTGTACGAGGCATGTGAAGATCGCCCGAACACACTCACACTTGTAAAAATCAAAAATGGGAATATTTTTGGAAGATTTTTCACCAACGAATGGTCGAGTTATTCGCGGAGGGGAGTTGTCCATGCGTCATTCATGTTTGTTGTCGGGCCCAATGGGCCGTTCCGGATTTTGCCTTTTGGATATCTAAGCCACGGACCACCGAATTCATGTGGATTGAATCTCAGCTGGTTTATGAAGGAATTTGCAAAGACTGCTGAGACGCACAAGGATATCTTCTCAGGGTTTGGCGACGGAGAAAGATGCGCATTCATCAGACAACTGTCAGCGGTTGAGAGTGATTGCGGTGCGATTGAGTATATCGCGGTGTACCACATCAACTGATGAGCGTGTTCTTTGTGCACTTGTTCACAACAAACAATTTGGAATAAATATTGCGAGAAATCGGTGTTTGTTGGTAAAAGTGACACAAAACAAAGATCAAGAATTGACGGCGTTTCCGTTCAAGATGAATAAATTTTTATGAACTCAGATTTGGGAATGCCACTCTTCTCTCCAGCATTGCCTCCCAGCCAACTAACTGACTGATACGAACCCCCGCATCCATCGAGATAGTCTGATTGTACAAACTGCCTCCTTGGCATTCGATATCTGCAAGGTTGCCACTTCATTACTGACCTGCTCATGTGCTAATTTGTATTGTTGGAATGCGCCAATCATTTTTGCGCGCGTTCTGGATCCATTGTTCTCAACTGGCCGAATCAGATTACTAAATCCACAAAAGGTGCCAAGTGTAGCGATGCTTGCTGAGGCAGTCTCCGCCGTTGCCGTCCTCTCTTCCGTTCTAGGCGCAGTCTATACGGCGTTATACACTCTGATCAACCAGCAACACGCGCTGTTTCTGACTGGATCCATTTCAATCATTGTATACGCCATTGCAACAACTCTGCGCGTATTTCGACCTGATAGCAGTTTGTTTTGTACTGGCGCAAATATCGTTGCATCAGCGAGTCTTTGCACTGCTTACTGCTGCTGTACGTGCTGTTCATTCTTGGGATGACTCATCACTCAAATTGTTCAAACAGACGCCCTTGTAAACCACACAACGCACAGCATACATTTTCGAATCCTCAGCATACATCTCGCGACAAACACTCATCAAACTCCTCGCATTCGTTGTCCTCGTTCAAACAATTGTGACTGTCGCAGATGCAACCACGGATTCATTCAAACTCACATCAGCCGTAGCAGCTGGCACTGGATCCATTGGCTCACTCGTGTTTGAAGTGTTGAATTGTTGGAATTCTCGGTCATTGATTTCAAATCCGAAATTGGGAGTCAATTATTGGTCACTTTGTTTGCAGTCTGTGTTTGTGGGAGTATCTGCTGCATTGTATTCCAGTGCTCATATTGTTGCGAAATGGATGGATGC